>JAINUW010000259.1:0-82253 GCA_020205615.1 Panax quinquefolius
CTTGTCCTTTGATGGCGGTTAGGGATGATATTCAATGAAAAATTAGGACAACTCCATCGTCCATGCAACTAATCTCCCGATACCTCCTCAGTTTGCCCATAATCTTCTTTAAAGGTCGATCTGTGTATATTATTACCAATCTACCACAGGAAGTATTGCTAAGCTTTTGACTAGCGGTTATTAAAGCAAAAGCAAACTTTTCAATGTTTGGGTACCTTGTTTCAAACATCCGAAGGACATGGCTTACGTAATAAACCAAGGGTCTGTTGCTTACTTTCAACTTCACGCACCAAAATTGCTCCTACGCTTAATCTAACTAGCTGCTAAGTACAAATATAGAGGCTCAGCAGGAGCGGGTTTCACCAACAAAGGTGCCAAAGATAAGTAGGACTTGATGCTCTGAAAGGCGTTCTCACACTCCGAAGTCCATTGGAACGTCTTTGCATTCTTCGACCCTTTCAACGTATCAAAAAACGGTAAACATCTTTCTGCCGACTTGGACATGAACCTCCTTAAAGCTGCAATCCTTCCAGTCAGACGTTGAACATCTTTAAATGACTGAGGAGTCTTCATGCTCAGGATCGCTTGAATCTTCTCTGGATTGGCTTCAATTCCTCTTTGGTCGACAAGATAACCTGTAAACTTGCCGCAATTTCTAGGCCAGAAGGTGCACTTAGTGGGATTTAGTCTCAAGTTGTGATGGCGAATTGTCTGAAAGTATTCCTCTAAATCATCCAAATGTTTATGAACCAGCATGCTTTTAACAATCATGTCATCCACGTACACCTCCATATTCTTACCCAACTGGTATCTGAAGACGTAGTTCATCATCCTGCGGTATGTGGCTCACTGATTGATGAGGCCAAAGGTCATTTTCTTGTAGGTATATCTGCGAGCGATGCGTAATGAACGCCGCGTCTTGATATCCTCTTTACTCATGGAAATCGATGATACCCGGAGAATGCGTCCATGAAACTTAACAAAAGCATACCCGAAGTGGCATCGATGAGTTGGTCGATGTGGGGCAGCGGGTAGAAATCCTTTGGACAAGCTTTATTTAGATCGGTATAGTCGATGCAGACTCATCATTTACCATTCTGTTTCTGGACCAGCACCACATTTTCCATCCACTGCGGGTAGTCGATCTCAAAAATGAAGTCAGCTGCCAACAGTTTTGCAATCTCTTCATCGATGATCCGCTGACGTTCAGGTGCAAAGATCCTCCTCTTTATCGAATCTGGTTTCTTTGACGGGTCCACTTCAACCGATGCTCAATGAATATCCTCGCTTCTCCCGAGCATATCACGAGGTTCCCATGCGAAGATATCAACATAGCATCGCAGGAGCTCCATGAGGTTCGTCCGGAGAGGTTCCGGCAGACCCGAACCTATTTTCACTGTCTTGTTCACTTTGCGGGATGAGCTCTATCTCCTCCTGCTTTCTTCTTATTTGGCATGACCAACGGTTGGAACTACTCTCCGTGAAGGGTTCGATCTCTATCGCCCGTGGTGCGCTTTTGCTTGATACCCCCACTCCCGAAGTGATCATGACATTTCTATAACACCTTCCGCCGGCGGATCTAAATCTCTTTTCACCTCACCAACCCCATGGTAGTAGGAAATTTGATTTTGAAATGAGGAATTGAGGTCGCGACTTTGCAAAGCAATTAAAGTAGGTCTTCCCAAAATAGCATTATAAGCGAGAATCTACATGCACAACATAAAATTTATAAATAATTTCTACTGTTGAGGTAGTTTGAAGATATTAGGTAGTTCAATAGTTCCAACCACCTTGAATAGGATCGTTACTAAAATCGTACTGAAAGAGCCTCTGCCTATCTCTCCATCTTTCGTCTCGTCAGGTGCATCATCCGATAAGCGTGGGCATGAGAATATCTCTGAAGACCCATTATCTACCATCATTTAAACCATATCCACCGAACCCACTTACGCGATCGATACCAATGATCCCTCATGTGGTTCGATGATTTCCAAATGGTAATCCTCGTCAGTAAAGGAGATTACTGTACTCGGATAAGGTCTATCAGTCTTCGGGAGGGTACCGCCATGGCATACGTAACCGAATCCAGTGACGGTGCTTCTTTCCAACAAGTTTGCCGAAGTACCCCACAGTGATGACATCTATCACATGCCTTGCAGGCTGTCCCGGGGCTAGCAATGCTTCTTGAAGCCGGGTTGAGTTAATGAGCAGGTCCTCAAAATCCTGCATTGTTAATTAGTTACGCGACCACATCTTGAACTAAATCCCCACCTTGTACCTTTCTTTCAATGAAATCTTTCAAACTAGCTTACGATCGTTCAGTATCGTGACCCGAAGCTTGATGGTAATCACAATACTTACGAGAATTCTGTTTTTCAGGCTTAATGTTATCTCGAGGTGGCTCAAAGATAGGTTGATTCTTAATCTGATCCAAGATAACAGCCTTGTCTATGTTGAGTGTTGTGTACGTCCTATTCACTCTTTGGGTGGGAGCGGACGAACGTCCTCCACCCTGTCTCCAATTGTTGTATTTCTTTGACCCGCCTTCATAGCGGTCTTTATTCCCTTCATTCTTCTTCTGGTCCCCATCGGTTTTGTCCCGATCTGTCTCCTTAAGTCGATCTGAAGAAGGAAGTTTGAGGCTGTTCATGGCTTCCTCCACCACGATATAGCCTTCAGCTTTGTCGAAGGCTTCAGTGAGACTCTTCGGGTGGTGAAACATTAACTTCTTCACCAACTTCTCTGATTTAACCAAATCTAACCCATTCTGAAATAGTCCAACAGCTTGTAGATCGTTCAGGTCTGTCACTTGGTCGACTGCTTCACGGAACCGCTTCACATATTGGCCTAAAGACTCATTTGAATACTGTCCAACCTGAGCCAACGAACCAGTTGGTTTTCCCCTTCTTTTGTTGCTCCCGAAGCGAGCATGAAATTTACTGCACATGTCTGCCCAAGATGAAATTGAATCCGAGGGCAAAGTCCCAATCCACTGTCGGGCATCCTTTCTGAGCGTTGTGACAAAAGTATGACATTTAGCAGCATCGCTAAAGTCATAATAATCCATCAGTCGATCGAACGCCTGACTGTGGTCGTAGGGATCCCCCGATCCATCATAACTTTCAATGTGGGGCAACTTCTTGGTGGGGTCAGCTTTCTCTTTTAGAATCTCCGCGAAAAAAGGGGATGCCTTCTTTCCCGAAGTATCTTTCGTTTTTGTACTTACTTTGTTCGCTTTGAAGTTCCTTTAATTCTTTAACCGGATACTCCACACCTTACGGTTGAGATGATACTTCTTTTAAGCGACTTCTTCTTACGGCGGATAGGTTTCTACAATGTGAACCTCGACTTTAGAGGACTTTTTTCGATTCTGGCGTCTACGGGGTGGTGTACCCTCGGTAGACTCTCGGGAGTATGACCTCTAGATATACTTCGTCTCGAACTTCAAGCGCATATGATGAGAATGCTTGCAACAACAAAGTGCCTTCTTTGTACTCTCGAGTCCGATCTCCGGATTGACCTCTTCGTAAAGCGACCTGTTCCTTAGAATCGACAGGGTGATATGCCCTCTTCGATCTTTGAGGAGTAGGGCTTCGGGATCTTCTTCTTTTTTGAGTTTGGCCCCGAGACTCTCGTCCTGAAAGAGCAGGTTCCTTCCCACTCCGATGCCCTCGCTCTTCGGACTTAACATAACTGAACTTTTTGTCCCATAACTCTGCCATTCGAGCCATCTTCTCAGCTATATCCTGTCGCTGCTTCATAAGTACTTCCATAGCTCTATTTGCTTCATCTGCCATCTTAGCCAATCGGGAGGCCTTTGCGTCTTGGTCATCTCGGTATCGAGTTCTAGGCAAGGTGCCTTCTACTCGTTTCCGACCATGACCAGACCCCTTCTCTGTCGTGAAAACTAGCTTACGCTTAGCTTTGCCCACCGCCTTGGTACCGAGAATCTTCAAAGTGAACGTTTGACGTTTGTCTTTGGCGTGAACACTTATCAGAGGTCCCAAACGATCTTTGGCGGACACTCGTGGTGTTGATTCACTTTGTGACCATGGTACGCCCTTGAGTGTAGGTGTTCTACTCTTCACAATGAATGCGACGTAGAACAAACCACGATCTGTGATTGAAAATACTCGAGACACTAGAACTCGGCCCTCCTTCTAGCGCCAATGTTGCGCCAAGATCTACTCCGACGTCCCAATCACGAAAGCGCCTAATCTGCTTGACGGTAAACACTGATAAACACCACAAGCTTGGCGGAATTTGGACCGCACCGTGGGATAGCTCAGCGTGAGAGTCGATATCGTGTGTTCAAGGTTAACAAATGGAGGATGTAATGTCTAGTGTATTGAGAGAGATAATAATTCTCGGTTGTGTGTATATGTGAATATGAATGTGTATGAGAGCGCACTGCATTTGTGAAGACTTGGTTGATAGGTGATACTCTCTTTTGCCTTTTCATCGTGCCACCCACTACCTCGACCACGATCCCCGTGATCCGATGGTTCTACTAGGGTGTGTGCAGTTCACCCTACTACCGACCTCTATTTTTTTCATGGCCAAATCGTCACCGGATCCCATCCACATTAATGCATGGCAAATAATAGCGATCAACCATCATGTTTTTTCATCATTACAAGTCAAAGTAATAGATATTAAATGATCCAATGGGTTAGTCCAATGAACCGACCCGGTCTTATAGGGTTAAATAGAAGTAATATGGTGACTAAGCCCAATGACTTTCAAGGTTCAATAATGAAGGCCCAATGGATTAATTTAAGGGTCCTTTACATAAGTATACAACAAATAGAAAGTAATTACAAGAAAAGTGTATCAACTAAATAATTACAAAAAGAATGTAATTATTACAAAAATAGTACAATTCACATTAATAAGGAAACCTAAAATCAAGGATAACTAATGATTCAAATTCAAATTCAAATCTTGTCTCTAACAACAATTTCAAATCCATGTTTCAAAATTCAAATCAAAATGAGAAAATTAAAAATAAAAAATTATGAAAGGCTAATGTTCATCATCCTCTCTCTCTGCATGCATGCTGCCATGCCATTACCACATCATGGCCGGGAGTTCTTTATCTTGAATTTCTTTTGACGATTTGGTTACCCACAAAAATTGAAATGGTTACCTTATCAAATGGTTTGGTAACCAACTATATGAAATTTGGTTACCAACTGCATCACATCCAAAATAAATTAGTAACTTAATAAACTAAATTGGCTACCTTATCGGAAGGTTTAGTAACCAACAGCATAAATTTTGGTTACCCAACTGCATCACATTCAAAATATATTAGTAAGCTAATAAAACTGAATTGGTTACCTTATCAAATGATTTGGTAACCAACTACATGAAGTTTGATTACCAACTGCATCACATCCAAAATAAATTAGTAACCTAATAAAACTAAATTGGTTACCTTATCGAAAAATTTCGTTACCAGTGAAAATAAAGAATGGACCGGTGGCGGTGGGAGGCGGAGGATCGAGGAGAGGAGGAGGGCTGGAGGAGGAGGGGGGGGGCGGTGTGTGTGGGGAGAGAGAAGGTGGAGGAGAAAGAGGCGGGAGGGGAGGAGAAAGGAGGCGTGAGGGGGGATGCGGGAGGAAGGGAGGCGGGGAGGGAGGCGGTGAGGCAAGGCGGAGGGGAAGGCAAGGGAGGGAGGGGGAGGGGAGGGGAGGGGGAGGGGGGCAGAGAGGAGGAGAAAGGGGCGGAGGAGGGAGGGAGTGGGAGGAGGAGGAGGAGGGAGGGGGAGGGAGGCGGGAGGCGGGAGGGAGGAGGTTGGACAGAGGAGGAGGAGGAGGAGGAGGCGGAGGAGGAGGAGAAGAAGAAGGAAACAGAAATGGAGTGGAAGAAAATCATGGGAGAGATGGGGAGAAAATTGTGGGAGAGATGGGGGAGAAAATTGTGTGCATAATTAAAGGGATAAGATTACACTCTTTTTGTAATTAAGTATTGCACTAGTATTGTAAATAAATATGGAAGTGTATTAGTTGTATAAAATTTTTATGAGGACACTATTGTTGTAATTATTTTTAAAAATGTAATAGAATATGTAATTGTCCCTTAATTTAATAAGTAAGCCCAACTTACTCGGCCCAAAGAGGAGAAATATCATGACCCAACAATACCCATACCCTTGTTACCCTCCATCATTCTTTCTTCAAAACCGGCTGGCAGCCAACTTTCCTCTTGGTTTTCTCGACTTGCCTCACTCTTCCTCACCACCCAAATGAATGAATGGGTAGAAGCTTCTAGAGCTAAAGCAATCTAAGTGAGTTGAGCATCAGGAAATCTCACTAGACTTCCAAAACTTAAAAGAACAACAGAGTTAGGCTTTTGAGTATCCAGCCAACTCAGACAGTAGTGCTGCGAATCATTTGACCTCGGAGCTTTTAATCCCTTGAAGAACTGAAACAAAGGTAGTATGCCCCAGAATTTCGCTGACTTTATTTTTTTGTGATGATCTGCATAAGCAGGCTCAAGTTCGTCGAAAGTCATATGAACTATACCATAGGTTTTAAGCTACGAATCTTTGATTGCATTCATGAACACTCCAAGCCTTGACTTTCCCTAATCTTGAACTATACCATAGCTTAAGTCTTGCCTAATCTTGAGTTGAAAAGTTCCTTTAAATACTCTAATCACTAGGCAAGACTTCAATAACTTGAAAAAAGAGAAGGTAACAAATTAACAATCATCAAAAGAATTAACCAAAAATTTCAAACTACAATTACTATTTACTACAACTATGATAGTTAAATACTCTTAAACTAACAATTGTAATTAGTATTTGTAAGAATATAATTTATTAGTCTCATTTCTTAGTTTTAAAAAATTTGTTAATATAAAAAAAATTATTTAATTATTGCGGTATAATTGAAAATCGAACCAAGAAAAAATCGATACCGACTTTGTATTAACTCCAGAATGCAAACCCGTTATTAAGATGCGATATCTGGGTTCTTGATTTTTCGGATTTTGGGAAGATGTGATGTCTGGGTTCGATTTTTTACCGATGAGTACCCCTACTCCTAACAAACTTTAAAACTTTTAACACTACAAACTTTTAACAGGTTATTTAATTTTTTTAAGGATAGAATTGTCAATTTACAAAAAAAAAATCAAAGGAATTAAACTACACCAAATAAAACGTTTTAAGGGTGAAATTGTAACTACACAAAAAACAAAACAAAAGAATTGAACTTATAAACTAAATAAAACAAAACCAAACAAGGGGCCTTAATTAAAACCAAAACAAAAAAAACGCAAGATTGAAGATTGCATCTTTTGAATTTATCCCATTCATCTTTATAGTTGAAACCGAAGATTGAAGATTTCATGTTTCCATCATCATCAAAAAGGTGGTCGTTGGCATCAATTTGGGTTCATCATCACCATTAAATTATATCTCTACTCATAAAACCCCACCAACATCATTAACCAAATTTCCCAAAATCAAAATAATCAATATATATATATATATATATATATATATATATATATATATATGAAACTTTCTCCAGCGAACTTTAAATAGCGAACCGATTATAGCGACAGTTTTTTGAACTATATCGACGGTTCGAACCGTCGTCATAGTTATGTCGTCGCCTTTGTATGTTATAGCGACAAAAAAATTGCCGCTATAATAGGATTCGCTTTTTGATTCATTTATTTAAGGTTCACTAAAAGAAGGAGGCAAGTATATATATAGGTATATATGTATATCTGACAAATTGTAAGTATTAATCTGTCATTATATGATGACGCTTTTTTTTAGGCTATGGCAACGGTTCACCATCACAATAGACCGGAATATCTATGGCAACGATTGAACCGTCGCCATATTTCAAAAAACTGCATTATAGCGAAATGTACTACACAAATTGTATGTACATTTTTTGTATATATATATATATATATATATATATATATATATATATATATATATATATATATAGAGAGAGAGAGAGAGAGAGAGAGAGAGAGAGTCCGGTCCCAGGACGTCAGGATTTTAGTCCCGTCCGGACTTTTTTTTTTTTACTTTTTTTTTTAAACAACTAAAAAAAATAATTAATATTTTATGGAATTGAAATTTTTTCATAATAGTGTTTTGGGTACGTATAACAAAATATGTATATACGATGCATGCAGACTGTATATACATTTTTAATATAGTATCCAAATCACGCCAAAAACATTGTATTATAAAAAAAATTCAGTTCCATAAAATATTAAACTTTTTTTTTAGTTGTTTTTTTAAAAAAAAAAGCAACAAAAAAATTTTTTGGGATCCGTATTTTACTCCGGTCAAAGGCGTCCGGACTGGATCCCCTGATATATATATATATATATATATATATATATATATATATATATATATATATATATATATTCGAAAGCATGCAAAATTGCTGATCAAAGCCCGTTCTTCCCTACCTCAATGGTGAAAAATGGTCGGAAATCAACATTTTCTAACGGAGAAGAAAACCCATATATATGTAGACATGACAACATAACATACAACATGAACATAAACTCATGTGTAACGGAGTATGCAACTTAATATTTTATAAACTCATTATATATACATGTGATGCGGTGTATGAGGTGATCATCAACATGGCCAAAATTAGGCCACTTACACATAGGTAAACTACTAAACTTCAACGGCCATGACATTTCATTTTCTTTTTAAGTTGCGGAAACTCACAATTAATTACTACTAGTTTTGAAGTTGTAGAGAACAGATAATTCACAACACTAGTTGTCTTCGGTGATCATCAGCACCGGAAGTGGTTAGTATGAAGTTTATTTTTGGGTAAGTTGGTCAATTGACCAAATTATCAAAAAATAAACTTCATATTAATCGGATCCATCAGGACCCATGTTGTATATATTGTTTTAATCCCAAAAACTAATGAAAATTAAACAAGACTTAATTTGTCCTCTAGAAATTAAATATTATCACATTTTTAAAACTTTTTTACTTTTTCTATAATTAAGTATTTCTTTCATGTTATATATGCTACGGTTGATGTTTTGGACTATTTTCTTTTGGAGGCATATATATATATATATATATATATATATATATATATATATATATATGTTCTCGCTTATTTAGCTGTACATATTATCCTAATTATATGGCTCTAGCTAGCTCATAAAAGTTAAAAGATCTAGCGAGTAGCTAGCCATGATAAAAACAACAAGTATATACGAACCTTTTAATCCAAAGTAGTTTATTGGAGTCCCACTCCCTTCAAAAGCTAGCTAGTACCTTTAAAACATACAAAGCATAATACCAGCAATTGTTTGAATTGAAGTGGTTGCAACAACGTACCCACGAGCGCCAGAAAGATACTTGTAGGGTTTCCAGTGGTTGAACATGCATGTATTGGCCAAAAGTATCAACCCGAAAGAACGTGGGGGATTACGTAAATTAAATTTCATGTACGAATCAATCATTTTCTGTCAAAACTCAATTTTCTTCCTTAGGTTTATTTAAAAAGTCATAACTCAAAGTGATAATTTAAATTCTTATATACATATTAAAAAATTTCACATATTACATCAAAGACTGGAATGTTCCATTTTATGTCTACAAAATAAAGATAGAATAAAAGAAAATTTGCATATTATATATATATATATATATATATATATTATGATACCATCTTCCACTATTAAAGTCGATTGGCGGCTGTTCAATTCCTATTTTTTGACTATATATTACCATTCATTTCATTTCATAAAGGTAGGTATATATAGGCTATATAGGTAGAAAGAATTTTTTTCCAAGGGCTAATATAAACTTATATTGAATCAGCACCCATTCCAGATATATCTATTCACTTATAGCCTAGTACTTAAAAGTGAATAAGCATTAATTCCTATCACCCATATGAGCATGCTCATCTCCTCTTTCTCTTTGGAATAATAATATATACCAACAAAATAGAATGAGCATTATACATGCAATGCAAGCATGCGCAAACATGCAAGTACAATTGCCTAACTAGTTTAATATTCAAGTGGCATGGGGAATTTGATTTGATTGTATACCAAGTCATGGCCGAGTCATTTGATGACTTTCCTTAACTGATATTCAATTATTCAACTCTTCCCCTATGAAAAAAAAGGTTATATATTCTTGTTAGCTTTTTTGGTAATCAAGGTATTATAGTAGTATATATATATATATATATATATATATATATATATATATATATATATATATAGTCCACTTCTCCAATAAAGCTGAAAAAAACGAACTAAGAAATTATTATATATAATAGGTTTTTAACGTCATCATATAGCATAGAAAGCCGATTTTTATGTTATAGCGGACGGAAAAATCGTCGTTATAATTTTGGTTCGCTCCCTCCAATTCGTTGGGAAGGAAGAGTTGACTATATATATATATATATATATATATATATATATATATATATTAGTATTGAACCTAAGGAAGAAGTGCATTGAAATTTGTTTTCCTTTTTCTGTCTCATTTACGGTCTTATCATTGGTACCAAATAATACTTATTTATTTAAAAATTAACTATAAATAGTTATTACATTAATTATATTTGATAACAATACATAACATAAGATAAAAAAAATTAACTCGAAAGAAGTAAAAGTAAATCCAAAAGATCATCACATGCACTATCTTCCAAGTCCCAATGAAATCACAATTTGCCAAATTATTTTTATGAACAATATTAATAATATATATATATATATATATATATATATATATATATATATATAACACTATTGTAATAAACATAAGTTTGATTATAATTTATTTTTTTCCTTTTTTAACCTCAAATTTTTTGAGTCCCAAACCATAAGATGAAGATTCTCTAATTTCTTGGCCTTTCTTCTACGGCCAGTTGCTGAAATACAAGGGAGTTTCAAAACTTTTTTTGTGTAGATTGCAATCAAATTTAGATTTGATTCATTTCAAAGAATTTTGGAGTTTAAAAGATTTAATGCCCTTGGCAATGCCGAGTGCTAAAAGGAAGAGAACCAAATCTCTTGAGTTATGTAAAATAATAATAATTTAATTAAGCATAGTGTAATGGTACGAATTTGATATCGTATTCTAATAAAATTGATGAAGTATTAAAGCTAGCGGTATTGGGAATAAATCGACATTCTTAACGATTAAATGCATCAAATTCCTAAATATATAGTGACACAAAATCAGAATGGAAAATGATAAATATTGCGACTTAATTTACATGTCAATTTTTATGTAGATAAATCTAATCGATAATACTTTTTAACTATATATTTGATATAATGGACCAATTTTATAATCATATTCAATCTCATATATTGATATACGTCGCAATCGTAATTCTACAGAAAAATTTTCGTAATATATAGCAGGACTCAATCAGAATATAACATAATCTCTTTTCGAAACTTATTTATTGAAAAAAAATTCGGCCCAAAATGAGATTGGGCTGATAAAGCAGTTCGAAGGTTCATTGTGTCATCCAACTAGTGTTATTATTTGAAATAAACAGTGTGGACACACATTAATTTTGGAAGTTGGAAATTTGAGCAAAAGTAAAAAATATATTTTAAAAAAAAGGTTATGTAAAGTTAAATCCCTCCTGATAATGAGCATAATTTTTAATATATTTATTGGGCTTTGGCTCGATTACAGCATAATCCATTAAACTTTCTATGTTAGAAATTTTTCTTTATCAAATCAATACATTGGGCCTTCATATGTTTTTACACAGGCCTGTCCACCACTAAAAAGGCATATTGTCCAACCAATATTCAAAATCACTCCAGGCTTTGAGATGTATCCCAAATAATTAAATTACCCTAAAATATAATAGTATAAGTTCTCAAAATAAAAAATTACAGTCAGGGTTTATGACCAAATAAAACTAATGGCACTTTAAAATAAGGGTTTAAATGAATCGGGACGAGCCGAGTATTGAGTATAAAATTTATCGAGTATAAAATAAGGTTTGATTGAGGGTTGTTTAACTACCGAGTCAATCACGTTCTCAAATCGAACTCGAGCAGTTTGACCTTTTAGAACGAATATGATTCGAGTATCAATAGAAAACTATAATTTTAGGAGGTTCGAGTAATTTATTGAACTTTAAAATTTACTCATATTTAAATTATTTATATTTTAAGTCGAGTGAGTACAAATCAAGCACGAACTGTTTGCTCATTTTACAGTTTTATTTTGAGATTTTGATTGGAATTCAAATCATTCAATTCGCAACAAAGAGAAATTTATTTTTGACCTATTGTAATGTTGTTTGACTTTTAACTTCTTACTGGGAGTAAACTCGAACTTATAAACTTTTACCCATTTAAAGTAGATTTTTAACCATGTATGAATCCCAAAATTTATGGATTTCCCTCAAATTCAAACCATTGAGCTGAGAATTATATTATTATATTTCTAGGTTTTTTTGAATTATAATGGTGTCCCAAAAAGATGGACCCACAAAAAGGATTTTTTTTCCCAAAAAGTAATATAATTTCAACGCAAATGAGATGATGTTCTAACTTTTAGTTGCTCAATATAAAAATTTCCTCAATTATTTCTATTCATCTAAAATTCCTCCGAGTAAAATAGCATAACAAAAAAAAAATCCTTAACAAATATGCATATACTTTCTCCATTCTAAAGTTGTTCATACATTTTTTTTCAAATTATATTTCTAAAATTAGAGATATATTTATATTCTAAAATTATAAAGTGACATGGTGTAGGTTTCTAATTTGTCATTATCTTTTTATTACCATATATAGTATCTGACAACCACTACAAAAAAAAAAAAAAAAAAAAAAAATTAACTCAATATCAAAAGCACAATTAAGAACATAAAATTAACTTTAAAATTCATTGTTTTAGAAGTGAATCTTTAATTTAGGAGCTCATTTAGTGGACATAAAAATTAGACAGGAGTGTATTTGAATTTCACTTATTTATATTTTTACCCGTCATCGGGGTCAAAATACAAATAAGTAAAATTCAAATACATTTATATCTAATTTTCATGTCCACACAGAGGTTTTGTTAATTTACCTATTTAATTATAGCAAAGCTTACTCGAAATACAGTGCGATATTATTTGGCTTAATTCCAAAAGGGAGCCTGGTGTACAAAATGAGGACAATTTCGTGTGCATCACATAGAGGGCATAATATATATTGTATTTGTATTTGATCTAGAGGAATTCTACATGTTACAACTTTCCTTTTTAATTATTCATTTACCCTTTGTCCCCAATTTTATATAAATGGCAAATAAGTTAAGAACCGAGGAGAGTTAGATTAGAGTCATTTGACTAGTTAATTTTGACAATATTATAAATTATAAATTATAAATATGAAACTACAATATATTAAATAATTAATTATAATTTGAATATCGGTCAAATAGAAACATAGAATACAAAGATACTACATGAAGCAAAAACACTGCCAAGTTATTTAAAAAAAAGCTGGTGTTTCCATTACACTTTTTTACTAATTTATAGTTGTAAAATTGTATATATCCTTGTAGGGAATCATGAGATTCTTTTTGCTCATATCATATCTTTTGCCTCCAAAAGCATCCACATACCATCTCTACAAAACCTGCAAAATGGAATAATCAACTTGGCCTTTGCCCTTTCTTCACTTCTAAAGAATAACTTTAAGCCTATTAGTTTTCAGTCCCCATTCACACTCCTTTTGTCCTCCTATTGAATACCTTTCATTTGGACAAAAATAAAGAAATAATATTTCAATTCAATTTAATTTTTTTTTAATTTTAAAAGTAATACAATGTATACATGAGTGCACACATATATATATATATATATATATATATAAAGACGCGTATATAGTATAGGAGATTCTGATTTAATGAACGTCAAAGCACAAATATATGAAATACGCGAATTGAAAGGCAGAAACATCTTAAAATTATGAATCACAGTTAACGTATTTGTGCCTTTCAATTTTTATATAAACGAAAAGCTCAAATACGTTAACTGTGATTCATCGTCAGTACTAATTATGGATCGATCTCTTATATTCACACAATTTGATGCTGATAAGTGTGGTAAGGATTCTTGATAGACCGAGGAGGGTTTTTCATGAGTTTGTTTCTCTCTTCCAATTGTTTGGTGTGTGAACTTGGCTTTGCATGGTGGGAAGATTTAAAGATAAAGAGTATAATAATTCAATGATTGATTTTTGGTGTAGAAGAAAAAAGATCTAGAAGAGGATGGTGGCCTCCAAATTCCTTATCTTTCCCTCTTCCCCACTCAACTTTCCAAGATTTAGATATGAATAATGTAGGGCCCAATCTCAGTCACAACCAACGGTTATCCCATTGCCACCTGTCATTCAAGTCCTGCTGCTGATAAGAAAAATATACTAGTCTCAACTATCAATACAGATTCTTCCTCCCCTCCCCTCTAATTATTTTCTGAGGTGAGAATTTATGATTATCATTTTGGCCTTCTACTTTCCAACAACTTGTCACCAGTGGACAAATTGCAATTGTGACATTAATTTTTCAATTCTGATTACTTTGCTTCATAGAGAAAATGACTAAGATTAGAATTAAAGGAGTCGTACAATTTTATTTTGAAGATTTGCTTAGAACACATATATTGACATTACTTTTTTCAATTATTTTCTATAAATTGAACTTTAATGACAAAAAATTATATTCGGGCATTATATATTTTTAAAATTGAAACTTAAAACGTTACGAGTATGGTTTGGATCTCGGCGGTTCTCTCCATTACACATGTTCTTTAATTTTTCTTTATATGCAAAAAGTTTAGATTTATGGATGAATAAAATTGATCTGATATACAAAAACAGAGGGAGTATTCATATATCTTTATTTATTGTTGGATTTCCTTTTCTACACGAAGCAGCAGTTGGTTGTCTTGAAGCTGCTTGTAGTTTTCTAATTTACGTTACGTGTAAATATCGACCTCTCAAGCCTCATTAAGAATTTAATTGTTCAACAAGTTAACTGGATCAATCAATCATATAAAATAACTAATCCCCATTTTGATTATATCATATCAGCTATCAGGGAGACTAATATATAATCTAATAATCAAATATATCATCACCGTTATAATATAAATAACTAATTAAATTTTATTTAATAAATAAATAATTAAATTCACAAACAAGCAACATCACATGTTCCCACCACCTCAGTCTTGATCACTATCTTAAGATGTCGTTGATAATTATACCAAAGTTGAGCACTACCTATTTTGCAAATAATACAAGCATCCAGTTTACAACCGTGTAATTACAGCCGACAGAAGCCAAGGATGGAATGGAAAAAAATATTATAAAAAGAAAAAGGGAAATAAGTTAGGACCTATATATATATAATTATGAAAAAAATAAAAGTGCACAGCCGTTCAAGTTCCAAATTTACAGAGTCTACGATCGTAAAGTTAAGTCAGTCTATCATCGATAGTAGAGTAGGAAACGTAGAGGGACTTAACTTTACGGAGTGTCATTCTACAGTCGTAAACTATGTAGATTTAAGAGTCTGCACATCGATGCAGCTCCATTAACTATACGAAGAAGAAGAAGAAGTGCAGCTTTAGTTTTATTTCTTGCGTGTTGTTTTTTTATTTGTTTTGTTTTATTTTATTTAGACATTCACATTCATGAATCTAGATAGATAGATCTACACTCTATTTGTTAGTTGTAGAAAATTTTATGTACCTACACTACTTGTTGCCTCGAGTTTTGGGAATGATTTCTTGTAGCCATGTGCAATCAGATATTCTCTCCGTCCATGGCCTATTTCAGTTTTTCCTCTCAATGGCTTTTCACTATTATGATGGGGGTAGTTGTACTAGTATTACACCCTTTACTATCCTTTCTTCTAAATTTACAAATATTATCTTTTCGATTAATTTTTAAATTAAAAACATTTTTTTATTTTTAGACTTGACATGAAACTTTTATGAACATGTGGATGTTCTTATGCTATCTTTTGCAAATATATTTCTAATTTATTACTACTAGGAGTTACACTGATGATAGAAGATTGCTGGAATTCACAATAATACCCCATGTGACTGGTTGGTGATCTCTAAACAATATAGGCTTATGCATCCAACAATCTTCTTCTTACAAATTCAGTTCAAAATTTTCAAAGACAGAACTGAACATTCACTTCAAGAACACCATGAGTTAAAACTACACAAAAAGTACATAATATTATAATTAATTAAGCTACAAATCCATAAGACACAAAAGTCATAAAATCTCCTCTAGCAAGCATGGACAAAAAATACCAGCAGGCCAAGATTAGAGATGGATAGATTACATATACAACTCCTAAAAATCTAAACTTCTTGATTCACCTCTGCAAATGTCAAAAAACCCATTTCAGAGGCCTACAATTATACCTAAAACCCAAATGAAAAAATTACATAATTATTACAACAAAGAGGTAAGAGCATCCCAATCTATCTCCACTGAAGGAAACTTCTGCAACATGAAATTCTCCGAATCATCAAACGAAGGCTCGGAGAAATCCAAGAAGGTGATTACAGATTCGGGCGATGATGACCCACCCGACAACTCCTCACAACCGGGTGAAGAACTTTCCCTGCATTCCATTTCCACCTTAGGAATAGCAGCTGTTTGTGCTGCCACTGAATCTTCCACTTTGGGCTTTCTTGAATTCTTCTGTTTGGGCGAATTATTCAAGCTTTGGCAAATGGCTTGAAGCTTCGCATCAACAGACGAATGCAGAGGCTTATAGTTAGAGAATTCTTGATCCATTCTAAGATTAGGGAAATTAAGCCTAGCAAAATCTCCCCTCAACTTATAAGCTGCTCTATCATAAGCTAAAGCTGCTTCTTCGGCTGTATCAAAAGTGCCAAGCCAAAGCCTGGTTCGATTCTTTGGGAGACGGATCTCAGCAACCCATTTACCCCAATGTCTCTGCCTCACTCCCCTGTAAAGCTTTGTGGGCTTTGGTGGAGTTCCGGACTGCTTCATTGGGACAGGCTTTGGGGCAAGAAAGCCGAGGGATTTCTGGGTTTGTGCAGGTGAAGAGAAGGATAAAGAAGATAAGTAGTTTTGTTGGTTCTGGAGCTGGATTTGAGCTTGGATTTGAAGGATCTGAGATGGGGTGAGTTGGTTGAGCCCAATTGAGCCTGTTTGGTCAAAACCCATTTGGTCAAAACTCGAAAACCCTTGAGAAAACATGTGGGTGTTCGATTGGGGACCAGGGTACATATTGGGGGTTGAGGAGAGAGAAGAGTAAGAAGGGTAATAAAGAGAAGAAGTAGAGGGAGGAGAGAGCGAATAAGGAGAGGAAGAAGGTGAAGAAATAGGAGAGGAATTAGCTGATGAAGAAGCACTTTTCATGAAAGGTTCAAGTGCTTTCATAAGCTCCTCGTTTAAGGGATCTGAGAAAAATGGACTGCTGCTGTACATATCTATAGCTGCAGCCATCACTTGTAAAAACAAAAGTTAAACAAAAACAAGTATCCAAACAAATATATAATTTTACAGACAGAAAAAAGGTAAAAGACTTGAGATCTGAAAAGCTGAAAAACCAACCTGTTTCTTGTATCAAAATTAAAGAACAGGTAGTGAGTGAAAAAGAAAATATTTTTCTACACAAATAAGGATCAAAGAGCTATTATAATAGAACCCTTTTGTTATCCTTCTTAATAAAAAAAACCAGAGGATATAAAAACTAACCCTCGTAGCTGCTTTGAAAAAGAAAAAGAATGCCAATAAAAACTAAAATTAGGATCACTATTCTGAAACACCTGGCTTTCAAAAACACCCTTATAGGCTTGATTCTTTTTATATTGTTGAAATTTTGTTCAAAATCAAGAAACAAACCCAAAAAAATTGAATCTTGAAAGACAGAATATGACAGAAAGGGATCTAAGAAGCGGGGAAATTAAGAGGAAGAGGGAGGGGAATTAAAGAAGATGATCAAAGACGCTCAATTTTTGTAGTGGCCTCACTTTGATTTTCACTCCTGCAGAAATGGTGACCCAATCCCAGTGTATATAAAGGCCAAGTCCATGGCTCTAATCCTGACATTTTCTCTCTCTTACCCCCACCTTTTTCTTTGCATAATTGTTACTCTCCACAATAAATAACTGCTGCCCAACCAGATTATGACACGTGTACTGACGCAACTTGTTACCGGCAGCTGTCCGTGACCAAGAGTGGGGTTACACGTGGTGCGTAGGAATTCGCTGGAATATCTGGTTGACTGTTCTGTCCGTGTGGACCTAACCACTCGACCTCATTCGGAATTTCTTCGCTAAAAAGTTAAGTAAAAACCTTCGCTAGGGACATGGATGGAGGAAACTGGAAAGGGTGGGTTAGTTGGTTTTTAAGAAATCATTTATTAAAGAGTATTAATGTTACAAGTATCAATTTTTATATTTATTTTAAATATCTTAAATGATACTCCCTCCGTTCTTAAAAGATTATCGTTTAAGATTTTGGCACATGGATTAGGAAAGTATCATTTACCAAGTAAAATTTATTTGAAATTCCATCATTACCCCTTTATGGGAAGTTGAAAACTATTAATACACGAGAGATAATTTTTTGGGACATTGAGAGAAGGTAGGGGTAATATAGAAAAGTAAATAATTTATTCTACTCGAAAGTTATAAACGACAAACTTTTTGGAACAAATTTTTTCTTCTAAAACGACAATCTTTTAGGAACGGAGGGAGTAAGTAGTAGTAATATAATCAGTCCGCTTTTCGAAGCCCTGTAATGGAAGCCAATTAAGAATCCAACCAAAATTATGGCGACGATTTTTCCGTCATTTATAGCATAGAAAGACGGTTTTTATGCTATAGCGACAAAAAAACCGTCGCTATAGCTGATTCGCTCTTAGTTCGCTCTCTCCAGTTCGTTGGAAAAAGCGGGACGTAATATAATACTATTAAATAAGACAATATATTACATAACATAAAATAGTTAATCACAAGAAATTTATCCAACACATCATATGAGATCCAATTTGAGACAAAAAAATTAAAATCCTTGAGCAATTTTAAAAATAGAAAGTCTTTTAATTATAATATATACTTTTTATTGCTAAATTTTGCATAATGATACAATTTATATTATATCCTTAATTTATACGCGTTGTGTTTCTAATTATTACAGAAATAAAATGAAATTTATATTAAATTACCGATGATAAAATAGGAAGAATACTGAATTATGAAAAGACAAAATAGTAGTATTTTTAAAAATAAAAAAAAACAAAGAAATCGTGAGATAATTACATTGTTTACATCAGGAGGAGGCCCCAAATTTTTAATAATGCATATGCAGGTGACAAATATCATTAGGACTGAGCAAAAAACGAATATAACCGAATTATCGAATCGAACCGAAATAAATTAACCGAAATATTCTGATAATTCGGTTATTTTTGACACTTCGGTTATAATCGAAATTATTTACGTTTTACGGTTAATTTATACGGGTTTCACTTTTGGGTTATTCGGTTTAACCGAATAACCAAATAAGCCTTGCTAAAAAATTAACCGGATAAGCCTTTGCAAAGTAACTTTTAAAATAGAGTTAAGTTCAGATGACCACCTGGAGTTTGGGCGGTTTTCCACTTAACCACCTGTAGTCAGTAAAGCTACATTTAAACTCTTGACTTTTTGAGTTAAAGTGAAAAATTGCTTTCTATCATAACTCCGTTAATTAAGTTGGATAAAGACTTAATTACCCTCCATTTTCAGAGTTTCGATTCTTTTTTTCTCTGCCTCTTCGTGTAAAGAAACTACATACTTAGAATATAAAAGAAAATCAAAGAGATCAAACTCATGCTAGGAAAAGTGTCCATTATCAACAAAATAAAAACAATTCGGAGGAACGATGATGAACAAGCAATCAAGGAAGAACTTTGTCCAAGCTTGTGACATGCTCCATAAACACATCCATTTTTCATCCAAACTCTGGAGCTTATCATTAGTGTAGTCTTTGAAACTTAGAAAGTCCTGTTGAAAGAGGTTCCCTAATTTTTTGGCGATGATCCGGCCGTGGTTAAGTGTGAGAAAAATTAAAACTTCTAAAAATGAGTTTCGAGTCTTAGAAATGAATTAAGGATGTCAACTTAGTGGAGTAAATGAGTGAAGTGAGTTTTATATAGTTTTTGAGTGAGAAAATGGAGTAGAAGTTTAGATCTAGAGAGAATGGATTTGGAGATTAAGAGGAGAAGATTGATAATGAGTTTTTGAGAAAAAGAAGAGTGTTTTGGATTGAAACAATTCAAGAACACATGGTGTGCGATTTATAGATTTAGGACTAAACAAGAAACCTAGAGAAAGCGAAAAAGAAGATCGAAGATCGTAAGAAGGTCGGAGATTAGATGACTCTAAAGGAAGAAAGCGGCGGAGTTTGATTGATCAATACAGTTATCGAGCCTCCAAGGAGCTCAATTCAACTACCAAACCATAAGCGAGAAAATAAGGACTGAGGAGACAGAAAGATTAGAGTATGAGACCGAGAAACAAGCAGGATATACATCTTCACATGAAGTAATCAAACTAATGCACTGGAGATCTAGATTGAACACATTTACCTTAACATACAAAACTTCAAATATCTTCAACTCAGTTTCAGTGAGTGTAATCAAATAGATACCCCAAAATACCTCAATCCTAAGTCTACCATGAGAGATGTATTTCATCCAAACCCATTATGTCGCATTACGAAACTTAAAACTCAAAACTCAACCCAAACTAATTCTTCTCTTTTCTCATATTGTGATCAAAATCAGACAATCATCAGGAAACACCAATACGCATACATTGTGAATTTGCTAACATGGGATTGTCCAATGAACCCAATTTTATCCGAACAAGACTAATAACTAATTAGTTTTAGTCACATAATTTCAAATTTATACAATAAGAATCCAGTGCCCATTTGTTCTCCAATCAAGCCCCAAAATCCAGTGCCCCAAATTCTTTGGAAGGTGATGAATCTGGTCGGGGTCGGTTGACGACGTCCGAGGGGAACCAAACCGGAACCCATTTGAACACCCAATGAGTTCACTCACGGAGTTAAACCCGCCGACCCACACAATGACATTGGTGGAGACTCGATCGTGGTGGCGAGGGCGGTGGAAATCTGAGTCGAAGTAGGGAGATGACCCAAACGAAGGCTTATCCAAGAACGAGTCGATCACGAGTCGACTCGGCCATAAACAAGAGGCTGGCTCAAAGCGGTGCTACTTGGTGACGGAGGAGTGAGGCTTGGTCGGCGTGTGGGCAAAAAACAAACTTTTCGGCGACGAAGAAGAAAAGAAACAGAGGCAGTTAGACAGATTTTGGGGTGCGGTGAGAGAGAAGATCCTTTTTCACCCAATGTAATCACTCTTCCATTATTACGCTCCTCATCTTCAATCTCGATCGAACTTCCTTCTTGTTCTCGTAATTGTTCTTCAGATTCAATTAGAAATCACTCTTCCATTGCTTTCGGGTTTGGGTTGTGAATTAGGGAGTAGTAGATGATTTTTAGGTCTTTATATCCGAAAATCGGTGATATTTTTTGTAGTTCGAATTGGGTTTGCATTAATGAATGGGATGAGCTGAATGGGAAGAAGAAATGGAGAAAGAGGTGAAATGGGTAGAACAAAATGATAAAATCCAAGAGGGGTATTTCGGACATTTAACAGTTTTTTTTTTACCGTTTCACGCACTTTTGGCGTCTGACATGCACACACAGTTAATTTGGATGGAAAATGTAACGTTTTCACTTTAACTCAAAAAGTCAGGAGTTTAAATGTAGCTTTACTGACTACAGGTGGTTAAGTGAGAAATCGCCCAAACCCAAGATGGTCATCTGAACTTAACCCTTTAAAATAATATGACATCTCAAATTTTTCTCAGTCGCAGGCTCGCAGCCCACTAGTCCAGAGCGACAAAGTAGGAATGCACAAGTTAGATAAATAACGAGTAAGACAGTAGGTAGAACAAAGACAAAGAAGACGGCATTGCAAGCGTTGAAGCTTTGGCTGGCAAGACACGCGCAGCTACTAGCTATCGCTCTTGCTCATGGGTGAGGCTTACATCTCACCCAGAGGCCAGATCTTGAACTCCCCCTTTTCTGATCTGGTTTAATCCCCCTTTTCTGATCTGTTTGGTTGTGGTGAAGATATTGAAATAGAAAGAAATTAAAAGAAGATCTTGAGGAATTGGGCAAAAAGAAAGGAAGGATCTGTTTGGTTGTGGACCTTGTGGTGAAGATGATACTGGCCTACTGGGTTTGTGCGCAGAAGGCCATGGCATGATTAGGGCTTCGCGATTTCTTCTCCTCTCTTCATGATCAAAGCACATAAGTTTACCAAATTACAGTTTTATTTTATTAGTGATTTTATTTTATTAGTAATAACCAAATTTGTGACGCCCCCAAAATTAAGTATACGTCACCCATCTTGGGTCGCCACTTACATGGTACATAAATTCAAATACAACTTACTAATATAAGCGTGGTGTGTAATAATACGACATAAACTGTGAGTTTGAATACAAATATTGTCTACTAGATATTATATAAAACTCAAAAGGAGTCCTTATTACAATTATTATCACACTATTTCACTGAATAGTGAGGACTACTAATGCTATCCTCACGGACCATTACTTTGTTCCCAGACTTCGTCCCCAAATATATGTTCTCATTTCAAGAAGAAACGGTGAAAGAAAGGGTGAGCTCAACTAGCCCAAGAAGAAATATTATGACTAAGATAATACAGAATAAATTATCATTAGCCTTCAACAAAGTGTTAAACCCGATAAAATACAATAGACAAACCGGTTTAAGCTCAAAATGAATAAGCAATCCATTAAAAGAGTCAAGTAGAGAATAAAGTCTACTATCTTTTAGGTTTTAAAAGTTTTCATCAATTTTTATCATTTGAGACTCGACAATAAATAAACCACCACATCTAATCATCCCTCGTACCACGGTCGAGGATTTTCATCAAATTATCAATGGTCATGACTATATCGAATCACCCCCCTGGTCATAATCATACCCAAAACTATCCATCAACGCATTACAGGGCCACCGAGGACTTTTGTCACATCATTTATATCAAGTCGTGATTATCTTAGAATGATCCCCGTGTCATAATCATACTAAGTTCATCTATCTTGGCGTAAGCAAAAGATAACATAATATAACATGAGGATGATGACAATGACATAATAATTCAATAAAACAAGTTCAAGAATTATTTAATCCATGAATTATTAACGCCCAAATTGTCAACGTAATCTTTGTTTACGAGAGTAAAATTCAAGAATGATCGGAAGAATATTTCCATAAAAAGATCTTTGGATGAAACGCAAATATCGAGGATATTCTACTAATTTCATGGAGTATAAGTCAAAGTTTTAACCATTTGGGTATAATAAAGAATGGAATAACAAAAGAAATCACCGTGCATGCGGTGCTTGCATGGACAAAGTTATTCCAATAGAATAATAATAACGGAACCGGTCGGGTGAAATTCACACCCAGCAGGATGTTCCAACAGAATAATAAAGATGGAACCGGATCCGGTAAAAAACATGAGATAGGATATTCAGCAAGAATGATAAAGAGCGGAACCCGGTCGGTGTAAAACACACGATGAGGATGTTCCAATGTAGAATAATAAAAAGCGGAACCCGGTCCGGTGTAAAAAACACATGAGCGAGGATGTTCCAATGAATAATAGAAGAATGTCACCAAGTATAGTAGTAAATGGCAGATACAAAAGTTATTCCAAATGAATAATAAGCAATGGAATAACATAAAGATTTCACCAAGTATAGGGTATCTGGCGTATACGAGGTTATGTATAGGGTATGCCACTTTACAAAGGTTATTCCAATGAGAATGATAATGAATGGAATAATGAAGTTCTCTTCAAGAAGAAAGAATAACACCCACTACAGTAAAAGAACCTGAATATAGAAGTAGTGAAGTAAATAGAATACTCTTCTTGCTACATAATTTTTCTCTATAGCTTCTTAACATATAATTTTCTCTCAGAGTTTCAATGAATTCGTAAGAAAATAATGAAGGAATGAGCTTCTATTTATAGGAAAATGGAATGCATAGTAACTAATCCATTGAGCGGTCCAGATTGATTTACTTTAATCGGCGGTCCGTATTTAAAGAAAAATCTTTTAAATAAAATATAATATATTCTATTTATATAAAAATATTTTACTATGCAAAACTTTATCTTACTACTACGCAAAAAACACTATGCAATACTACGCATAATAAAATATAATATATTCTATTTATAGAATAACTTTAATAAAGTATTCTATTTTATATAAAAAGATGTTTCGCATTTTATTACGTTAATAATACGAATAAAACAAAACGTCATTATCATTATAATAATTCATATTATTAATAATCGATGATAATGGAATCAAACTAAGGTGACTTACTCACATAAGATCGATAATCAATACCGGTGTCTTTCTTATCAACCACATGCGTATTCTTGTACTTTTACTACCGAGTAGTTCAACAAAGATCAGCGGTAAAACTTCCAGCCGTTATTTTGATAAAATATTTTTGTCGTTTTCGTCAAACCCTAATAATTACATTAATAGGTCCACCAATGATTGAGTAGTTGTACGAATATTCCTCGCTAAACCTAATATTCCCAGGCCCAATCGAATATAATATAACCACTGCATACTTTTGCAAAATTTATAAATACTACCCACAACTATAATATTATCTCAAATTCACACCATAATATTAAAAAATTATTTTGACAAAATTTAAATCTTTATTGATAAAATCGGGGTCTCACAAAATTACGCTTTTATTTTTATTAGGTATTTTATTAGAATATTGTTAGGTTTGTAATATTCGAAACGCAATCAAATTGCGTAAAAAGTCTTTTGAGCGTGAAAAAAATCGAGTTTAAAATTTATAAAACCATATACCGGATCACCCTTTATGCACAATTATTAATTAAACGAAAAGATAAAGAATAAAATCATACCTTGAAGATCGAGCTTCCTCAAGTACAAGTTCACCTCCAAATCCTTTCGCGTTCAACTTGAATCCACTGGGTTTGGTTCCTTCCTTCGATCAACGTTAGCCACCCATATGTTTGGCCTCAGAGGTGATCCACCAAGGAAAAATAAAGATTCAAGAAGATGGTGTATTCGCTCAACCCTAGTTTTCTATCTCTATAGAAAAAGGTACTCTCCAACAAATTGGAATTGGAATTATGTCGTTGTAAAAGTCAACAACCCTTCACCCATAATAAGACTCTCTTATTAATAGATGGGCAACCCACCTTAACAATTAAGGAATTGGGTTTTATTTAATTAATTAAATTCTTTTAATTAATTAAACTCCCTAATCTTATTAGGGATAATTAATTAAACTCTTTTAATTAATTTAACCTCCTAATCTTATTAGGAATAAATGAGAGTACTTATATTAAATTAATTCCTAAACTCTTTTAGAAATTAAAATAATAATAATTGTAATAATATTAATAAGACTCCTCTTATTAATTTATATTTAATATTTCTAAAATATTAAATAATAAATATTAATTTATTTAATTTATTCTATCACCATAGATTAAATTAAATATACATAACATATTATTACGATTATGCCATTAACTTCTTAAATAATTATTCTTCCTTTTTTATGGTGTGACCCTTTAGGTTCTCCATATTAAACCCAGGTTGTGAATAAATCAATTAGAACAATTCTAATCTTATTTAAATAAATAAATTAAACAATTAATTTATTTAAATAAATAATATTTATTCTACAATAGGGATAAGCCTCCCTAGTGATCAACGACTTTCCGGATAATATAGATTTCAACATTAATCATAAAAGAACCTTTGAGTAAATAGTTACTTGACAATTCAATCCTTCCACCATACTGATGTCCCAATTAAATATAAAGGCATGGAATTCTTTATCACAAGTCTTATTTTATTTAATTATATGTATTTCGACTCTTAAATGCACAACTCAAATAATGCAAATTAGAAACTCCTTTCTAATTTCATACACGCCCGCCAAGGACTACTTTGGGTTTGTCATTTATCGAATCACATAGGACATTTCTCTTCTTTTAATAAGTGGTAGATTCTTTATTGATCATACATTATCTCCATGTACAACTTATTATACTCAAGCATACCCTTTGATATACCACAAGTGTGACGCTTAAAAATAGGTATACACAACACCCATTTCGAGTCGCCAAATACATGGTACGAAACAACTACAACTTTATTATTACAACAAGAAAGCGTGAGTTTGAATACAAATATTATCTTCTAGACAATATCTATACTCAAATAAATCCTCATCACATTATTGATTCATTATTTTACAAAATGGTGAGAGGACTACTAAACAACTCTCTCTAGAATCTTCATTCCATACCCCCACTAAGTACTACGCATTTACATTCTCGCCTCCCGAGAAGAAAAATGGAACAACAAGGAAAAGGGTGAGCTCAACTAGCCCAATTAAAGAATATTATGACTAAGATAATATACAAAAAATTATCGTTAGTCTTCAACGAGGAAAAATCGATAGAATCTGATAACAACAAGTTTCGGATCAATATTCGCAATTGAAATAATAATTCATAGAAGAGTTACGTAGAGAATGAAATCTACTATAATCTATGAATTTAACGGTCCATCATCAATATTTTATCCCCGTAACATCAATCAATATTCATCTCAAATCAAATATTCATCTTTGCACCACTGAGCCAAAGATATTCATCAATCGGTCGTATTCATCTCAACACTGTTCATCTTTGCACTAAAGGCCAAAGATATTCATCGATCGGTCATGTTCATTTAAACACTGCTCATCTTTGCACTACTGCCAAAGATATTCTTCAGAAATCATTCATCTGCTTACTGTGCCAAAGATATTCAATAATATCATCATTTAAGGCGAGGATGATGAAAAATATTTTTAAGTTAAAGCGAATCCAAATTGAAACAAAATGACAAGGATTAAGGATTAAGGATTAAGTACTTGGTTTTATCCACGCCCAAAAATACCTCAAAAATAATCATAGTGGTGTAAAATTCAAGAATGATCAAAACATGGATACAATCGAGCTAGTATCCGAATAGATATTTTGGACAAAAAGAAGAAATTTTATTTTTCTAGGTGAATAGTGCAGATATCGTGAATAGTCGTGAGTATCGTGAATAAGTAACTCAGACACCAAAAAGATAGAAATTCCACAAAAAAAACATCTTCACGCATGACTTCATGAATAGTACTCGTGAATAGTAACTCGTGAATAGTAACTCATGAATAGTAACTCGTGAATAATAACTCATGAATAAGAACCATGAATAAGTAACCTGATACATGAAAAAGTTCCAAATTTGATAAAAACTTGGATCAACATTTCAAAGATAATGATATTGAAGAAATAATATCATTACAAAAAATAATATCCCTTACCTCGAAAGATCGATTACTTACAAATTTAGAATCTAAAGGGTATAGTCTTTGAAGGAACTTGCATAAATCTAGCAATACTCAAAGTATACTCAAAATACTCACAAGAATACGCTCAAAATATCGAGAGAGAAATAGAGAAAACTTGAGTTTACGGTGTGATTTTCAATTCTAACCCAAGCACCCCTATTTATAGGAAAATGCTTAGACGCTTCAAAGCAGAGAAAATTTAATATAATATTAATATAATTATACAAATTTTCCTTAGCCCACCCTTTTTGGTCAAAACACCAGCCACACATGTTAATGATGTCCAAAAAAAATACAAAAACGTTTTTCTTAACAAAAATAATTTAAACTCCCAAAAATCAATTATTTTGAGCTTGAACTTCAATAATTCATAATAAATAGCCCTTTCATCAGAAAATTCGAATCTCATGAGTTTTTATAGGAAATTCAATTCTCTACAACTTTGAGAAGAAAGTTTTTCCAAATTCCAAACAAAAATCGACCGAAATCCACAAGCAGGCGATTTTACGCAGCTATAATCAAATTTCGATCGATAATTGTGTCCCACCAACACACAAAACATGTGTTAAACATTTAATGCCACAAAATACTCTTCCTCCTCATATACTCATATATCCCACATTCATTGTAAAAATATCACCGTTAATATATTATTAAAATAATATATTTAAATGAATTATTTTATAAAAAAAGATAAAATATTAATTTTCAACAATTGTCATTTTAAAAAATTTTCCATCTATATCCATATAAAATCAATATTTTCCTCATCATATAAATCAATAATTAATTATTCACAAATAATATTACGAGAATCACAATATTGACAACAGCAGGTTCAGGAAAGAGGGGCTTTCCAATAAGAATTTCTTCTTCTTACACAGCAATGATTAGATAATTCAAACCTCTCCTTGGGCGAGAACTTTCTAGACATTGCCAATAATGTTATCTAATAATATTATTGAGATAATATAAATTATTGCTTCGATAATGAAAGATAATGCGTAATATTGAATATAAAATATCAACGCATGACAATTATTAACTCAATAAAATCTTGAGCGATAATTATCGTAACCATTATTGAGTAAGGCCTTCTACGTAAGAATTAATAATTGGTGCAATACGGTATCTTCTTGTTCAACAACGCGTATTAGTGTGTTTTAACCACCGGGTATTCCAACGATTGGCAACAACTACGTAGATTATTTAAAAACAACTTATATTTGTCGTTTTCTTCATCCAATCGCTTCCAGTTATGGGGCCCACACACACATTGGGCTTGTCGCATTTAATATTCCGAATAAATGATGAATATTCCACGACCAAACGAATATTCCCAAGCAATAAATGAATATTTTATAACCACTTGCTTATTTTAAAATATTTGCGTATTTAACCCTTAACTATCCACATTAATCAAATCAACCCTTCTTATTTCAAAATAAAGGAAATTCCTTTTTATTTAAAAATTTGAGGGTCTTACAACCTCCCTCCTTATGAAATTTCGTCCTCGAAATTGACGCGTCGATACTGGTGTTTTGAAAAGGTGAGGATACCTCGCTTTCATTTTCGTTTCCAATTCCTGAGGTCATTTCCTCTATAAGCATGATTCCTCCACAAAACTTTAACTTGTGGTATAACCTTTCTTGGCGTAGGACGCGCTCCTTCCTATCCAAAATCTTGTGGTACCTCCTCATACGTTAAGTCTTGGCTATCTCGTCGGTTTTAACTCAATAACGTGGTTCGGGTCTTTCACATATTTCTGAAATACTGAGATATGTGAAACACATTATGAACACGAGACATACTTGAGGTAACGTAAGTCTATAAAGCTACATTTCCTACTCGGTCAAGAATTTGAAATGGACCGATAAATCATGGATTGAGCTTTCCTCTCTTCCCAAATCTTATAACTCCCTTCCATGGAGCAACTCATGACAATACACATGATCCCTACACTAAATTCCACGTCCTTTCGATGAAGATTCGCATAACTCTTTTGTCGATCTTGTGTCGTTTGTATCGTTGTCGAATCATTAGTCATACATACTAACTTTCGGGTCCCAACAATGTTCTTCCCCACCTCATCCCAACATATTGGAAACGACATTTTTGTCCATATAATGCTTGAATGGAACCATGCCTATATTTGTTTAATAACTATTGTTGTATGAGAATTCCACCAATGGCAAGTACTTATCCCAACTTCCTTTGAAATCTAGGACACGAGTTTTAATATATCTTCAAGAGTTTGAGTAGTCCTTTTCGATTGCCCATCCGTTTGAGGATGGTATGCCAAACTGAATCGTAAATTCGTGCCCATAGCTTTCTACAAACTAACCCAAAATCATGAAGTGAATCTTGGGTCACGATCTAAAACTATGGATACTGGCATGCCATGCAATCTCACAATCTCATTTACGTACATACGAGAAAGACGTTCGAGGGAATAAGTCTCTCGTATCGGTAAGAAATGAAAGCGGACTTGGTTAATCTATCAACAATAACCCAAATCGCATCTATGCCTTGAGAAACCACAGGAAGATTAGTAATGAAATTGAGGTAATGTGTTCCCACTTCCATTTCAAAATCTCAAGTGGTTGCAACGGACCCTTAGGTACTAGATCTTCTCGCACTTTACACGTTGTGAGTTAAACACATCGAGATAAACTACGCGATCTCTCTCTCCTCATATTGCTCCACCAAAATGTATGTTGAAGATCATAATACATTTTGGTACTCCCAAGATGGATTGCCAATGGTGTATTGTGTGCCTTCATCATAATCTTGTTCTTCAAATCAGAGTCGTTAGGAACACAAAGTCTAGAGTGGACTCAAGTATTCCTTCTTCATCAATTCTCGCTTAGGAGCAGCTCCTTCTTGTACTTTCTTCGCATCGGCTCGGATTCGGTGGCTTGAGCAACCTTAACTTTTTCTATTAAAGTTGGCTCTGTCGTATACTTGACATCATCGCTTTTCGTTCGCGATATGATCTTCTACTCAACGCGTCCAATACCACGTTCGCTTTTTCAAGATGGTATGGTTAGAATATGTAACGAAATGAGTCGCCTCTTGAGCTCTTGGAAAATCTTCTCGCATTCCTCGCTCCATCTGAATTTTGTATCTTTTCGAGTCATTAAGTTAACGGAATAGCGATTCGAGAATATCCTTCAACGAATCTCGATAATAACCAACTAAGCCTGAAAGCTACGTATTTCGATTCATCGACTTAGGTTGCTCTCAACTGTGACTCATATCCCAATCTTGGATAAGACGTCACAATGACACCTATCGATTTCTTATCGCATACGAATATGGCGTCCCCTACGAGAGAGTTCGGCAGGTGAATTCCACAAAGGAAGTCACAAGATAAAGGCTCGGTACCAAATTCTATAGTTGAATTTTTAACTCACGAAGTTCAATAGGAGCCATTCGATATGAGATTTTAGAAATGAGTTTTGTCTAGGGTTCAAAGTCGATACAAAATTTAATATCGAAGGCTTTGGGAGTAAGCAAGAAATTCTTGAGAAAATACGTCGGGAAAAATCAATAACAACGGGAATATTATTCAAATCGGCGTGTCTTTATTCAAATCCATAACATGGACTAAGAAAATTTGACATCCGTAATAAGCGAATGACTTCATGGCTTGATATGAAAATGTTTGACTCTGATGGTTTGATTGCTTGAATTGAATAACAAAGTTGTTTAGGAATATGAAAACTAACAACCTTACGAAAATAATCAATTTGGCGTGATGAGTAGTTAACCTTAAAATCACATCAAAACAAATATCTCTATAGAAATAAGGTTAACGGTAATGTGATAGTGCCAACTGAATCAAGAAAGATTTATAAGCGGTGGATGTGATGAAAGTTTCTCTAACGGAGTTTCCACGAGATAGTCAAAGTCTAATTTCTCCGTAGTCAAGTTCAAACGTTGGTAAGCAAAGAGAGATAAAAGAATGGGTAGAACCGGTATCTAGTAAGGTATAAACTTCGCAAGAATTTATAATTAACTAACCGTGCTAACTTCGTTCGGGTTCTCGCATTTTGACCGATCACAACAAACGCTTCTTCCGGAATCGTTGACTTTGACTTTTTCAGGGGACGATCTTTTGAGTCACCGTCCCCATTGAACTAGGTTTAATTCCACTGCATAATCTCGGCGATATGTCCTTCCTTTCCACAATTATAGCATACCTTAAACTGTGGGGGTTTGAAATGATATGTCCCTCTTTCCGCATTTGTAACATAATGACGGTGGTCGTTCTCCTCCCTTAAAACTAGTTCTTATATAGCGCCAGCGTCTTCACATGGTCGTTGTTGAATCTCCTCTTTTAAAATCTCCTCCCGACTCGCTTCTTCTATTTTCATGGCCACGATTACCACCAGAGTGGTTACCGCCTTTGTTCGTATTATTCTTCTCTCATTTGGTTATCAAGTATTCGATGATACTTATCTTTAGTATGATCTCGGTTATGGTCCCTCGGTTGGGACGTATTCGTTATCTCGCTTCTAACAATCGAGCCCCGCTGACAACATCCGAATAGAGAAAAATTTATGAGAAATGAGATCTCGGCGTATGTCGGGTTTCAAACCTCTCGAAACATCCGCGTCATCGTTCCTCATTCTCCACCAAATGAGGTGTGAAACTGGATAACTCCATGAACTTCGCCTCGTCTTTGGGACACCGTCGTATTATACGCTCTAGTCTAATAAACTCCACTTCCTTCATATAGCGAATACTTTCGGGGAAGTACTTGTCATTGAACTGCATTTCAAACGTCTCCGGTGGCATCTTTGAGTGCAATTTGGATGGGGTACGCTTCATGATTCCCACCGATGTCTGCCTCGCCACGGAACATAAAGGTGGCGAATGGAACTTTCTGTTCCTCCGTGCATCCCAAGACATCGAATATCTTGGTAATTTGTTTGACCCACGCCTCTCGCCTTTAATCGGATCGCTTTCCCCGAATTCGGTGGTCCCAACTCTTTGAAGCGCGCTTGCATTTGTGACCACTCGTGAATTGCTATCATTTCCTCCTCGTATTTTGAACACGAGTCTCCTCGTCAAATCGATTTTGCATGAATCGCAAAAAGCTTCTAAACATCCCCTCGTTCATCATACGCTTTCGGTGGTGTTGTTCAGGGAGGAACATTGCCACTGCCAGACGTTTTCCTCGTTGGTGAGTGACAGCATCTCCACGGTCTCATTTACTCCACTATTAATATTCTCATTCGACATTCTCAAATACTGGCCATAAAATAAGGGTTAATTAAGGAAATCAATATATCACATAATATCCCTATATCTTGACCAACTAACAAATAAGCTTACGTAGGACACCTTAGCGAAGGATTTACTCGTCTCTCCCTCCTAGTTCTATTCCCGATCTCTTGGAGATCATATCCTAAGCTCGATACCATTTGTGGCGCCCCCAAAATAGGTATACACAACACCCATTACGAGTCGCCAAATACATGGTATGCGAAACAACTACAACTTTATTATTACAACAAGAAAGCTGTGAGTTTGAATACAAATATTATCTTACAGACAATATCTATACTCAAATAAATCCTCATCACATTATTGATTCATTATTTTACAAAAATGGTGAGGACTACTAAAAACTCTCTCTAGAATCTTCATTCCATACCCCGACTAGTACCATTACATTCTCGCCTCCCGAGAAGAAAAATGGAACAACAAGGAAAAGGGTGAGCTCAACTAGCCCAAGAAAGAATATTATGACTAAGATAATATACAAAAATTATCGTTAGTCTTCAACAGGGAAAAATCGATAGAATACAATAGGCAACAAGTTTGGATCAATATTCATAGCGGAAATAATAATTCATAGAAGAGTTACGTAGAGAATGAAATCTACTATAATCTATGAATTTAACGGTCCATCATCAATATTTTATCCCTGTAACATCAATCAATATTCATCTCAAATCAAATATTCATCTTTTTGCACTACTGGGCCAAAGATATTCATCAATCCAGTATGTTTATCTCAACACTGTTCATCTTTGCACTAAAGGCCAAAGATATTCATCATCGGTCGTGTTCATTTAAACACTGTTCATCTTTGCACTACTGAGCCAAAGATATTCTTGAAATCATTCATCTTTTGACTATAAAAGCCAAAGATATTCAATAATATCATCATTTAAGGCGAGGATGATGAAAATATTTTTAAAAAAGCGAATCCAAATGAAACAAAATGACAAGGATTAAGGATTAAGGATTCGTACTTGGTTTTATCCACGTCCAAAAATACCTCAAAAATAATCATAGTGGTGTAAAATTCAAGAATGATCAAAACATGGATACAATCGAGCTAGTATCCGAATAGATATTTTGGACAAAAAGAAGAAATTTTATTTTTATGAATGAATGTCAGATATCGTGAATAAAGGTGTAGTATCGTGAATAGTAACTCAGACACCAAAAGATAGAAATTCCACAAAAACATCTTCACGCTTTCATGAATAGTACTCGTGAATAGTGCTTTCGTGAATAAGTAACTTCATGAATAGTAACTTCGTGAATAATAACTCATGAATAGTAACCCATGAATAAGTAACCTGACATGAAAAAGTTCCAAATTTGATAAAAACTTCAGATCAACATTTCAAAGATAATGATATTGAAGAAATAATATCATTACAAAAAATAATATCCTTACCTCGAAAGATCGAGTCCATTTAGAATAAAGGGTATAGTCTTTGAAGGAACTTTTGACCGTCTAGCAATACTCAAAGTATACTCAAAATACTCACAAGAATACGCTCAAAATATCGAGAGAGAAATAGAGAAAACCCGGTTTTACGGTGTGATTTTCAATTCTAACCTAAGCACCTATTTATAGGAAAATGCTTAGAACACAAAAAGAGAAAATTTAATATAATATTAATATAATTATACAAATTTTCCTTAGCCCACCTTTTGGTCAAAACACCAGCCACACATGTTAATGATGTCCAAAAAATACAAAAACGTTTTTCTTAACAAAAATAATTTAAACTCCCAAAATCAATTATTTTTGAACTTTGAACTTCAATAATTCATAATAAATAGCCCTTTCATCAGAAAAATTCGAATCTCGCGAGTTTTATAGGAAATTCAATTCTCTACAACTTTGCAGAAGAAAGTTTTTCCAAATTCCAAACAAAAATCGAATCGAAATCCACAAAGCGGGCGATTTTACAAAGTATAATCAAATTTTGATCGATAATTGTGTCCACCAACACACAAAACATGTGTTAAACATTTAATGCCACAAAAATACTCTTCCTCCTCATATACTCATATATCCCACATTCATTGTAAAAATATCACAGTTAATATATTATTAAAATAATATATTTAAATGAATTATTTATCGAAAAAAAGATAAAATATTAATTTTCAACAATTGTCATTTTAAAATTTTTTCCATCTATATCCACATAAAATCAATATTTTCCTCATCATATAAATCAATAATTAATTATTCACAAATAATATTCTGTAATCACAATATTGACAACCAGGCGGTTCAAGAAAGAGGGGCTTTCAATAAGAATTTCTTCTAACACATGCCATGATTAGATGACCAAACCTCTCCTTAGGCAGAACTTTCTAGACATTGCCAATAATGTTATCTAATAATATTATTAGAGATAATATAAATTATTGCTTCGATAATGAAAGATCTTGTGTAGAATAATGAATATAAAATATCAACTTAGACAATTATTAACTCGATAAAATCTTTGAGCGGTAATTACTGTAACCATTATTGAGTAAAGTGCCTTCTTACGTAAGAATTAATAATTGGTGCAATACTGGTGTCTTCTCTTGTTCAACAACGCCAGATTAGTGTGTTTTAACCACCGGGTATTCCAACAAGCGATTAATAAGTAACAACTACGTAGATTATTTAAAAACAACTTATATTTGTCGTTTTTCTTCATCCAATCGCTTTAGGTTATGGGCCCCCACATGGTCGCTACCGTCGTAAATGCGAATATTCCCGACAAAGTCTGAATATTCCACGACCAAACGAATATTCCCACGCGAAATGAATATTTTATAACCACTTGCTTATTTTGAAATATTTGCGTATTTAACCCTTAACTATCCACATTAATCAAATCAACCCTTACTATTTCAAAATAAAGGAAATTCCTTTTTATTTAAAATTTCGGGGTCTTACTACTAAGGGTCTTAAGGAATAAGTCAAAGTATAACTCATCATACACAAGATACTATGATGATCTCAAGTCAAGGATCACTGTACTACTATCACTGAGAAGAATTCCTATGACAAAGTAAAACTCCATTAGATATTCCTTAGCGAGCCCACGTTCGGTGAACTTATTCTCTAATAAACACCTACATACTTGCTTTTCATTGTCTCCACACAAATGATCGTGAGATCAATCATCCTCATCCGATGAAGCAAGCAACGTATGTACCAATCTATCCAGGATTCACTAATCCCCAATTTAGTAATCCAATGATTGGGAACTATTTTAGTTTTAAGCTTTCTAAGAATTTAGATCTCATTAGAATGATCATCATCATTATTCTAAAAGCATTGCTTAAAACTATGGGTTTATCACATATAATAAAAACAAAGATCATGTAGATAATTAAAAGCCTTTAATAAATTAATACTTTTTATTAATAAATGAATAAGATTGTTACAAAGTATATGCTTTATCATCAAACATGATTGGCTTGTGTGCATACTACTTTCAATCTCCCACTTGCACTAAAGCCAATCGTCATGGTATCTCATACTCTTCTTCTCTAAGTGACGATTATCTTCTTTGTTGGATAAGCTTTAGTTAATGGATATGTAATGTTGTTCATGAGAGTCCACTATCTCTATAGTGATTTCCCATCTTTCAATGATTCTAATAATCAAATGAAAGTGCCACAACACATGTTTAGATCCAAGATGAGACTTAGGAACTATTCCTAGTTACGTAATGAACTTTTAATCCAAACAATCAACTTGCGACTTCATTTATAGCTATATACTTTGTCTTTATCACTAAACCAACAACTCTTTCTTTGTTTGGAACCTTTCCGATTCAATCGCACCTTAGATTTCAAGGTAACACTTTACCTTAAAGTGGATTTTTACGTCGTCTTAGTGCGTTCGAAAAACTTGAGTCATTAAGCCCTCTAGTTTTAATTCGGACTACCATGTATATGATCACATCCTTAGTCTTTGGTTAAGAACTTTAAGATGTTTTCAGCGACTACAAAGTGAACTTCTCCGAATATATGGTTGATTAACATCGGTCTCGTATATTTCATTGCATACATGATAGTCATTCATGCGATCTCTCTTTTTAGGAGTTTATGGGGACTATAAAGAGAGATACACTCCATAGCTCATCAACATGAGACATCTCTTGGAGTTTGCCATCCTAAAGCGACTTTAGCATCAAATGAATATCGTTCTTGGGTTAAGTTGAGCATCCTTTTAAATCTATCTATATAGATTTGCATCCCCAATAATGATACTCTTCCCAAATCATTCATGGAGGAATGTTTAAACAACTTTATCTTTCTTGATTGTAGCATTAGTATGTTATTCCTCATCCGTAGTATATAAACATATAATACTAGAAATTTCACGACGCTCCCTTTAACCCTTTTGTACACACTAGAAGTCTTACATCATCGCGTGTAACTCGGATCATCATCTTACATGATCGTACCTCATCATCATCATCCATGATGAATCCATACCTCCTAGGTATCTTGATGACTATTTGATTTCTGATTGGTTTGTGGTGCAATGGAAGTACATCTACGAGTTCCTCTTATTTGACTTATAGTGTTTTGTGGTTCTTGAACTCTTCAAGATCTATTATCCTCCCACTAGCCCTTTTCGGTGATAAACACCTTTATCTTAGAAGGAAGCGTGTTTATAATAAACACCTTTTGCTAAGTAGGATTATAGAACATTTACCCTAAACTTACTTTAGGATGTCCCACAAATCAGATTTGTCAAATCTTGTCCCAAGCTTATCCTTTGAAACCGTTTCACATAAGTTGGACAACCCCTTATCTTAATATACTTAAGATTAGGAATCCTCCTCATCCATAACTTTTATGGAGTCTTGGGGTAGGATTTAGAGGTTACCTTTTAAGTAGGTATACTGACCATTTTAGGACATGACCCAAGAAGGATCTTTGGAATGTCGGTAAAATCATTATGGATCGCACCATGTTCAAATAGGTACAATTTTCCTTTCGAGATACATCAATCAATTATTATGTATCGAGAGGCGTCCATTATGAGAAAACCATTTGAGATGATCTAGAAACTTATTGCACAAGTATTCCTTCCTTGATCCGATCAAAGAATCCTAATACTTTGCCAATTTGTTTCACTTTTGAATTCTATGAACCTTTCAAATAATTCACACTTGTATTTCAAACAAATACACACATTCAACTCTTTGAATGATCATCTCCTTTTCTTATACTAGTTTGTTCAATTTGCAAAATATATTTTCACGTAAAGTCAGTATACAAAATCCATTAAGTAATATTCCGATTCTATACAAAACATTATTATTATAAATAGAACAACAATTGTTCTTAATTATAATACCAAAAATTTTATTGTCCAACAATAAAATGGAAATAATATTTTTAACAAGGCTGGAATACAATAACAACTTATTGACTTAATAGATTTGCCGTAGGCATTGCTAAACTATAAGTTTCTATGGCTAATATGGCAACCTTTGCTACATTTCCATACATAGGATTACTTATATTTATTTAGCTTTACTACTTACGCTTGGTCCCTTCATAAATCTATATTTATGATAACCAAAGTCGGTATCCAATACCCAAGTAGAACCTTGACTTAAAGAAAAATTTATTTTGGTCATAAACAAAAATGTATTATGAACAAGAAACTTCACTAAGCTTCTTTAGTTAGCCTCTGCGAAGATGCTTCTCATGATTTCTTTCCAAATTGTCGGGCTTATTGCGGTGGAAGCAAACTCCTTTGCTATCCGTATCAGTTTTGCTCTTATTATCCTTTGTTTATGCCTTTCTATTTACCTTCTTTGAATCGTTCTTCTTTTCAGAAGATCCTTTGGCCCCTACCAGTAAGACATGGTCTTTCTTGTTTGGAAAGTGACTCTTAACATTTTTCAACACGTTAAGCAAATCAGCGAGGCTGATATCTAGCTTGTCCATATGAAAAATTCACAACAATTGTGAAAGGAGTCCGAGAGTGAGTGCAAGATCAAATCTTAGCTCAACTCTCCATCCATGACAAAACCTGTTATCCTAATTGATCAATCAAATTGATAATGTTTAGGACTTTTGTCTGTACTGTAGTGTCATCGGTCATTCTAGATCGGAAGAGCTCCTTAGATATCTGATATCTATCGATCCCACTTTCCTCACCATCAACTACTTGATGTGCGGGAATATAGTAGGAGTATCCATAGTTTCATCGACCTTTGAAGCTTGTTACTCGTGGATCGAGCATGATGCATTGAGCAATCATGCATCATCTTGCCACTTTCTAAAAGTAGTGATGTCTTCCTCGGAGGCATTATGCGCAACCATTCTTGAGGATAGGCGTATTAAGGACATAAGATAGCTTTTTTGACCATGAGAACTATTCTCAAATTCCTTAACTAATCCATTTAATTCGGTCCGATTAAATAACATCTAATATGTTTCGCAGTGATAGTAATTTTAGACATTGTAAAATTTTGTAAATGAATTTGTAATTAACAACATTTTAACATACATTCTTTTATTAATTACCAAAATAATTTAGGTCTTGTTTTAAATTGGTATCTCCCACTATTTTTTTTCAAACTATATTACCCTCAATATATATAGTTCGGCAAAATCTAATTAAAGATTTGCTAGTGAGAATAAGGATCCCATTTCAAATGTATATAGCCTTGTGGTGACACAACAAACTATATATAAATAAATAGGTAGACAACTTTTGTCAATTACATCAACTATGCAACTCCTTGTATTTTGCCTCTTACATTATTTTGATCAAGTGGTGGCACATCCGAATCAAAATTATCTAAGTTAAGTCCGACCTAGCACTCCATATATTCAAAAAAGAAAAATATCATCCTTGTGGTGACACAACAAAACAATATTGTTCAATTTTCTTTATAAGCATCAAATGTGATAAATTAACATCTTAAATACTTAATACTTGCCTTGTGGTGACACAACAAACTCATATTAAATATTTAATACTCTATTAATTTTATCATGCTAGAAAGCGACGTTCGATATTCCAAATATCTTTGAGCGCTTAGGACTTAATATATATAAAAAATTGAGGATTTATTATTAAATTTGTCTCATCTTGTTTAAGCGGCGTACATACATATATAACGTCGTATTAATGAACATGCGAAGCGTGTTTGCATAATATATAATATATATAGTATAAGCATGCACATATAGAATACTATATTCTACTTCCGGATTGATTATGGACTTTTATTCTAGTTTGGTTCACTAGAGCCACCAAGTGAACCAAAAGGTGAAACCCCAAGGGTGCAAGAAATAATATTTAAATATAACTATTACATTTAAACTTAGGGCTCCATTCTGAAATGGGTCTTCTGACTCCTTGTTCCTTGATCTCCAATTCTTCAAAATTAAATCTAACTATTCCTATTACAAAACTATTTAAAATAAATAGAAACCTTGATCGTGATCGAGGGAAATACATAGGAGGAGATAGAATTTACATTAAGAAAAATTAGAGAAGGCGAGAATACGCAAAACCCATTTAATAAAACTCATACATTCATGCATCCAACTAAAATAAAATCCAATCATATTAATTGATAGTCCATAATCAATCCCATTTATTATCATACACATCATCTTATGCATCGATAAATAACATTCATCTTATGAATAATAAACATTTAATATATATATATTGATATCATTTAATGGGCAAATTTAGTTAGTATAAAATCTATTTTTGAATCAAAATAAACTCCTTTATTTTAATCCAAATTTAAATCAAAATAAAACTATTTTATTTTAATTTATCCAATTTTGAATAAAATAAACTATTTTATTTTAATCAAAATCTTTAATCAAAATAAACTCATTTATTTTAATTAATTATGGAATCCAATTCCATGTAATAAAAAATCTTTTATTAAAGGAAACACGGATATTCTTTCCTATTCACAAATAAACTCCTTTATTTTGAATAATATGAAATCTTATTCCATATTTAAATAAACTCTTTTATTTAAGAAAATTAGGATTCTCTTTCCTATTCACAAATAAACTCTTTTATTTTGAATAATATGAAATTTTATTTCATATCTAAACAAACTCCTTTATTTAAGGAAAGATGGATTTACTTCCCTATTCACAAATAAACTCCTTTATTTTAGGAAAAATAAAATCTAATTTCAACTCCAATTAGTTATCATGGAATCTAATTCCAACTCTAATTAGTTAGCATGAAATTCTAATTTTAAAATTAAAATAAATCTTATATTTTAATATTAAAATAAACCTTTTATTTTAAAATTAAAATAAACTTTTATTTTAATTATAAAATAATTAAAAATAATATATATATTTATAACTATTATATATATATATATATATATATATATATATATATATATATATATATATATATATATATATATATATATATATATTATATTGTTAACATATTATCTATATATATATATATGCATCCGAACGTTCCTTAAAAAAAAATCACGTGGTTTTTTTTTTTTTTTTTTTTTTTGTTAACCAAAAAATAAACCGAATCCATATGATTTCCTTGCCTGGCGAATCACGTGGGAGATAATATATCTAATATATATATATATATATATGCATGTAAACCGAATATATATATAGTATATATTGATAAAAGAAATCTTGCCAGGCTTCACGTGGTTTATCTAATGGAAAGCAGGAGGATTTGTTAGGAATCATATAATGTTACCTTACATTACATTAATCTGATTCACGTGCTTGGTAGCCCCTTGATTGCCGTAATTTTTTTTTTATTTTGGTCATGCTTGATTTCTTGTACAACGAAATAGCATTTAAGCAATGAGTTATTAACAGCACCTCTTTTTTTTTTTTTTTTAATAATAAAATAATAATTTTATACAATAAAACTATGCCCAATTAAATTGTTTTAAACACATATCAATATAGATATTAAATTAAAATAATTAATAATTCGCATAAAGGTTTGGCTTTGATATCACTTTATTAGGTTTGTAATATTCAAAACCTTGATCAAATTGCATAAAAAGTGCTAAGCGTGGAAAAATCGAGTTTAAAATTTACAAACCATATACGGATCACCCTTTATGCACAATTATTAATTAAGCGAAAAGATAAAGAATAAAATCATACCCTTGAAGATCGAGCTTCCTCTCGTACAAGTTCACCTCCAAATCCTTTTTCGCGTTCAACTTGAATCCACCGGGTTTGGTTCCTTCCTTTGATCGGCGTTAGCCACCCATATGTTTGGCCTCTCAGAGGTGATCCACCAAGGAAAAATAAAGATTCAAGAAGATGGTGTATTGGCTCAACCCTAGTTTTCTATCTCTATAGAAAAGGGTACTCTCCAACAAATTGGAATTGGAATTATGTCGTTGTAAAAGTCAACAACCCCTTCACCCATAATAAGACTCCTCTTATTAATAGATGTGGGCAACCCACCTTAACAATTAAGGAATTGGGTTTTATTTAATTAATTAAATTCTTTTAATTAATTAAACTCCCTAATCTTATTAGGGATAATTAATTAAACTCTTTTAATTAATTTAACCTCTAATCTTATTAGGAATAAATGAAATACTTATATTAAATTAATTCCTAAACTCTTTTAGAAATTAAAATAATAATAATTGTAATAATATTAATAAGACTCTCCTCTTATTAATTTATATTTAATATTTCTAAAATATTAAAGCTCCTAGCGATCGGCGACTTTCAGGATAAAATTTAGGTATCGTAAAAGAACCTTTGAGTAAATCTTGGTCTGATTCAATCCCACTTACATGATGTCCCGATTAAATATTGGAATTCTGAGTCTTATTTTATTTAATATAAGCGTAGGTATGCAATTTCGACATAAAGCTTTGGGTTGTCATTTTGAATACAGGAATATTGTCTACTAGATATTATCTCAAACAACTTAAAAGGAGTCCTCATTACAACTATTATCACTCATTTATTTCACTTAGAATAGTGAGGACTACTAATCAAAATTTATCCTCACCCGGACCATTACTTACGTTCCTAATATAAGGCAGCTCGTCCCGGCTATGAATTCTCATTTCACTAGAAGAAAACGGTGAAAGAAAAGGTGACTACTAATGCTATCCTGCGGACCATTATGAAATATTATGACTAAGATAATGCGAGAATAAATTATCTAAGATAATGCGAGAATAAATTATCATTGACGGTGTTAAGCGATAAAATCTGATGAAACAACCGGTTTAGCTGCGGTGAATAAGCGATCCATTAAAAAAGTGAGTAGAGAATAAAAGTCTACTATCTTTTAGGTTTTAAAAGGTTTTCATCAATTTTATCATTTGAGACTCGACAATAAATAAACCACCACATCTAATCATCCACGTACCACGGTCGAGGATTTTCATCAAATTATCGATGGTCGTGACTATCTAAGAATCACCCACTGGTCATAATCATACCAAAAACTATCCATCATTTGCATTACAGGCCCTTTGAGGACTTTTGTCACATCATTTATATCAAGTCGTGATTATCTTAGAATGATCCCTGAGTGTCGTAATAATCATACTAAGTTCATCTATCTTGCGTAAGCGAAGATAACATAATATAACATGAGGATGATGATGATGACATAATAATTCAATAAAACAAGTTCAAGAATTATTTAATCCATGAATTATTAACGTCAATTGTCGACATAATCTTTGTTTAGTGAGTAAAATTCAAGAATGATCGGAAGAATATTTCCGTGAAAGATCTTTGGATGAAGCGCAAATATCGAGGATATTCTACTAATTTCATGGAGTATAGAAGTCGAAGTTTTAACCAATTTGGGTATAATAAAGAATGGAATAACAAAAGAAATCACCGTGCATGCGGTGCCGCATGAGGCGAGTTATTCAAGCGAGAATAATAATAACGGAACCGGTCGGGTGAAATTCTGCAAGCGGGATGTTCAGCGAGAATAATAAAGATGGAACCCGGATGGGTGTAAAACACACGAGATAGGATATTCAGCGAGAATGATAAAAAGCGGAATAGGTGTAAAACACCTGACAGGATGTTGACGAGAATAAAAAAAGCGGAACCGGGTAGGTGTAAAAACACCTGACGAGGATGTTCAGCGAGAATAATAGAAGAATGTCACCAAGTATAGGTGTAAATTAAGCGCGTATCTGAGGTTATTCAATGAGAATAATAAGCGAATGGAATAACATAAGATTTCACCAAGTATAGGGTATCTGGCGTATCTGAGGTTATGTATAGGGTATGCCACTTTTACTGAGTTATTCAACGAGAATAATAATGAATGGAATATGAAGTTCTCTTGAAGAAGAAAGAATAACACCCCTACTAGTAAAAAAAATGAATATAGAAGTAGTGAAGTAGCGAGAATACTCTTCTTCTTTCTATAATTTTCTCTCTATAAGCTTCTCTCTATAATTTCTCTCTCTAGAGTTTGATGAATTAAGTAAGAAAATAATGAAGGAATGAGCTTATTTATAGGAAAATGGAATGCGTAGTAACTAATCCATGAGCGGTCCAGTTGATTTACTTTTAATCGGCGGTCCGTATTTAAAAAAAATCTTTTAAATAAAATATAATATATTCTATTTATATAAAAACATTTTACTATGCAAAACCTTTTATGCAATCTTATCAAAAAACTTATATGCAAAAACTTTATCTGACACTTATCGTAATAAAATATAATATATTATTTATAGAATAACTTTAATAAAGTATTCTATTTTATATAAAAAGATGTTTACATTTTATTACGTTAATAATACGAATAAAAAAAAAGCGTCATTATCATTATAATAATTCATATTATTAATCGTGATAATGGAATCAAATGGTGACTTCTCACATAAGCATCGATAATCAATAGGTGTCTTTCTTATGCGACCACACTTATTCTTGTACTTTTACTACAAAGAGTAGTTCAACGGTAACCACGGTAAAACTTAGTAGTTATTTGATAAAATATTTTTGTCGTTTTCTCGATCAGAAACAATAATTACATTGTGGGGTCCCTGATGATTGGTAGTTATGCGAATATTCCTACTAAGCAAGAATATTCCCTGAGCCAATCGAATATAATATAACCACTTGCATACTTTGCAAAATTTATAAATACTACCCCTGACTATAATATTATCTTAAATTCACACCATAATATTAAAAATTATTTGACAAAATTTAAATCTTTATTGATAAAATCGGGGTCTCACTGATCTCCCCTCCTTATGGAATTTAAGCCCTCGAAATTAGAAGTGCGATACTGGTATGATAAAGAGGTGAGGTACCTTGAATACCTTTATCGTTAAAAATATTAAATTCATCTTCATGATCGCGAAGATATTCATTAACAATTCATCTTTGCCTACTGGGCCAAGAATATACAATTTGTAAAACCAATAATCTTTGAGACTCGACAATAGTATCCACAACCATGAATTATCCATACCACTTCTTGGCTAAGGATATTCGTGTTTTCAATTCTGATCGTGATTATCTTAGAATAATCAGGTGGTCGTAATCATACCAAGTCTATCGATGCACTTCTGACGAAGATGACTTTTACCACATCGATGAATTAATATTTCATTCTTTGAGACTCGACTCGATAATTAATCCATATCATCGAATCATCCACACTTTCTCTGGCCGAGGATATTCATTAGTATCACGACCACAAATTATCCATGCACTACTCTGACGAAGATAATCGTGTATTCATTAGTATCGCGACCACAAATTATCCATGCACTTCTGAAATTTAAAGATAATTGTGTTTTCAATTCTGGTTATGATTATACCGAATGATCCTTGTGTCATAATCATACCAAGTCCATCTATATGCGTAAGCCACGAGATGACTTTGAACACATCCATGAATTAATATTTCATTCTTTGAGACTCATTTCGATAATTAATCCACATCGTCGAATCATCCACCTTTCTCTGAAGATAAGGATATTCATTAGTATCACGACCACAAATTATCCATGCACTACGGCCAAAGATAATTGTGTTTTCAATTCTGGTTATGATTATCTTAGAACGATCCACGGTCATAATCATACCAAGTCCATCTATCTTTCTACGAGGCCACGAGATGACTTTAAAAAAATATAAACATGAGGATAATGATATAAAGAATCGATCAAATAAGATAAAGGATAAATATTAAACATTTATAATATAATTTATCGAGGATTCAAGAATATCCCCATGTTATCAATCACTTAATAATCTCATAATCTAATATCATTAATATTATACCAATATTTTAATCACTTCTTAAATTTATAAACAATTTATCTCAATTGTTTTACGCTTTACCATATAATGCATTTAATCATTCAAAATGCCATACTCATAAGATATCATTACCAATTATCAAATCCCTCAAAAAAATATGCATATACTCTATATAGGATTCTCTAGCCATAAAATCCTATTTTCAACTTTGTTACTTCACATAACATATTTAACTCATATGTTCGTAACTAAACTATTTTCATGAAAAATACCAAATCAGTCCCAAAAATATTTCTTTTCTGGGATTTAGCATAATATAGTCCCATGATGAAAATATATTTTTTCTCGGAATTTTTAAAATTCATTTACTATTTTTCAAAAATCAATTTCTAATTAATTCCTTAAGAAATTAGCTACCTCAAGTTTAACTCCAAAAATTCCCAAATCTTGGCAGGACCTTACACATGTTAACATGAGCTTCTAGTTTAAATTTCATGGTCATCGGAGTTATAGAACTCGGTTTATAGCGTTTTAAATCGGAAAAACCTAAATATTGAAATAGTCATAACTTGCTCATTTTAAGTCGAGAATGAGCTCATTTTGGACAGGAGATACTTTATACCATATACCTTCATGTCCCAAAAGGCCAGAATTTTTCTCATAATTTAAGTGGCCGAAACAGCCCCTTAAAGTTTCTGGGCGAGTAGCATTTTTGAAATTTACAGCTTTGGCCTCCTTTGCTAAAATCAGTCCACACAAAAATCTACAACACCTTTTCCAGTAATTCCACTTGGATTAGTTAGGTAACTCATAGATCTAACTCTAGGATTTGACCACATTCAAAAATTCAAAATATAATAGGAGATATGGTCAATTGAATTTCATATTCGTTTTTCACTAAAATCGATTTTCAACTCTTTGTGATTTCTAAGAAACTTTCATGTTTTCACATACTAACCAACATAACTCATCATAAAACTTACTAATACTTCATATACCCATGATTTTTATTAGTTCTATACTTTTATTATGACTTTCATCATAATCCACGTAAGCAGATCCTTTTAGTTGAAGAAATATTTGAGGGTTTAAGAAATGGGTTTTTATCTTTGGGGTCGATACAAAATTCGATTTCACGTTCTAGGGTAGGCTAGGAAGTCTTCAAGAATCGCCAAGAAATTTATTAATGATAGAAATATCATTCAAAGCTATTACTCTCGTCAAGACTTGGATAGTCGTCACATTAATACCAGTTGTGACTTACATCCCTTAACCTAGAATAGCATCTCACAATGATACCTATAAACTTGCCATCTTCATTCACGATGTAAGCCTCTGAAGAAAGTAAAGCGGTGCATTCCACACAAGGAAGTTAACAATGAAAGGATCGGGGCTCTTTACTTTATGGCGATATAACGATGATTAACTTTAGGGTTTGGTTACTTTGAATTAGTATACTTGGGTTGGTTATGAATATAAAAGCTAACAACCTTACGAAAAGCATGATGAGTAGTTAACCAATTGATTCCTAAAATCACATCAAAGGCAAAGTATTTTCAAAAGATAAGATCGACGGTAGCGTGAAAGTGTTTATTTGAATCAAACAAGATTTAAAAATAGTAAGCGATAATGAAGGCTCCTCTTATCGAAGTTTCAACCGATAAGTCAAAGTCTAACTTCTCGGTCAAATTTAAGCGTTGAGCGCAACTAGGTGAAATAAAAGAGTGGGTAGAACTAGTATCTAACACGGTATAGACTTATGAGAGCTTACGATTAACTTACGTGATAATTTTATTGGGGTTCCGTCGTGAGAAAAAAAAACGCTCTCTCTTAAACTCTACGGCTTTGGTTTATGCAGGGGACGGTCTTTGGTGCCTCCATCCTAGTTGAATTTGTCTTGATAAGCGACAAAATCGAGCTAAGTGACCTTCTCTTCCACAATTATAACATGCTTTGGGCGGCGTGGCGCGATCGGGGATGATGTGTCCCTCTCCTCGCATTTGAAGCATATAATGGGTGGTCGTTCTTCTTCCTTTGAAGCAGGTCTTTGGTCGTTGGCGTCTTTCCATCATTGTTGAATCTTCTTTTCTTGAAATGTCCATTCTTATTATTTTGTACGATTACCATGAAGTGGTTACCATATCTGGCTTTGTTGATTTCCTCACGCTTGTTGTCCGCCCGATGACTACTACTCATTTGGTATTATAATTTTTTTAAATTTGCTCTCTTTTAGTTGCGTTGACTCGTTATCGCGCTCCACTAAGCGAGCCCTATTTACAACATCCGAATAAAAACACGGTTTATGAGAAATAAGATGTTGGCGTATCTACAACTTCAAACCTCTTAAAAACATTAGCGTCATTCTCTCTTCATTATCCACCAAGTGGAATGCAAATCGTGATAACTCATAAATTTTGCCTCGTATTGCGACACGGTCGTATTGTTTTGTTCAACTTGATAAACTCCACCTCCTTCGTATGGCGAATACTTTCGGGAAAGTATTTGTCGTTGAAACGACTCTGGAACTTCTCCCAAGATATCTTGATCTGATGGGTTGAGTCGTTTCTGGAATTCCCACCGATGTCCGCCTCTCGCATGACATATAAAGCGGTGAAAAGGAACCTTTGCTCCTCGGAGCATCCCAGACATCAAATATCTTGGTAATCTGCTTTATCCATGCTTCCGCGCGAAGTGGTTTTGGCTCTCCCTTAAACTCGGTGGTCCCGACTCCTTGAATTGTTTAGCGGTGTGCCAGAGAGTTTCCGTGTTTCCACCTACGTTTTGGGCGAGAAGTCGCTTTTACTTTGATGTTGCATGAATTCTAAAAACCTTTTAAGCGTCCGTCGTTCATCGATTGATCGGTGTTGTTGTTTACGGGAGGATTATCGCCATCTGTTGCACATTGTCACGATTATTGATACGTGGAGAATCAGCGGTCTCTGTGCTCCATTCTTATTCTCAACATTCTCGGATGCCATTTTCAAACAACTTTGCCACAAAATAAGATTAATTGACATATAACAATTATCTTTATATTAATGAGCCAATAAAATAGCACATAAACTTAGGTAGGTCATCTTAGCGAAGGTATTCCCGTCTCTCCCCCTCTAGTACTTTTCTCACATCTTAGCGGGGATCGTATCCTAGCTACGATACCTGTTGTGGCGCCCCAAAATTAGGTATCGTCACCCATCTTGGGTCGCCACTTACATGGTACATAAATTTAAATCTGACTTACTAATATAAGCGTAGGTATACAATCGACATAAAGCGTGAGTTTGAATACAAATATTATCTACTAGATATTATACAAACTCGAAAAGAGTCCTCATTACAACTATTATCACCTTTATTTCACGAGAATAGTGAGGACTACTAATCTTATCCTACGGACCATTACTTCCGTTCCCAGGCTCGTCCCGGCTATGTTCTCATTTCACGAAGAGAACGGTGAAAGAAAGGGTGAGCTCAACTAGCCCGATGAAATATTATGACTAAGATAATGCGAGAATAAATTATCATTAGCCTTCAATGATGTTAAGCGATAAAATACTGATAAACAACCGGTTTAAGCTGCGGCGGAATAAGCGATCCATTAAAAAAGTCGAGTAGAGAATAAAATCTACTATCTTTTAGGTTTTAAAGGTTTTCATCAATTTTTATCATTTGAGACTCGACAATAAATAAACCACCACATCTAATCATCACTGTACCACGGTCGAGGATTTTCATCAAATTATCGATAAGTGCGTGACTATCTGAATCACCCTGGTCATAATCATACCAAAAACTATCCATCCTTTGCATTCAGACCCTTTGAGGACTTTTGTCACATCATTTATATCAAGTCGTGATTATCTTAGAATGATCACTGGTCATAATCATACTAAGTTCATATATGCGTAAGCGAAGATAACATAATATAACATGAGGATGATGACAATGACATAATAATTGATAAAACAAGTTCAAAAATTATTTAATCCATGAATTATTAACGTCAAATTGTCGACATAATCTTTGTTTACGTGAGTAAAATTCAAGAATGATCGGAAGAATATTTCCGTGAAAGATCTTTGGATGAAAGCCTTGAAATATCGAGGATATTCTACTAATTTCATGGAGTATAGAAGTCGAAAGTTTTAACCATTTGGGTATAATAAAGAATGGAATAACAAAAGAAATCACCGTGCATGCGGTGCCGCATAGGCGAGGTTATTCAGCGAGAAGAATAATAATAACGGAACGGTCGGGTGAAATTACGCGCAAGCGGGATGTTCAACAGAATAATAAAGATGGAACCCGGATCCGGTGTAAAACACTGCGAGATAGGATATTCAGCGAGAATGATAAAAAGCGGAACCGGTCGGGTGTAAAAACCTGAGACAGGATGTTCAGCGAGAATAATAAAAAGCGGAACCGGAATTAGGTGTGTAAAACCTGTGAGACGAGGATGTTCAGCGAGAATAATAGAAGAATGTCACCAAGTATAGGGTAAGCCAAGCGTATCTGAGTTATTCAGCGAGAATAATAAGCGATGGAATAACATAAAGATTTCACAAGTATAGGGTATCTGGCGTATCTGAGGTTATGTATAGGGTATACCACTTTTACGAGTTATTCAACGAGAATAATAATGAATGGAATAATGAAGTTCTCTTCTTGAAGAAGAAAGAATAACACCCACTACTAGTAAAAAAAATGAATATAGAAGTAGTGAAGTAGCGAGAATACTCTTCTTCTTTCTATAATTTTTTCTCTATAGCTTCTCTCTATAATTTCTCTCTACAGAGTTTCAATGAATTAAGTAAGAAAATAATGAAGGAATGAGCTTATTTATAGGAAAATGGAATGCGTAGTAACTAATCCATGAGCGGTCAGATTGATTTACTTTAATCGGCGGTCCGTATTTAAAGAAAAATCTTTTAAATAAAATATAATATATTCTATTTATATAAAAACATTTTTATGCAAACCTTTATGCAATCTTATCTGAAAATCTATCTATGCAAAACACTTATGCTGACACTTTATCGTAATAAAATATAATATATTACATTTATAGAATAACTTTAATAAAGTATACATTTTATATAAAAGATGTTTACATTTTATTACGTTAATAATCTGAATAAAACAAAAGCGTCATTATCATTATAATAATTCATATTATTAATCGTGATAATGGAATGTTGGTGACTTCTCACGTAAGCATCGATAATCAATCTGGTAGTGTCTTCTTATCTGACCACACTTATTCTTTGTACTTTACTACTAGAGTAGTTCAGATGTAACCACGGTAAAACTTCATAGTTATTTGATAAAATATTTTTGTCGTTTTCTCGATCGCCAATGAATTACATTAATGGGGTCCACTGATGATGATTAGTTATGCGAATATTCCTGCTAAGCCGAATATTCCCAGGAGCCAATCGAATATAATATAACCACTTGCATACTTTGCAAAATTTATAAATCTACCCTGACTATAATATTATCTTAAATTCACACCATAATATTAAAAAATTATTTCAACAAAATTTAAATCTTTATTGATAAAATCATTGGAATAACTTTCTTCTTCAAGAGAACTCATATTCCATTCACTATTATTATGAATAACCTCGTAAAGTGGCATACCCTATACATAACTTTGAACGCCAGACAATTTATGTGTGAACTTATGTTATTGCGCTTATTATTTATTACATTGGAATAACTCAGATACGGCGGCTTAATTCTATACTTGGTGACATTCTTCTATTATTCATTGGAACATCCATCTGTTTTACAGGACACAGTTCCGCTTTTTTATTATTACGTTGAACATCCTGCTCGTGTGTTTTACACCGGACTCGGTTCCATCTTTATCATTCTCGTTGGAATATCTCTATCTGTGTTTTTACCGGATCCGGGTTCCATCTTTATTATTCTGTTGAACATCCCGGCTTTGTGAATTTCACCCGACCCGTTCCGTTATTATTATTCATTGAATAACATCATGCGAAGAAATGCGTGGTGATTTTTTTTTGTTATTCCATTCTTTATTATACCCAATTGGTTAAAACTTAGACTTCTATACTCCATAAAATTAGTAGAATATCCTCGATATTTGCGTTTCATCCAAAGATTTTTTATGGAAATAATCATTCTTGAATTTTACTCTCTAAACAAAGATTACATGTTGATAATTTGGACGTTAATAATTCATGGATTAAATAATTCTTGAACTTGTTTTATTGAATTACTATGTCATTGTCATCATCCTCATGTTATATTATGTTATCTTCGCTTACGTGCATGATAGATGAACTTAGTATGATTATGACTCAGGATCATTTAAGATAATCACGACTGATATAAATGATGTGACAAAAGTCCTCAAAGGGCTGTAATGCAAGTTGATGGATAGTTTTTGGTATGATTATGACCGAGGGGTGATAAGATATAGTCATGACCATCGATAATTTGATGAAAATCCTCGACCGTAAATGCAGGGATGATTAGATGTGGTGGTTTATTTATTGTCGAGTCTCAACGATAAAAATTGATGAAAACCTTTAAAACCTAAAAGATAGTAGATTTTATTCTCTACTTGACTTTTTAATGGATTGCTTATTCCGGCTGCAGTTAAACTGGTTGTTCATTGTATTTTATCGGTTTAACATCGTTGAAGGCTAATGATAATTTATTCCTCGCATTATCTTAGTCATAATATTTCATCGGGCTAGTTGAGCTCACCCTTTCTTTCACCGTTCTCTTGTGAAATGAGAACATACCGGGGACGCCTGGGGAACGTAAGTAATGGTCCAGAGGATAAGATTAGTAGTCCTCACTATTCGTGAAATAAAGGTGATAATAGTCGTAATGAGGACTCCTTTCGAAGTTTGTATAATATCTAGTAGACAAAATTTGTATTCAAACTTCACAGCTTATGTCGATTATTGTACCATGCGGATTAGGTTAGTAAGTCAGATTTGAATTTATGTACCATGTAAGTGGCGACCCAAGACGGGTGACGATACCTAATTTTGGGGCGCCACAATCCTCATCCAATGAAGCAAGCAACGTATGTACCAATCTATGGGATTCACTAATCCCCAATTTAGTAATCCAATGATTTGGGAACTATTTTAGTTTTAAGCTTTCAAGAATTTAGATCTCATTAGAATGATCATCATCATTATTCTAAAAGCATTGCTTAAAACTATGGATTTATCACATATAATAAAAAGCGACATCATGTATGTGGACGCCCCCAAAATAGGTATACCTGACACCCATTACGAGTCGCCAAATACATGGTACAAAAGCAAACTACAACTTCAATAATACAAATGTAGGTGAAATACGACAATATATCTTTGTGAGTTTAAATACAAATATTATCTTCTGGCAATATCTATACTCAAATAAATCCTCAACATAATTATTGATACATTATTTTACAAAAATGGTGAGGACTACTAAACAACTATCTCTAGAACCTTCATTCCATTACCCCTTACTAGTACTCGCTACATTCTCGCCTCCGAGAAGAAAATGGAACAACAAGGAAAAGGGTGAGCTCAACTAGCCCGAAAAAGAATATTATGACTAAGATAATATACAACAAATTATCGTTAGTCTCCAACGAGGAAAAATCGATAGAATACAATGACAACAAGTTTCGGATCAATATTCGCAATGGAAATAATAATTCATAGAAGAGTTACGTGAGAGAATGAAATCTACTATAATCTATGAATTTAACGGTCCATCATCAATATTTTATCCCTGTAACATCAATCGATATTCATCTCAAATCAAATATTCATCTTTTGCACTACAGGCCAAAGATATTCATCGATCGGTCGTGTTCATCTCAACACTGTTCATCTTTGCACTAAAGGCCAAAGATATTCATCAATCGGTCGTGTTCATCTCAACACTGCTCATCTTTGCACTAAAGGCCAAAGATATTCATCAATCGGTCGTGTTCATCTCAACACTGTTCATCTTTGCACTAAAGGCCAAAGATATTCATCGATCGGTCATGTTCATTTAAACACCGCTCATCTTTGCACTACTGAGCCAAAGATATTCTTGAAATCATTCATCTTGCACTACTCTGGGCCAAAGATATTCAATAATATCATCATTTAAGACCGAGGATGATGAAAAATATTTTTAAAGAAACGAATCCGATTGAAACAAAATGTGAGGATTAAGGATTAAGGATTAGTACTTTGTTTTATCCATGTCCAACAATACCCCAAAATTAATCGCGGTGGTGAAAAATTCAAGAATGATCAAAACATGGATACAATCGAGCTAGTATCCGAATAGATGTTTTGGATGAAAAGAAGAAATTTTATTTTTCGATTGAATAATGTAATGCATTATCGTGAATAGTCTTGAGTATCGTGAATAGTAACTCAGACACCAAAAGATAGAAATTCCACAAAAAACATTTTCACGCTTAATGAATAGTACTCGTGAATAGTAACTTCGTGAATAGTAACTCGTGAATAGTAACTCGTGAATAGTAACTCATGAATAGTAACCCCAGGACGTGAAAAAAGTTCCAAATTTGATAAAAGTTCCAACTAATATTTCAAAGTAATGATATTGAAGAAATAATATCATTACGAAAAAAATAATATCCCTTACCTCGAAAGACCGATTTCTAAATTTAAAAACAGGATATAGTCTTTGAAGGAACTTGCAGACTTATCTAACAATACTCAAAGTATACTCAAAATACTCACAAAATACACTCGATAATATAGAGAGAGAAAGAGAAAACTTGTTTACGGTGTGATTTTCAATTCTAACTTAGCCCTATATTTATAGGAAAATGTTAAAGACGAAGCGAGACTTGACTTTCTACACGATGGCTTTACTGCTGCTACTATTGCCACCCACCACATTTGAAATAAAATTCAGCACATTTTTTCACCAACCACAAGTGGGGCCCACTCAATTCTAGAATTTTCCACCAAAATCAATTATAAACCTAATTTAGAATCCGACACCTCTTAAAATTCACAACAAATCATTAGAGTGCATTTTTAACGGTTCAAAATTTGTGGACATATACTCAACTTATATATGTATAACATATCCAAAAATTACAACGATCCAAGCGGTCGGATTAAATATTATAACTCACACAATAAAGGCGTAATAACAAGATTTGATCTTTTAATACCTCCAATCCGACAAAATAAAACATCTCGTGATTAATTTCCTTCATTAATAACCACATAAATAAATCCATCATTTATATTCATATAAAATAAATATTTCCTTGTCATATGAATCAATAATTAATTATTCACAAATAATATTACGTAATCACATTTATGACAACCGAGTACATTCCCAGGAAAGAGGGCTTTCTAATAAGGATCTCTCTTCTTGGCCTTGATTAGGTGACCAAACCTCTCCTTGAGCCGTAACTTTCTAGACATTGCCAATAATGTTATCTAATAATATTATTCAAATAATATGAATTATTGATCGATAATGGGAAATTTATGCGGTGACAATTATTGAACAATGATAATATAAAATATCAACCTTGACAATTATTGAATCGATAAAATAAAATATTGAGCGATAGCTCTTGTGAAAATTATTGAGTAGTGCCATCTTACGTGCGAATCAATAATTCAACAATCTTGTCGCAATCTGGTGTCTTCTTTGTGCGACCACGGCATTATTCGTATTTTAACCAATTTGGGTATCCAACAGTCTTACTTGATGTAATAACTACGCAGTTATTTATAACCACCCAAACTTTATCGTTTCCTCATCCAATCGCTTTTTCGTTATGGGCTACACATGCATTACTGCGTCGTAAATGCGAATATTCAAGCGATGCGAATATTCCACGACCAAACGAATATTCTCAAGCAGTCACGAATATTCCACGACCAAACGAATATTAAAACAAAATGAATATTTTATAACCACTTGCTTATTTTGAAATATTTAGTATTTAACCCTTAACTATCCACATTAATCAAATCAACCCTACTTATTTCAAAATAATAAATAAAGGAAATTCTTTTTATTTAAAAAAATTTCGGGGTCTTACAATGTAGATAATTAAAAGCCTTTAATAAATTAATACTTTTTATTAATAAATGAATAAGATTGTTACAAAGTATATGCTTTATCATCAAACATGATTGGCTTGTGTGCATACTACTTTCAAATATGACATCTCAAATTACAGTTTTGAGTATGACATCTCAAATTACAGCCATAAGTTTACCAAATTACAGTTTTATTTTTATTAGTTATTTTATTAGAATATGACATCTCAAATTCGGTTATTAAGAATTATCGAATAATTAATTATTTTGGTTATTATGTATTTTGTTCGGATATTTAGGAATTTAAAAAGTGCAATTTCGATTTCGATTATAGCAAGAAATATTTATTTGGTTCGGATAATAAACCGAATCTTTCACTTTTTAATCACGACCTTCCTCTCTTGTTTCTATCCGAAAGGTTTACATTTTTTATTTGGGAAAATCCATTGCAATAGTTATATATATATATATATATATATATATATATATATATATATATATATATATATCACTTTAATTTAATGCATTATTTCTTCAAATTATTTTATTTTCATGTTTGAAGTTTTATTAAAAGATGTGATCCTTATCTTATTTATATTCCTCTATTTTATAAAAAGAGTCTTATATATTAAGATTTTTTTTCAAAATTAATAATTATATCTAAACTATGCTACAAATTAACTTATTTTCTACAAATTTATCCTTTTCTTTTCTTTTGATAAAAGAATTATACTTTTTAAAGTTATGAGATTTTGATTAATTAATAATAACATAATTGATATTTTCACAAATAAATTTAACAGTTTCACGAGTTGTTCCTCACATGAATAGTAAGTGGAGTCTACCTTGTGTGAGAGAAATTTTTTTATAGAACTATCAATTTTACTTATAAAAATATCAATTATCTAATAATAATACTAAAATAATATTTATACAGTTAGAACAAATAATTTTTATTTATTTATTTTAATAGTAATATTTATAAATTATAACGACACATATTACATGACGATATAATTATTGGTCGCCCACTACTCGCTTTTTGATAAGTCGTTATAGAAGTACTCCCTCTTAAATATTTGAATTGACTGATAAACATCACTCCAGCTGTATATTTACATACACGGTGAGAATAAAGAAAATAATATTATTTTTATATATATTTTTACATAGGGAGTGTTTGATAAAAATTGAATAAATCTGAATGAAAAAATTTGTTAGATAATTAACATGTCTGAAACATCTGAATGACATAATTTTATTATTTTACTCCTTTGAAAATATTCAAAGTTATTGTAAATTTATTTAATATTACTTAATATAATAGTTAATATTTTTTTTAATTTTTTAATTTTTTATTTTTTATTCAAATTTCTTTCATTCGGTCATTCATCAAAAAAAATAAAACTTAGCCAATTCATTCAAATTTCAATCATCCTAATAGATTCAATAATTCGAGATAATTTTTTTCAAAATAAACTCAATTAATATTTGACCAATTCAGTCATTCAACCATTCAAATATATTTAGTCTCAAACAGTCACATAGTTTTTTCTTATATGTGAAAAAATCGAGTCTCACCTTTGGATAAAAGAAGAATATGTAAAAATTATCATTTAAAATTCAAAAAACTTATTTTATAACCACTATATAAAATATTATTGGAAAACTATTTGTGCTTCGTATGAGACACTTATGTAGTTAACTCTAAAATGTGAAAATATATTGTTTCATCTATTCCATAATATTAATTGTTAAATGTTAAATTGTATTACTCCATTCAATCTATAATTTAATAATAATAGTCGTATTAACTTAATGAACATAGATTAAAAAATTATTTAATATTATTGTTTAATAATTAAATTTTGTGAAAAAAAAATTTAATTTTTTTTAAGAGAAGTTAAACATTATTAATAAAAAAGAAAATTTCTTGAGATAATGATAGAAATTAGGAGTAATATAAAAAATTCTAAATAATTATAAATGAAAAATAAATTGCAACAAAAAAATTTCTCCAAAAAGTTTATTGTTATGTAACGGAGCAGATTTGGGTGGCAGATGGTAAAATGATTGTGAGAGGATAAGATTAGGTGCTTCGAAATTTGTGCTTAAAACTTGGGTGCTTAACTGGGGTTTGGTGTGATATTTAAGCATGGTTAAAATAGTAAATTCGAAGCACAGAGTGAGTGTGAACATAATCATGTGACAACCAAGTGACGATAGTGCCGCGTTGGACAATTAATCGCAGATTGCGGCGGCATGAGATGAGAGAAAGAGACAAGTGGATCGGATCGTCCGGAATGCGAAAGGACAGTATGGGCTTTTCAAGCAAATACCAAAAATGATACTCCCTCCCCCCTCCCATCCTTCCATAATATTAGTCTTTTTAATTTCATATACATAAATTAAAAAAGTCCTTTAATATTATTATTATTTAACAATTAAAATTTTATTATTATCACTTTATGAAAAATTAAAAACTACTAGTACATAATAAAAAAAATTGAGACAATAAGAAAAATTATGAATGATATAACAAAATAAATAAATAATTTATTTTTAAAAAATTATAAACAACAAATAAATCAAACAAATCTCTTTCCTTAAAAAGTTTATTATTATAAAATGAAGGGAGTAGTACAATGAAAAATAAGAAAGAGGATACATGTAAATTATTTTATACTACAACTACTCTTGAGTACTTTAAAAAAAAATTAGAAGTTGATAGAAAAGAGTGAATGTAAATAAATTAGAAAAAAAGGTAAATCTAAAATTTAGCATAATAAAATCCATCTAAAATTTTTAACATAATAAAAAATTTATTTTTTCCCCAATTATAGAGTTGATAAATTTGTATTAAATAATGTAAAAATATCAATTTATAGGCCGTACTTATAAAGTAAAGTAATTATAATTGAGTAAGCGAAAAATTTAAAATCAGTTGTATTTTATTATATAGATTTAATAAATTTATTTAATTAATAAAAAGAAGTCAAAATTCAGAGAAATTAGTTGCGTTAGAATGAAGCGAACTGTATCCGCTTGTGATGATGAATTGGAATGGGGCCAATGTGACGCGTCAACACGTAGATCCTGACGTGGAATAATAAGATCACTTGCAACTTACAAGTCACTCAAACTAGGGGTGGGCAACCGGTAAAACCTCAGCTAATCGAAGAATCGATCGAACCGACCAGAAGATATCGAAATTATTCAAATTTCAGATTTATCGATCACGAAGCAAGTTGAACCAAGATATCTCGAACCAAACCGATTCTTAGATCGATCCATTTGTCCAAAAAATCGAAAAAACCGAACCATTTGCCCACTCCTAACTCAAAGTAGTAAAACTGGACCAGGATCCTCTTTATTTAAAATTATTTTTAACAAAAGAAATATTAATAATTTTTCTTAATATTCGTGTCTATTTTTAAAAATGCAAATGGCTTAAATATCGACTTGTTTTATTTATATTTACTATTATAAAATAAGTCCATATTTAAGTCATTTGCCTTTTAAAAATAGACGCTATAATAAGAAAAATAAGTAATACTATATTTCTTAGCTAAAAAAAAAAATTAAATGTCAATATTGTGTTTTGTATTGAAAAAAGAATGCGTTATTTATTAGATAGAAATAGTAAAAAAATTAAAATTATATTTAATATTAAAAATTAAATAATTAATACTTAATAAAATTCTCAAACGGTGATAAATATTAAGAGACAAAACAATATTTAAAAAAACGAATAGATTATTAATCAATAATTTTTCATAACTAAAATACAAGATCCGTAAACTCATTTTTGTGAAATTAAATTTTGACCAGCATAAAAGTTATGTGATAAAATAAAAAAAATTATTTATTTTATATATAAACATATATCGTCGAAGTTTGTGATACACTAGTAATTGCTCGTGCTTGAAGGCACGACGTAACGAAATCCTCCTCCACTCTCCGTTTCAACCAACTAAAAATTAGAATAAATCAAAATTAATTATCCTTATACTTTTTCGTCCAAATTAATTAAAATGAATCTAAATTAAATTTTATCTTATTATTTTAGATATCAAATATGTAGGGAAGGTTTTATTTATTGAGAGAATACGTTGGTTAGTGTGCCTACCCAAATTTCATTCAGCTCTCAAAAGAGGCTACTCTGCTAGGCTCATAGCCAGTAGCTGTGAAACTTAACTGACTCAGAAATGCTTTACAAATCAAAGGAAATTTGAGATTTTTTTCATAAAAATCACAAAGCAAGAGTTAATGTTAGTTAGGCCAACAATCATACGACTAAATTTGAAATTTGACACTTTTCCCAGTCCATAAAAAAGGAAAAAATTATATAGTTTGGCCGCTTTCTTGCATGATTAATCAAAAGGTGATGTGATCAAGTAGGCTAACAACAATCTTTTGCTGATTGATGAATTGGTTTTCAGTTATTTTTGCCTATTGAGAAAAGGCAAGAAATTCTTTTTCTGATTGCGTGTGAAAGGGGAGGGTGGGGACTGGAGGGGAATTTTGGTGTAGGGTTGTGAAAAATGGGCCGGATTGAGTGGTGATAATGTTAAATTAGAGTCTTGGAAAGTGGGCAAATCCAAGGATATGAAAAACAAGATGGGGATGGGGATAGGGATGGGGATGGGGATGGGGTTGGCGGTTGGATTAAAAGCATCTCCAGCATGTCGGTAATGAACAAATCCTAAATTATATTTAATTTAGAATACAAATCTTGCTCCAATCGACAGACTAAAGATAGTCCATTGAATTTTTCGGCAAGTCAAAACAACTATATCAAGGAATCAAATCTGGTGGACTATAATTTTTAATATATTTAAATAGGAGAGATGCTGATGAAGAAGAATGAGACGAAGCGGTTGAAGAAGAAGAAGAAGAAAGAAGAAGATGAGAAAGGTCTAACAAAAAAAAGTAACCGATAGAAATTGAAAAATTTATAAATATGCACAATAATTCAATATATTTTACCATCTCTCAATCAACTACTTTAACATTTAACAATTGTAATTATTTTGTTAATAATAATTTGTATTTTTATTATATTTGATTTTTATTTTTTATTGATAATATATCTCTTTAATTTATTTTTTAGATGGAAAATCATGGTTCATTGATATATTATATTATTTTTATTATATTTGAGTTTTTAAATTCATTGATTATTTTAATTTTTATATTATAGTCACATGATAATCCATCCATCCGGAATGATTGAAAACTAAAGGACATATCATACGATGTAATATATGGATTAAATATAGTCCGTGAGATAATTCATCCTTTGAAGATGCTCTAAGTTGACGTTTATTGGCATTTGTATTTCAACACTATCTAAAGTTGATAATTCTATTAGTGTCATCAGTACACACTGTGCTAATCCTTCATATGCGTTTCAAATACAAAATACGTAAGCATTCGTATTCAATTCGTATAATTAACTAATTTTTTGACACGTGTCTTTCTTCTACGAGGGTAGGTATTTGGTTGGAATGGCAAAAAGGAACAGAATTGTTGTTTTTAAATACATAAATGTATTGATAGACTATTTTTAAACTTTGAGTATCAAATTGATTTTCTTCCAAACTTGGGGGGGACAATTTTGTCATTTGATCATATTTAGAATAAAAAACCATTCTTAACTTTATTAGATATAGACACAAAATTATTACTACATAAGAAAGTACATAAAATATACTATCAAAATCAATTTATTTGATTTCAAAATTTTTAGTATATTTATTTAATTATTAATTTTAAAATCGGTCAATTTGAACTTAAAAATCAATTAAGACAAGTTGGATGGAGAGAGTATTATTTATAGACCGCTTATATAATGCGAAGATGTGGCCTTCCAAAATAGGTATCATCACCCATTACGAGGTTGTCGATACACTGATGCGAAACAACTACAACTTTATTATTACAACAAGTAAAACTTTGAGTCTAAATACAAATATTATCTTCTGTATAATATTTATACTCAAATAAATCCTCATCACATTTATTGATACATTATTTTACAAAATGGTGAGGACTACTAAACAATCCTTTTCTAAAACCTTTATTCCATTTTACAGGCTCGTCTTTCATTATATTCTCGCCTCTGAAGAAAAAATGGAACAAAAAGGAAAAGGGTGAGCTCAACTAGCCCAAGAAAGAATATTATGACTAAGATAATATACAACAAATTACCGTTAGTCTTCAACGAGGAAAAATCTAATAGAATACAATAGACAACAAATTTTAAATCAATATTCGCAATTGAAATAATAATTCATTAGAAGAGTTAAAGAGAATGCAAACTACTATCTTCTATATATGAATTTAAAAGTTCATCGTCTATCTTTTATCCCCGTAACATCAATCGATATACATACGGAATCAAATATTCATCTTTGCACTACAGCCAAAGATATTCATCATTGGTTATGTATTCATCTAAACACATTCATCTTTGCACTCTGACCCAAAGATATTCTTCAGAAATCATTCATCTGCACTTTCTACAGCCAAAGATATTCAATAATATCATCATTTAAGATCGAGGATGATGAAAAATATTTTTAAAGAAAGCGAATCCAATTGAAACAAAATGACAAGGATTAAGGATTAAGGATTCGTTCTTTGTTTTATCCACCTCAAAAATACCTCAAAAATAATCATAGTAGTGGTGTAAAATTCAAGAATGATCAAAACATGGATCAATCAAAGCTAGTATCCAAAATAGATATTTTGGACGAAAGGAAAATTTTAATTTTTCGATGAATAATCTTAAATGATTCGTGAATAGTGCCGAGATATCGTGAATAAAGGTCGAGATATCGTGAATAGTAAATCTCGACATCAAAAGATAAAATTCTACAAAAATATCTTCACGCTTCATAAATAGTACTCGTGAATAGTAACTCTAATGAATAGTAACTCGTGAATAAGAACTCATGAATAGTAACCCAGACATGAAAAAAGTTCCAAATTTGATAAAAGTTCCAACCAATATTTCAAAGATAATGATATTGAAGAAATAATATCATTTGAGAAGAAAATAACATCTCTTACCTCGAAAGATCAGTCTTTAAATTAAAAACCTGGGATATAAGCTATGACTTGGATTTGCACCAGTATAGCAATACTCAAAGTATACTCAAAATACTCACAAGAATACGCTCGATAATATAGAGAGAAAAAACTTGATTTCGGTGTGATTTTCAATTCTAACCTAAGCACCCTATTTATAGGAAAATGCTTAGAAACACCAAAGCGAAAAATTTAATAAAATATTAATATTAATATTACAAATTCCACGCCCACTTTTAAGGATCTGAATTCAGCATTTACATCACATGCAAGACCCACCTTTAATGACAAAACGTTTTTCATAATAAAATAATTAAAACTTCCAAAATTAATTATTTTGAACTTTAGAACTTCAATAATTCATAATAAATAGTCCTTTTATCTGAAAATTTGAATCTCATGAGTTTTTATAGGAAATTCAATTCTCTACAACTTTGCAGAAGAAAGTTTTTCCAAATTCCAATCAGAAATTGACCGAAATCCACAAACAGACGATTTTATAAAGTTATAATCAAATTTCGGTCAATAAATGGGGTCCACCAACATGTTTAACATGTTTTAAACATTTATTGCAACAAAAATACTCTTCCTCCTCGTGATACTCATAAATCCCACATTCGTTGTAAAATATCACCATTATTATATTATTAAAATATAATAATACATTATCTTATCGAGATAAAATTTCAATTTTCAACAATTGTCACATTAAAATTTTTCTCCATCTATATCCACATAAAATCAATATTTTCTCATCATATGAATCAATAATTAATTATTCACAAATAATATTACGTAATCACAATATTGACAACGAGGCGGTTTAGAGGAAGAGGGGGCTTTCCAATAAGAATTTCTTCTTCTTGTGGCCGCAATTAGGTGACCAAACCTCTCCTTGAATGCAGAACTTTCTAGACATTGCCAATAATGTTATCTAATAATATTATTCAGATAATATGAATTATTGCTTCGATAATGAAAAAATCGTGTAATGACAATTATTGAAACAACAACAATATAAAATATCAACGCAACAATTATTAACTCAATAAAATACGAGACAAGAATTATCGTAACCATTATTGAGTAAGTGCCTTCTTACGTAAGAATCAATAATTGGTGCAATACTGGTAATCTTCTTGTGTTTTAACCATCAGAGTATTTTAACAGTGATAGCAGTAACAACTACGTAGTTATTTTAAACAATTTATATTTGTCGTTTTCTTCATCCAATCGCTTTCCGTTATGGGGCCCACACATGGGCATTGCCGCATTTAATATTCCCGACGAAGACGAATATTCCACGACCAAACGAATATTCCCGACAACAATGAATATTTTATAACCACTTGCTTATTTTGAAATATTTGCGTATCTTACCCTAACTATCCACATTAATCAAATCAACCCTTACTATTTCAAAATAATAAATAGAGAAAACTAAATTTCATTAATAATAAGTTGGGGTCTTACAAAAGATTACTCTTGAATTACTATTGTGGACGTATATCAATACATGTGATTTGATAAAATTATAAAATTAATCCACTATATTGATATATAATAAAAATATTGCTAATAAAATTTATTCATATAAGTCGCAATTAAAAATCATTTGCCTATTATTTATTACTAATACTAAGCTAGATACTACTACAACTACTTTAGGTGATCTTTTTTAGCTTTTTTGTAAGACCCCAACTTTTATAAATAAAGATGAATTTTCTATAAATATCATTTTTTGAATATTATGGAGTAAATTTGATATAATATTATAATTGTGGGTAATATTTAGAAATTTTGCAAAAGCATGCAAGTTGTTATATAATATTCGATTAATTCGGGAATATTTGTTTTAACATGGAATATTAAATACAACAAAGACAATCATTGGTGGACCCCACAACGAAATTATTGTCGAATTGAGAAAATGACAAAAATACTTTATGAAAATAACGGCGGAAGTTTTACCGTTAACTGTTGAAACACCCGGTGTTAAAAGTACTGAATCTGGCGTAATTCGCATAAGATGGCACGATATTGATTATTGATGCTTATGTGAGAAGTCACCAGTTTTGTTCAATTATTATTATGATGAATTGTTATAAATTTTGCTTATTATTTGGACCCCACTTACCCTTTTTTTTTAAAACAATTCGGAGAAAGTTATCTCAATTTCGTTTTATTTCTTATATATGTGTATTATATATATATATATATATATATATATATATATATATATATAAGAAAAGTGATGATGGGAATGGTGGGTGGGGGAGTGTGTGCGTGTGTGGGAGGGAGTATTATTGTTAGTATATTATATATATATATGAAAATAAATTTTTCTCGGAATTTTTAAAATTCATTTACTATTTTTCAAAAATCAATTTCTAATTAATTCCTTAAGAAATTAGCTACCTCAAGTTTAACTCCAAAAATTCCCAAATCATGGCAAGACCTTACATATGTTAACGTGAGCTTCTAGTTTAAATTTCATGGTCATCAGAGTTATAGAACTCCGGTTATAGCGTTTTTTGTCGGAAAAACCTAAATATTGAAATAGCCATAACTTGCTCATTTTAAGTCAGAATGAGCTCATTTTTGGACAGGAGGTACTTTATACCATATACCTTCATGTCCCAAAAGGCCAGAATTTTTCTCATAATTTAAGTGGCACGAAAACAGCCCTCTAAAATCATGGCAGTGATTTTTTTGGTTTTGCAGCTTTGCACTCCTTTGCTAAAATTAGTCCACACAAAAATCTACAACACCTTTTCCAGTAATTCTACTTGGATTAGTTAGGTAACTCATAAATCTAACTCTAGGACTTGACCACACTCAAAAATTCACAATATAATAAGAGATTTGGTCATTGAATTTCATGTTACGTTTTTCACCAAAATCGATTTTCAACTCTTTTGTGATTTCTAAGAAACTTTCATGTTTTACACATACTAACCAACATAACTCATCATAACACTTACTAATACCACGAAGACCCATGATTTTCATTAGTCCAATGCTTTTATTATGACTTTCATCATAAAACCACGTAAACTGCTCATTTTAGTTGAAGAAATATTTGAGGGTTTAAGAAATGGGTTTTAGATCGGGGTCAATACAAAATTCGATTTCACGCCTAGGTAGGCTAGAAGTCTTCAAGAATACGCCAAGAAATTTATTAATGATAGAAATATCATTCAAAAATGTGACTCTTCATCCAAGACTTGATAAGACGTCACATCGATACCAACCGGTGACTTCTATCCTTAACCCAGATATAGACCTCACAATGATACCTATAAACTTGCCATCTTCATTCACGATGTCGCCTACGTAAAGTCCTGGCCGGTGCATTCCACACAAGGAAGTCAACAACTAAAGGTTCGGGGCTCTTTACTTATGGCTTGATATCACAATAATTGACTTTAGTAGTTTGGTTACTTGAATTGTGATAACAAAGTTGGTTACGAATATGAAAGCTAACAACCTTACAAAAAGAATAATGAGTAGTTAATCAATCGCTTTCAAAAATTACCTCAAAGGCAAGTATTTTCAAAGAGATAAGATCGACGAAGTAACGTGAAAGTGTTTATTTGAAACAACAAGATTAATAAACAAAGGAGGTAACGAAGGTTTCTCCCAACGAAGTTTCAATAGATAAATCAAAGTCTAATTTCTCCTGAGTCAAATTTAAACGCTGAACGCAAGCAAGAGAGATAAAAGAATGGGTAGAACCCAGATCTAATAAGGTATAGACATAACAAGAATTTATAATTAACTAACCTGCTAACTTCGCTCGGTTACCCACTTTTGAGAAGTCATTAAAAACGTTCTCCCGAAAACTAATCGAATTTTGTTTTGTCCAGATCCGCTTTGGTGCCACTATCCCACTGGACTTGACTTCACTATATGACAAAATCGAGCTAAATCACCTTCTTCTTGAAATTTCCACTTCTATTATCTTTACCATGATTACCACCAAGTGGTTACCATTCTTAGCATGATAATTTCCCCACGATGGTTATCATTGTTCGATGGTCGTTGCCACCAAGTATGATTATTATCGTGTTGTTGGTCGTTACCTTTTGTTTCGAAAATGAATCAACACTTATCGTGCTTCATTGCTTATCTCCTATTTTCAAGATGCCATTCTCAAACACCGCCACAAAACAAGGGTTAATTGACATGTAACAAATTATCCCTATATTCTCGACCGACCAATAAAATACCAAATAAACTTGTAGGTCATTCTAGCGAATGTAATGCCTCTCCCCTAGTACCTCTCCTCCTAGTGGATCATATAAGCTCACGATCTTAGCCGTGGACACCATATAACCTCTCTCACATCGTACTACCGAAGAAAGGCAACCCCTACGGAGAGTTTGGACATTCCCCATCAACGTGAAATTCCCCAAATGGTGAGAGGCTGAGGCTCTTCACATATGGCTCGATACCAACCGTGATACAAATTAGGTATACGCCACCCATCTTGGGTCGCCACTTACATGGTACATAAATTCAAATACAACTTACTAATATAACTGCTGTAGTACAATATTTACATAAATCGTGAGTTTGAATACAAATATTGTTCACTAGATATTATACAAACTCAAAAGGAGTCCTCATTACAACTATTATCACACTATTTCATGTAATAGTGAGGACTACTAATGCTATCCTCCGACCATTACTCCGCTCCCCGACTGTCTGGGCCTATGTTCTCATTTCTCAAGAGAACAAAGGAAAGAAAGGGTGAGCTCAACTAGCTTGCAAGAAGAAATATTATGACTAAGATAATGCGTAATAAATTATCATTAGCTTTCAACATGTTGTTAAACCGATAAAATACAATAGTACAAACCAATTTAATCGCAGTATGAATAAGCAATCCATTAAAAGAGTCAAGTAGAGAATAAAGTCTACTATCTTTTAGGTTTTAAAAGGTTTTCATCAATTTTTATCACGAGACTCAAATTTTAATAAATAAACCACCACATCTAATCATCCCCGCACTACGGCCAAGGATTTTCATCAAATTATCAATGGTCATGACTATACCGAATCACCCCTCGGTCATAATCATACCAAAAACTATCCATCATCATTGACATTATGTGCAATCGAGGACTTTTATCACATCATTTATACAAGTCACGATTATACCGAATGATCCTCGGTCATAATCATACTAAGTTCATCTACGCACGTAAGCCAAAGATAACATAATATATCATGAGGATGATGACAATGACATAATAATTCAATAAAACAAGTTCAAGAATTATTTAATCCAGAATTATTAACGCCCAAATTGTCAACATGACATCGCTTTCAGAGTAAAATTCAAGAATGATCGTAAGAATATTTCCATGAAAAGATATCGGATTAAACGCAAATATCAAGGATATTCTACTAATTTCATGGAGTATAGAAGTCAAAGTTTTAACCAAATGGGTATAATAAAGAATGGAATAACAAAAGAAATCACCATGCATGCATGCCAGATTGCAGATGACATGTGTTATTCCAACAGTAATAATAATAACGGAACCAGTCGTGAAATTCACACCGGCAGGATGATGATGTAATAATAAATGTAATAATAAAGATGGAACTGCATCCTGTAAAACACATGACAGGATATTCCAAATGTAATGATAAAGATTTTAACCTGTGTAATAAAAACACACAAATGTGATGTTCCAATGTAAAACACAAAATTGAATATTCAATGTAATAATATGCATGTGATGTTCCAATGTACGTAAGAATGTCACCAAGTATAGGGTAAATCAGATACAAAAGTTATTCCAATGTAATAATAAGCAATGGAATAACATAAGGATTTCACCAAGTATAGGTATGCCACATGATACAAGTAATAATAAAGTATGGAACTTTTTACAAAGTTATTCCTTAATGATAATGAATGGAATAATATCCTTCTTCAAGAAGAAAGAATAACACCTTACCGTAAAAAAGAACCTAATATAAAAGTAGTGAAGTAGCGTAATACTCTTCTTCTTTCTATAATTTTCTCTATAGCTTTCTCTATAATTTTTCTCTCTGTAGTTTCTTAAATGAATTGTAAGAAAATAATGAAGGAACGAGCTTCTATTTATAGGAAAATGGAATGCATAAGAATTAATCCATGAAATCTCAGATTGATTTGCATTTTAATCGACTATCCATATTTAAAGTTAAAAAATCTTTTAAATAAAATATAATATATTCTATTTATATAAAAACATTTTACTATGCAAACACTATGCAATACTATGCAAAACACTATGCAAAACACTATGCAACACTATGCATAATAAAATATAATATATTCTATTTATGTAATAACTTTAATAAAGTATTCTATTTTATATAAAAGATGTTTCGCTTTTATTACGCTAATAATACTGAATAAAACAAAACGTCATTATCGCTTATAATAATTCATATTATTAATCGATAATAATGGAATCAAACCGTGACTTCTCACATAAGATCAATAATCAATACCGCAGTGCTACATTATACACCACACTTATTATCGTATTTTACTACCGAAAGTAGTTCAACAAGATCCACTCTGTAAAACTTCCGCCGTTATTTCAATAAAATATTTTTGTCGTTTTCTCAATCCGACAATAATTTTCGCTGTGGGTCCACCAATGATTGAGCTGTTGCATTTAATATTCCCTCGTTAAACCTAATATTCCCCACCAATCGAATATAATATAACCACTTGCATACTTTGCAAAATTTATAAATACTACCCACAACTATAATATTATCTCAAATTCACACCATAATATTCAAAAAAAATTATTTCGATAAAATTTAAATCTTTATTGATAAAATATGGGGTCTCACATTATCCAATTCTCAACAAATTGGCAAAACCCATTTCTAAAACCCCATATCGAATGGCTCTATTGAACTTCGAGGTTAAAAAACTGAGGAATTGTTGAACATCAGTTACATTAAATCTGGCCCTAAAGACATCTCGGAAGAATATTTCCATGAAAAGATATGGATGAAACGCAAATATCAAGGATATTCTACTAATTTCGGAGTAGGTTAAAGTTAAACCAAGTGGGTATAATAAAGAATGGAATAACAAAAGAAATCACCCGTTCATGCGGATTGTGATTAAAGTATGAGTTATTCCAATGAATAATAATAACGAATGTAACCAGTGAAGTGAAATCACATCGAGATGATCCAATGAGAATAATGCAAAGAATAATAAATGCGAATAATAAACAATGGAACCGTGTCCTATTGTAAAACACAGGACGGTGATTCCAATGAATAATAAAGAATGGAATAATGTAAAGATCACCAAGTAATTCACAGATAATGAATAAATAAGGATGGATATAGGGTACAAAGTACATTTATGCCAATCATTTGATGATAAAGCATATACTTTGTAATAATCTTATTCATTTATTAATAAAAAGTATTAATTTATTAAAGGCTTTTAATTATCTACATGATGTCGCTTTTATAATATGTGATAAACCCATAGTTTTAAGCAATGCTTTTAGAATAATGATGATGATCATTCTAATGAGATCTAAATTTTAGAAAGCTTAAAACTAAAATAGTTCCCAATCATGGATTACTAAATCGGGGATTAGTGAATCCTGATAGATCGGGTACATACGCTGTTTGCTTCATCGATGAGGATGATTGATCTCATGATCATTTGTGTGGAGACACTAAAGCAAGTATGTAGGTGCTTATTAGAGAATAAGTTCATCGAACGTGGCTCGCTAAGGAATACCTAATGGAGTTTTATTCTTCGTCAATAGAATTCTCAGTAGTGATAGTAAGACAAGTAATCCTTCGACTTGAGATCATCATAAGATCTTGTGTATGATGAGTTATACTTTGACTTATTCCTTAAGACCCTTAGGTATATCAAAGGGTATGCTTGGGTATAATAAGTCAGTATATGGAGATAATGTATGATCAATAAAGAATCTACCACTTCTAATAAAAGAAGAGAAATGTCCTACGTGATTCGATAAATGACAACCCAAAGAGTCCTTGGTTAAGGCGTAATGAAATTAGAAAGGAGTTTCTAATTTGCATTATTTGAGTTTGCATTTAAGGATCGAAATACATATAATTAAATAAAATAAGACTCGATAAAGAATTCCATGCCTTATATTTAATCGGGACATCAGATGGTGGAAGGATTGAATTGCATTTCAGAATTATTTACTCAAAGGTTCTTTAATGATTAATGTTGAAATCTATATTATCCGGAAAGTCGTTGATCGCTAGGAGGCTTATCCCTATCAGAGAATAAATATTATTTATTTAAATAAATTAATTATTTAATTTATTTATTTAAATAAGATTAGAATTGTTCTAATTGATTTATTCACAACCTGCTTAATACGGAGAACCTAAAGGGTCACACCATAAAAGGAAGAATAATTATTTAAGAAGTTAATGGCATAATCGTAATAATATGTTATGTATATTTAATTTAATCTATGGTGATGTAATAAATTAAATACCTTAATATTTATTATTTAATATTTTAGAAATATTAAATATAAATTAATAAGAGGAGTCTTATTAATATTATTACAATTATTATTATTTTAATTTCTAAAAGAGTTTAGGAATTAATTTAATATAAGTATTCTCATTTATTCCTAATCGATTAGGAGGAAAATTAGTTAAAGGAGTTTAATTAATTATCCCTAATAAGATTAGGAGCTTAATTAATTAAAAAGAATTAATTAATTAAAACCCAATTCCTTAATTGTTAAGGTGGGTTTACATCTATAAATAAGAGGAGTCTTATTACGGGTGGTATGGGTTGTTGATTTTTTTCAACATACGACATAATTCCAATTGTCGAGAGAGTACACTTTTTTCTATGTAGATAGAAAACTAGGGTTTTAGCCAAACACCCATCTTTCAATTTTCTTCTTCCTCGTGGATCACCTCAGAGGCCAAACATTGGGTGGCTAACGCCGATCAAAGGAAGGAACCAAACCCTAGTGGATTCAAGTCGAACGCTTAAAAGGATTCGAGGTGAACTTCAGTACCGAGGAAGCTCGATCTTCAAGGGTATACGATTTATTCTTTATCTTTTTCGCTTAATTAATAATTGTGCATAAAGGGTGATCCGTATATGGTTTGTAAAAATTTTAAACTCGATTTTACACGCTCAAGACTTATTTATGCAATTTGATCAAGTGTTTCATGAATATTACAAACCTAATAAAGGGGCATCGAGCCAAACCTTTATGCAAATTATTAATTGTTTTAATTTGATATGATATCGATATGTGTTTAGAACAATTTAATTGGGCATAATTTTTCAGATATAAAATTTAAAAAAAAAAAAAAAAAAAAAAAAAAAAATTCATTGCTTTTAACAATTTCAATCAAGAAATGCTAAACAAATCAAAGAATGGCTCATCCTAATTAACCTTTTATTATTTTTGAATAAAAAAAATAAAAATTTATAATTTTTTTATGAAATAAGGAATGGAATACATAAGTCATTTTTTTTCACAAATTCATAAATCAATTTCATTAAAAAAAAAAAAAAATAGCAAGGAAGAGATCATATAATATATATATATATATATATATAAATATATATATATATATATATATATATATATTAAATATAATATATATATATATATATATATATATATATATATATATATATATATATATATATATATATATATTATATATATATATATATATATATATATTAATTATTTATATAATTAAATAAAAGTTTATTTTAATTTTAAAATAAAAGGTTTATTTTAATATTAAAATATAAAGGTTTATTTTAATTTTAAAATAATTTCATGCTAATTAATTAGAGTTGGAATTGGATTCCATGATAACTAATTGAGTATTAAAATAAAAGATTTATTTTTCTAAAAATAAAGGAGTTTATTTAGATATGAAATAAGATTTCATATTATTCAAAATAAAAGAGTTTATTTGTAAATGAAAAAGAATCCTAATTTCCTTAAATAAAGGAGTTTATTTAGATATGAAATAAGATTTCATATTATTCAAAATAAAAGAGTTTATTTGTGAATAGAAAGAAAATCTAATTTCCTTAAATAAAGGAGTTTATTTAAATATGAAATAAGATTTCATATTATTCAAAATAAAGGAGTTTATTTTTGTGAAAATAAGAAAGAAATCCATGTTTTTAATTAATTAAAATAAAAGAGTTTATTTTTTTACATGGAATCGATTCCATAATTAATTAAAATAAAGGAGTTTATTTTGATTAAAATTTTGATTAAAATAAAATAGTTTATTTTATTCAAAATTAGATAAATTAAAATAAAATAGTTTTATTTTGATTTAAATTTGATTAAAATAAAGGAGTTTATTTTGATTCAAAATTAGATTTTATACTAACTAAATTTGCCCATTAAATGATATCAATATATATATTAAATGTTTATTATTCATATGAGATGAATGTTATTTATCGATGCATGATGATGATGTATGATAATAAATGGGATTGATTATGGACTATCGACCAACGCGATCGATTTTATTTTAGTTGGATGTACGAATGTATGGGTTTTATTAAATGGGGTCTCACAGACTGCCTTCTAATTTTTTCTTAATGTAAATTCTATCTCCTCCTATGTACTTCCCTCGATCACGATCAAGGTTTCTATTTATTTTAAATAGTTTTGTAATAGGAATAGTTAGAATTAATTTTGAAAAATTAGAGATCAAGGAGCAAGAAGCGCTTGAAGACCCGCTTCAGAATGGAGCCCAAGTTTAAATGTAATAGTTATATTTAAATATTATTTCTCGCACCCTGGGAGTTCAATTTTGGTTCACTGGTGGCTCTAGTGAACCAAACTAGAATAAAAGTCCATAATCAATCCGTAGTAGAATATAGTATTCTATATGTGTATGCTTATATATATATATATATTATATATTATGCAAACATGCTTCGATGTTCATTAATATGACGCGTATTTTTATATATATATATGTGCATACGCTTAAACAAGATGAGACAAATTAATAACAAACCCCTCAATTTTTATATTAAGTCCTAAGCGCTCAAAGATATTTGGAATATCGAACGTCGCTTTCTAGCATGATAAAATTAATAGAGTATTAAATATTTAATACGAGTTTGTTGTGTCACCACAAGGCAAGTATTAAGTATTTAAGATGTTAATTTATCACATTTGATGCTTATAAAGAAAATTGAACAATATTGTTTTGTCAGGTCACCACAAGGATGATATTTTCTTTTTGAATATATGGAGTGCTAGGTTGGACTTAACTCGATAATTTTGATTCTGATGTGCCACCACTGATCAAAATAATCTAAGAGGCAAAATAAAAGAGTCAGATAGTTGATGTAATCGACAAAAGTTGTCTACCTATTTATTTATATATAGTTTGTTGTGTCACCACAAGGCTATATACATTTGAAATGGGATCCTTATTCTCACTAGCAAATCTTTAATTAGATTTTATTTAACTATATAAGTGAGGGTAATATAGTTTGAAGAAAATAGTGGGAGATACCAATTTAAAACAAGACCTAAATTATTTTGGTAATTAATAAAAGAATGTATGTTAAAATGTTGTTAATTATAAAATTCATTTATGTAATTTTACAATGTCTAAAATTACTATCATCGCCAAGCATATTAGATGCTAAATTAACTGTAATCAATTAAACTGGATTGGTTAAGGAATTTGAGAATAGTTCTCATAGTCAAAAGCTATCTTATGTCCTTAATACGCCTATCCTCAAGAATGGTTGCGCATAATGCCTCCGAGGAAGAGATTGCTACTTTTAGAAAGTGGCAAGATGATGCACAGCTTGGCTCAACGCATCATGCTCAGATCCACGAGTAACGAAGCTTCGGGCCACAAGATGAAAACTATGGATGCTCCTACTATATTCCCCGCACATCAAGTAGTTGATGGTGAGGAAAGTAGGATCGATAGATATCGATATCTAAGGAGCTCTTCCGATCTAGAACGGCCAATGGCACTATAAAGATGCATAAAAAGTTCTTAACATAATCAATTTGATTGATCAATTAGACAACTGGTTTTGTCATGGATGGAGAGTTGAGCCAAGATTTGATCTTCGCACTCACTCCCTAATTCTTTTCACAATTGTTGTGAATTTTTCATATGAACAAGCTAGATATCGCCTTCATTGATTTGCTTAACATGTTGAAAAAATGTCGAGAGTCACTTTCCAACCAAGAAAGACCAAGTCTTACCGGTAGGGGCCAAAGGATCTTCTCAAAAGAAGAACGATTCAAAGAAGGTAAATAGAAAGGCATAAACAAAGGATAATAAGAACAAAATCGATACGGATAAAGAAAGGAGTTTGCTTCCACCGCAATAAGCATGGACATCGGAAAGAAATCATGCAAGAAGCATTCAAAGTGCAGAGGCTAACCAAAGAAGCTTAGTGAAGTTTTCTACATAATACAAATTTTGTTCATGATTTAAAATAAATTTTTCTTTAAGTCAAGGTTCTACTTGGGTATTGGATACCGACTTTGGTTATCATAAATATAGATTTATGAAGGACCAAGTAAGTAGAAAGCTAAACAAATATAAGTAATCCTATGTGTGGGAAATGAAGCAAAGGTTGTCACATTAGCCATAGAAACTTATAGTTTAAGAACGCTTACGGCAAATCTATTAAGTCAATAAGTTGTTATCAGATTCCAGCTTTTGTTAAAAATATTATTTCCATTTTATTGTTGGACAATGAAATCTTTGGTATTATAATTAAGAACAATTGTTGTTCTATTTATAATAATAATGTTTTGTATAGAACTCGAATATTACTTAATAAATTTTGTATACTGATTTACATGAAAATAATTTTGCATATCGAACAAACTAGTATAAGAAAAGGAGATGATCATTCAAAGAGTTGAATGTGTGTATTTGTCGAATACAAGTGTGAATTATTTGAAAGGTTCAAAGAATTAAATGAAACAAATTGGCAAAGTATTAAGATTCTTTGATTAGATCAAGGAATAAATACTTGTGCAATAAGTTTCTAGATCATCTCAAATGGTTTTTTCATAATGGACACATCCCGATACGTAATAATTGATTGATGTATCCGAAAGGAAAATCGTATCTTGTTGGACATGGTGCGATCCATAATGATTTTACCGACATTCCAAAGATCCTTCAGGATAATGTCCTAGAAATGGTCAGACATTCATTTAAAATGGTAACCTCAAAATCAAACCCCAAGACTCCATAAAAGTTATGGATGTGGAGGATTCCTAATCTTAAGTATGTTAAGATAAGGGTTGTCCAACTTATGTGAAAAGGTTTCAAAAGGATAAGCTTGGGACAAAGATTGACAAGTGTCGATTTGTGGGACATCCTAAAGTAAGTTTAGGTATATGTTCTATAATCCTACTTAGCAAAAGGTGTTTGTTATGAACACGCCGCCTTCTAAGATAAAGGTGTTTATCATCAAAGGGCTAGTGGAGGATAATAGATCTTCAAGAGTTCAAGAACCACAAAACACTATAAGTCAAATAAGAGGAACTCGTAGATGTAATTCTATTGTATCACAAACCAATCGTAGAACCGAATAAGATCAAGATACCTAGAGGTATGGATTCATCATGGATGATGATGATGAGGTACATCAGTAAGATGATGATCCAGTTTTACATACGATGAGGTAAGAGTTCTAGAATGTGTACAAAAAGGGTCATGGGAGCATCTTGAAATTTCTAGTATTATATGTTGATATACTACTGATAAGGAATGACATACCAATGCTACAATCAAGAAAGATAAAGTTGTTCAAACATTCCTCCATGAATGATTTGGGAAGAGTATCTTAATCGGGGATATAAATCTATATAGATAGATTTAAGAGGATGCTCGACTTAACCCAAGGAACGATATTCATTTGATGCTAAAGTTATTTAGCATGGCAAACTCCAAGAGATGTCTCATGCCGATGAGCTATGGAGTGTATCTCTTAATAGTCCCCATAGACTCAAAAAAGAGAGGTCGCATGAGTGACAATCATGTATGCAATGAAATGTACGAGACCGATGTCGATCACCATATTCTGGAGAAGTTCACTCAGAAGTCGTTGAAAACATCTTAAAGTGCTTAACCCGCACTAAGGATGTGATCATATTCATGGTGGGTCTAAATTAAAACCAGAGGGCTTAACAGACTCAAGTTTTTTCAGCATGCATCAAGATGATGTAAAATCCACTTTTAAGGTAAAGGGTTATCTCGAACAAAGGTGCAAAGTTGAATTGAAAGGTTCCAAACAAAGAAAGAGTTGTCCGGTTTAGTGATAAAGACAAAGTATATAGCTATAAATGAAGTCGCAAGTTGATTGTTTGGATTAAAAGTTCATTACGTAACTAGAATAGTTCCTAAGTCTCATCTTCGATCTAAACATGTGTCAGGGCACTTTCATTTGATTATTGTAATCATTGAAAGATGGGAAATCACTATAGAGATAGTGGACTCTCAAGAACAACATTACATATCCATTAACTAAAGCTTATCCAACAAAGCAGGATAATCGCCACTTTAGAGAAGAAGAGTATAAGATACCACGACGATGGCTTTAGTGCAAGTGGGAGATTGAAAGTAGTATGCACACAAGCCAATCATGTTTGATGATAAAGCATATACTTTGTAACAATCTTATTCATTTATTAATAAAAAGTATTAATTTATTAAAGGCTTTTAATTATCTACATGATGTCGCTTTTATAATATGTGATAAACCCATAGTTTTAAGCAATGCTTTTTGTAATAATGATGATGATCATTCTAATGAGATCTAAATTCTTAGAAAGCTTAAAACTAAAATAGTTCCCAATCATTGGATTACTAAATTGGGGATTAGTGAATCCTGATAGATTGGTACATACGCTGTTTGCTTCATCGATGAGGATGATTGATCTCACGATCATTTGTGTGGAGACACTAAAGCAAGTATGTAGTGCTTATTAGAGAATAAGTTCACCGAACGTGGGCTCGCTAAGGAATACCTAATGGAGTTTTATTTCCTCGTCAATAGAATTTCAGAGTGATAGTAGACAAGTAATCCTGGACTCGAGATCATCATAAGATCTCGTGTATGATGAGTTATACTTTGACTTATTCCTTAAGACCCTTAGGTATATCAAAGGGTATGCTTGGGTATAATAAGTCAGTATATGGAGATAATGTATGATCAATAAAGAATCTACCACTTTAATAAAAGAAGAGAAATGTCCTATGTGATTCGATAAATGACAACCCAAAGAGTCCTTGGTTAAGGCGTAATGAAATTAGAAAGGAGTTTCTAATTTTGCATTATTTGGAGTCAGTGCATTTAAGGATCTAAATACATATAATTAAATAAAATAAGACTCGACAAGAATTCCATGCCTTATATTTAATCGGGACATTGTATGGTGGAAGGATTGAATCAGCATTTCAAGAACTATTTACTCAAAGGTTCTTTAATGATTAATGTTGAAATCTATATTATCCGGAAAGTCGTTGATCGCTAGGAGGCTTATCCTATCAGAATAAATATTATTTATTTAAATAAATTAATTATTTAATTTATTTATTTAAATAAGATTAGAATTGTTCTAATTGATTTATTCACAACCGGCTTAATATGGAGAACCTAAAGGGTCACACCATAAAAGGAAGAATAATTATTTAAGAAGTTAATGGCATAATCGTAATAATATGTTATGTATATTTAATTTAATCTATGGTGATAGAATAAATTAAATAGCTTAATATTTATTATTTAATATTTTAGAAATATTAAATATAAATTAATAAGAGGAGTCTTATTAATATTATTACAATTATTATTATTTTAATTTCTAAAAGAGTTTAGGAATTAATTTAATATAAGTATTCTCATTTATTCCTAATCGATTAGGAAGGAAAATTAGTTAAAGGAGTTTAATTAATTATCCCTAATAAGATTAGGGGAGCTTAATTAATTAAAAAAAGAATTAATTAATTAAAACCCAATTCCTTAATTGTTAAGGTGGGTTGCCTATTAACATCTATAAATAAGTATTATCTCAAATTCACACCATAATATTAAAAATTATTTTAACACAAAATATTTTAAATCTTTATCGATAAAATCAACAGACCTATACAATCTCCCTCCTGCATGGAATTTCGCACTATCAAAATTAGGGAAACACATTACTGATATGACTAAAGAAATGAGGATACCTTCAATACCTTTATCATTAGAAAACATTAAATTATTCTTGCAATCCTATTAAAAGATATTCATTAACAATTCATCTTTGCAGACCATAAAGCCAAAAGATATACAAATCAGAAACTAATAATCGGCTAGACTCAATTTAATAGACGATCACGATAAAGACCAATTATCCATGCTCACTATCAATACGCAACCATCAGGATATTCGTTTTACTACCCAGTAATTCATCATGATTATATCAATAATCCGCCGTCATAATCAATACTCAAGTCCATCAATGTACTAAGCCTACAGATAATTCTCTTCAACACCACTCCATGAATTAATATTTCATCACGATCGAGGAACTCATACTAAACCAATAATTAATCCACATCATCGAATTATCCCTACGCAACTGTAACTACAAATTCACACCATAAGCCAAGGATAATTCATATCGATAAAAAGTATCACTCTCCCTTAAAGATAGAATTAGTGGTACGCCCATTATCAATGATACCACAATAATCCATATCCATCGCCAAAGATAATATTCATCAATTATCTGCATCACGCGCCACAAATTATCGTGAAAACCACGCCGATCAACGCCAAAGATAATCGCACTGTGGTATTCGTTTTACGATCATGATTAAGAATAACTCACATAAAGTCTATCAATGCACTACTACTTAAGACGACTTTTACCACATCCAAGATTATATTTATCACGGTATCATTCAATAATTAAGAATCATCCCCGCACTACAAATTGCAAGGATATTCATTATCACCAAATTATCCATGCACTACGCCAAAGATAATTGTGTATTCATTATATCACGATTAATAAACTATCCATGACACGGCCATAATCGTAATCATTAAGTATTCATTATTAATGAACTACATCCAAAATTATTCATCAACACCACAAATTATCCAAAGATCAATCGCATGGTATTCATTAAGATTCACGACTAATAAATTATCCACGCACCACGTACCAAAGATAATCAGGTATTCATTAAGATCACCTAATTCACAAATTATACCAAAGATAATCGTGGTCATTCATTAAATCAATGCACCCATTCATCCACGTACTACCAAAGATAATCGTGTATTCATAAAAGATCTACTACCAAAGAATTGCATTCCACATTCACGAATTATCCACGCACTACTAAAGATAATCGCCAGGTATTCATTAAGATTACGACCACAAATTATCCATGCACCACGTACAGATAATTATCCATAAGATCAACACCACATCCACTACTACCAAAGATAATCGTGGTTTTCAATACTACTATGATTATAACCTAACAACTCGGTCATAATCATACCAAGTCCATCTACGCACCAATAAAGCCATGTATTATACTTTCAAACATAATATAAAGAACGAGGATTACGTCAATGATATAAAGAATCAATCAAACGAGATAAAGGATAAATATTAAACATTTATAATATAATTTATCCAGATTCAAGAATATCCCCATGTTATCAATCACTTAATAACTTCATAATCTAATATCAATATTATTATACAATATTTTAATCACTTCTTAAATTTATAAACAATTTATCTCAATTGTTTACGCTTTACCATATAATGCATTTAATCATTCAAAATGTCATACTCATAAGATATCATCACCAATTATCAAATCCCTCATCAAAAAAAAAATACGATATACTCTATATAGGACTCTTCTAGCCATAAAACTTATTTTCAACTTTCATATTTCACATAACATATTTAACTCATATGTTCAGAATTAAACTATTTTCATGAAAAATACCAAATCAGCCCCAAAATATTTTTTTTTCCGGGATTTAGTATAATATAGTCCCATAATGAAAATATATTTTCTCGGAATTTTAAAATTCATTTACTATTTTTCAAAAAATCAATTTCTAATTAATTCCTTAAGAAATTAGCTACCCAAGTTTAACTCCAAAATTCCCAAATCTTGGCAAGACCTTACACATGTTAACGTGAGCTTCTAGTTTAAATTTCATGGTCATCGGAAAGTTATAGAACTCCGTTATATGCTTTTTCGCCGAAAAACCTAAATATTGAAAATAGTCATAACTTGCTCATTTTAAGTCGTAATGAGCTTATTTTTTGGACACAGGAGGTACTTTTATACCATATACCTTCATGTCCTAAAAGGCCAGAATTTTTCTCATAATTTAAGTGGCCGAAACAGCCCCTCTAAAATCATCATGGCAGATTTTTTCGTTTTTGCAGCTTTGCACCTTTGCTACAAAAATTAGTCCACACAAAAATCTACAACACCTTTTCCAGTAATTCTACTTGGATTAGTTAGGTAACTCATAGATCTAACTCTAGGACTTGACCACACTCAAAAATTCAAAATATAATAAGAGATATGGTCAATTGAATTTCATGTTACGCTTTTCACCAAAAACTGATTTTCAACTCTTTCAGGATTTCTAAGAAACTTTCATGTTTTCACATAATAACCAACATAACTCATCATAACACTTACTAATACCATCATATACCCATGATTTTCATTAGTCCAATGCTTTTATTATGACTTTCATCATAAACCACGAAATCCGCTTCATTTTAGTCAAGAAATATTTCGAGGTTTAAGAA
>JAINUW010000504.1:0-417399 GCA_020205615.1 Panax quinquefolius
ATATTATAAAAAATGCGGAATAATTTAAACTTTTCAATCTCTTGAATAAAATCTTTTATTGAATTCATAACTTTGAACCAATTACAATTCTTGAATCAACTATATAATATGGTTGGTCTATTGGAATCTTGTATAAGATTTTACATCTTGATTCGATATCCTCTATGTATTAACTAATACATCCTTACAATACAACAAGTATTAAACATCGTAAGTATATATCAAGTACACTCCTAGAACCTAAACATGGTTCAAGTAATGATCTAAATAGTATCCTTCGTTGCGAAACTATCTACTTTGTCAACCAAGAAGCACGAAATCTTTACCGTGAGTCCTTAACCTGCAAAAGTGGTTATTTGCAAGGGTGAGCTCGACAGCCCAACAATTTTAACAGTTTTCATGCAGCACATAACATATAATAGCATATTCAGTTCATGCATTCATAATCAATTAATATTTACTACGCTTGTTACTTCTCACATAACAAGCATAGAGGTTTATATTACAAGCATATCATCAAAGATCAACTTTCACATTTCATACATAGCTCATATGCATTTCATATATATACATCAACATTTGCATCGTATAATATAGCTCAACTAACAGTTATCAAATTCATATAACAAATAGGAACTGAAAGACTTGCCTGATTCGTAGTTTATCAACTACGACTTAACTGCTTAAAACTTATCTGCACTGCGTGTATTCCTACATAGTTATATAATCATGGATTCATATCCATTAGTCATACATTTCATGCGTCCTTAATATAACAATAAATATTACATCGTTTCTTAACTAGGTTTGTAAAACCTTCATTTCACTTTCTCATCGTACTTTTAGAATTGCTATGTATGTACAGGTATTCCTTAACCATCCGTACTTGACATCAACTTCATATACATTTATCACACACTTGACTCGCTATGTGTTCGACACATTTTTAAAGTTTAAAGATACGTGATCTATATCGTTCATATTCAAACTACTTAGTTTTATGATGATTTATTTCAATCAATAAAGGTTAACACCTTTCTTTAACAAGATTCTATGTTATAAGCTTTTAAACTAATAAGCCTCTACTAGCATGCTTCACATGTATATAACATAGTTTATTTAAAAATGTATTTTAAATCACACTTGAAATGTCCAATACATGCTTAGCTAAAAGATGAACATAATTGTCATGTCTTGGGGCATAAGGCCTTCACGTTCACCTTTATAAGTTATTCTAGGCCAAGGTAAAGCAACTAGGTGCAACTTTTCATCTCATTTCATAGCTAACTAATCCATGAATTTATGTTATCATGTTTAGAACCTTAAGTACACAAATTACTTTAAGTTCGTTCTTAAAGTTTCAAGTTTTCTTTAGAAATCATTTTCAACTAAGCTATTGTAAGTTGATAATAAGTAAATTAACTTTAAATCACTTCTCATTCTTAAGTATACTCATAACTCAACAAGATGTATGTGTTCAAATATCATAACTTCAAAGACTCAAGGTTCGTCAATATTCGTTTTTCAAAACTCTAAGTTTATTTTCAAAACACATACTAAGCCAGGCTAAAGCATTCTATAATGAGTAAGGTAATCTTATATGTCATGTCTATTACAATGCATTTTCATGTTACATCACTTAGAATAACATATTCCATCGTCGGGAGCACTATATTTCTGTATGTGCTCGCTCAACGCCCTCCGATGGCCTTCGATTACGTAATAGTCACACAAATAACTATTTTGACCCTTTCTAATGACCTCAAATTGAAAAACGTAAAGCCCAAAAGTTGTAGGTCTATTCGTCCTCGTTCCGGATCATCTTGAATTTCCTCAATCGGAGTTCGTATGAAAATGTTATGGCCGTTTTACCAAAACATGTTCTGTCAGATTTTTCTTAGCAATTGAGTAGACCACCCCTTGCAGGGGGGTCTTGCCTATAAATAGTTGTTCAAGGCGGCAGGCATAGCTACTATTAACTCACGGATTCATGCTCTGCTACAAAATAACAAGCCAAAAATCCTTTCTACCTTCATAATTTGAGTTATACATGTCCAGATTAGTCCGTTTTTGATTCTATGGATTCATAATTCATAGAACTACAACATACTAGATACCCGTCAACTAACATAAACATTAACTAACCCAAATATGAATCTATAACTCATGTTCATACTAATTGTTCATGTTTTGACAAATTAGCGAATTCGTTAATTACGAATTCGTTTCTAAACCAAATTAGTTTGTTTAACTTCTGTTGATTTCGTATTTGATTATATTAACAATATCTAACAACAATTCATGTATTATAACAATCCTTAGACATCAATTTTGTGACTCAAAATCAACTTTTCTTGATATTTTCTAAGAATTGAAGAACTTGAATTCAAAAACATATATGTTAGAATCATTACCTTTTGGAGCTTAGTTTGCTTAACTTCTATCTTATGAAATTGCTAATCTTCACTTTAAACCACAACTCACTCACTCTTAAGTTATCAGTGTTTCATGAACCAAAACAAAGTAACGTAAAAACTGAAAATTGTCTGCTATATATAGAGGAAACTTGGACTGGGCAATTTCATTACACTAAGGTTGAATTCATGGTGTAATCGAAAGAAACAAAGGTTGTTAAAGAGTTGCTCAACCACCCTTACCAGCCATCTTCCTAGCAAATGATCACCTATTCCATAGCCACTTGGAGAATATGTAACTTAGTTTTAGCCCACTGTTCATGTACTTTGTGCCACTCAATTTGGGACAAGTGAAAAAAATCTCAGCAACTTGTTAGTCTAAGGCTTGGTTTGGTTCTTTAAATTCCCAAAATGTGATTTTAATGTGTAAATATTACTATACCAAGTAAAGTTAGGGATTATTTATGTACTCACCTCGTATAGTCCATATACATTAGTCCACATATTTTAATCTTTAAAACATGTGTGGACTTAATTTGATTACTCACTAATAACTTAATATCTCTTTTTTTCTATTTACTTACACATTGGTATTGAAATAAATGTTTTAATAACACATATTTTTTTACTCTCATCCTATAGGGTACACATATAATTGTCTCATCACCTAGAATGGGATAACAAAACTTATTTAAATCAACTTTATGATTTAATCACTTTTATCATATGTATATCATTAGTCCCAATTAATGTCACACTTCATTTCATATCATATAGATGTAGCTACTATATAATATAAAATCATTGCACATACAAATTAATTCCTTCAATTATTCATTCATTAAATTATTTAATGAATGTTTATTCCTTCACTTTGCCACACTAGGCATATTTCACAAGCTCGGTCTTAAGCTTCTCTCATTCTCCACACTTATTATTCTTTCAATATAATATTTGTGTGACTCAAGCATTTAAATGCTAAACTACCTTAATTAATTATAAGTATAACTTTTACGCTTATAATAATTAACATATACTCCATTAGTTATTTAAATGATAACATCCACGATAAAATAATAACTTAAGTTATTTAATATATTAAAATAACTTAGTTTTCTTTCATTAATTAACTCCTTGAAAATATATTAGAAATTATGTATTTTGTCATAACATAATTATTATGTTTTCTCTAGAATAAGGACATTTACAATTAAAAATTAATTTGCTTATTGTCTCAATATATTATTCTTAATATAATATCAATTAACTATATATTTACATATGTACATATATTATATCTGAAAATAGATAATAAGTTTATTTTCTATTATAATAAATTATTTCCATCAATTTTTTACATATAGCAAATACGTTTTAATATATTTACTATATTATTAATCATACCTCATACAAAAATATATAAGGTAATATTATTATTCAAAATAACATTTCCTCCTTTTATTAAAATAACTCAAGATTAGAAATTATTTTAATATCCTCTATTAGAAAAATATAATTATTATTTCTCTCTCCTCTATAAATTGTTCCCAAAACAATTTCTTCAAATATTAAATATCCATTTAAAGATATAATGATTTATGTCTCCCTTTAATAACGTATATATATTTAACGTTATTCGTACATTAGACTTTCTCACATATTATCATTCCGAGTAACATATATAAAGTATCACATATTCAATACACATATTAATTCACTTCTTTACTTAAGTAAATTAAACATTGTACTATATTACCATAGTTATTTAAGGTTTAACTTACACATTATATTATTCCATAATATAACCCTCAACTATCAATTAACCGATATTTATTCTTATTAGTTAATTCTCTCAACTAACTCATGTTTCACTATCCAAACCCATTCGCGGATAACTTACGTACTATCAATAACCTATATTATAATCATACCAGTTATTAGTACACATTCACAAGAAAATGACAATTATACATTAATGTCATCCATTTACTATGATAAAATAATCATATAAACTATTTAATATCGAAAAGAAATTTTATCCACATCTTTTATCTCAATTGAATTATATCTGCGATCAATAACAATATATAATAATAATATATTTATAAATCACAAAAATCACATATTACATGGTTCATATTACCCTATGTAACACATTCGTACATACCTCGTATCACATAAATGTTCACTGCTGCTGAACCTTTTACTGAGGTAATAGATAGCTCGTTCTTGGCCTCTATCGTCTTTCTGTCCCAGCATGCATCCCATGGCATTGTCACTTACGGACAGGTACATGAGCAGGGGAACATCATCCCTAGGTGGCACCAAGACAAGAGCTTTGACTAGCTATTTCTTGATTGTAAGGAAGGCCTTCTGACACTCGTCATTCCATTTCATGGAGGAGTTCTTCCTTAATAGCTTGAAGATTGGCTCACAAGTTGTTGTGAGTTAGGAGATAAACCTGCTGATGAAGTTGATTCTTCCCAAAAATCCCCGTATTTCCTTCTCTATCTGAGGAATGGGCATTTCGGTGATGGCTTGGATTTTGGCAGGATCCAGCTCAATCCTTTGTGGTGACGACTAGAAATCCTAGCAACTTGCCTGATTTAACGCCAAAGGCGCATTTAGCTGGATTCAACTTCAAGTTGTACTTACGCAACCTGTTGAACAACTTTTTAAGATGGTCTATATGGTCATCCTCCTTCCGGGACTTGACAATGATGTCATCCACGTAGATCTCAATCTCTTTATGCATTAAGTCGTGGAAAAGAGTCATCATAGCTCGTTGATAGGTAGCTCCGGCATTGATGAGGTCAAATGATAACCGTCTATAGCAAAAAGTTCCCCAAGGAGTGATGAGAGCAGTCTTCTCATGATCTTCCTCGGCAACCATGATCCGATGGTACCCGTAAAGCAATCAAAGAAAGGAGTACATGTCGTATCAATTATAGCGAGATTGTCAATGAGAATGTGGATAAATGGCACGGGAAAGCTGTCTTTTAAGCAAGCTTTATTCAAGTCCATATAATCCATGCAAACTCGCACCTTCCCTCCAGGTTTAGGTACAGGCACGATGTTGGATATCCACTCAAGATATGTAGACACCATGATGATGCCAGGTTGAAATTGTTTCACAATTTCTTCTTTCACCTTTAAACTCCACTCCGGTTTTAATAGCCTGAGTTTTTGCTTGACTGGCTTAAATCCCTCTTTAATTGGAAGACGATGAAGGACAATGTCAGTGGACAAACCCACCATGTCTTCATTAGACCATGCAAACAAATCCTGGAATTGGGTCAATAGCGTAACCATGTCATTCCGTTGGTTTGGGGTAAGGTCTGAACCAATCTGGATTAACATAGGGCCTTCTAAGGTTCCGAGATTGAAAGAAGTGGTTTGATCAAGGTTGGGTTTGGGTTTGTCTTTGACCCATTCTTGAATTTCTGGAGGCACCTCAATGTCATCCTGGATATCCATCAAGGCTGAATTCATCTCTACATCAAAGGTACAATCCTTGTGTAGGAGAGGCATCGATCCGCAAAGCTGAGCACATCTAAATTCGAGTCCCGAAACAAAATATGTTTTTACTTAGTATATATGAAATGTGTTGATCATATACGGTGTTAGCATATCTTGGCAAAATAAACCGCTAATCATTGTATAAAAAAAGTAAGCGGTTATTATATCTACAGGCGAGAAGAATTTACGCGCTTTTACCCTCGACGACCAATGCAAGGAATGTTGTTCCAATCGATGAGGGCAAAGTTGGTGGACCGCAGTGATGATAGAGGATTGTCATCATCCTCCTTGTCCCGAATGATGGCCATTACGTCTGGGAAATTATCATCTAGGGTGTATCTATTGGTATGTTCATCATGAACGATGATGCATATACCGGGCATCATCTGTATGACGTCTTGCTTGATTCTTCGTTCCACTTCTTCCACTGCGGGATTGGGAACAAAGATTTCTTTTCCTTTCACCGGAACCGGCTTGGGAAATAACATAGCCATTACATTGGCTAGCACCTTTACTGTAGGTTGTGCGGACTCAGAGTTTGAAGGAGAAGCCAAACGCCACAGGGTTGAAGCTGAAGGAATCTGCTGATGCTTATGAGGATTCCTGTGACTAGAGTGGGCAGAATAGCCTAGTCCAAATTGCTCCAACCGGTCAGTTAATCGAATAGGGTACTTGATACCCTGGCCATCTTTACCCAACCCTTATCCCGATTTATGACCCAACGACATCATTTCTTGAGTAGCCGACATTACCTCGGCAGAAATTTTGGGTTCGAGCAATGGTGCTCCAATAATATGGTATTGGGTGTTGCTTATTTCCAAAGCATGAAAACTGACTGGTTCCACATCCTCATTGGCATTGATGAACGGTATGTCCCCATGCTAAGGAATCTCCGGTTCAGCGTTGACTGTGATTAGGCTATTGTTGATGATGTATTTCAATTATTGGTGAAGAGTGGAGGGGACTGCCCCAGCCATATAAATTCGTGGTCGTCCCAAGAGCAGGTTGTATCCCGAATCTATCTTGAGCACATGGAAAGATACATAGAAGGTGTGAGGACCAATTTCGATTGGCAGCTCAATTACTCCGACCGAGTTACGGCGGGCTCCATCAAAAGCTTTGATGATAGTATGGCTGCTCCGAATTCAATTGAGATTGATGTTCATCTTCACCAAGGTAGCATATGGGCAGATATTCAGAGAGGAACCTCCATCTATTAGGACTCCTGCTACCATATATCTGGAGGACAAGACCGCAATTTGTAACGGTTTGCAATGACCGGTCCCTTCGGGCGGTATGTCATCATCATTGAAGGATATCACATTGTTGTTGAAAATGTGATCAACCATATGTTGAAATTTTTTCGTATCCACTGATGTTGGGAGATAAGCTTCTTCCAAAACCTTTAACAAGACCTTCCGGTGATTCTCAGAGGTTAGGACCAAGTCCAAAATTGATATTTGTTATAGAGCTTGTGTCAAGCTTAAAACCACCGTAGCTTCATTATTACCCACAGCGCGGAGGAATTTTTCAACCTTTTCCATGGGTATTTTCCCCTTTGATTTGGTGGTGGGTTTCATCACCCGATGGGGAAGATACAGTGGATTTTCCTTCGACACTGCAGCAGTTGTATGTGCAGTGGATCCTTCACCTTCTCCATAATTCCACGGAACCTTACGCAAGCTAACAATAGGATATTGTGCTCTACATGGCAAGTTAATTGGCTCAGGAGTGGCCACTTTCAAAGGATTGTTTCCTCCTTTGAGCTGAATTATCGGTGTTGTGAGTAAAGTATTAATCCCTTTAGCTTCAGTGGATATAACTGCTACCACACTTTTCCACTTAGTAGGGCCTGCATTCTCACTTGCACGTAACACAGTGTCGTTATCTGCCAAGCGTAGTACACCACTGTCGATTAGATTTTGAATAAGGTGGCGGAGTGCCCAGCATTCTTCTGTGCTGTGACCGCGAGATTGGGAGTGGTATTGACATACTCCATCAGAGTTGTACCGTCCCGAACGAGGGTTGATTGGAGGTTGAAGGGAACTGATCCTTCCTTCCTTGATTAACATGTGAAGGATTTCCTCCATGGGTTGGCCCAAATAGGTGAATTCCCTTTTGTTAGTGAAATCCCGACGGGCTTTAGCATTTGCTCTCTTTGTCACTTTGTCTTCCCGCATTTCATTTTCTAAAAGTGACGAGGGAATATTCATGACAATAGGTAGGAGACTGGCTTGCTCCTGGCTGATTAACTGGCGAGTCACTTGATGCTGATAAGTCACCAGTTCTGCCAATTGCTCAATTTCTTTGCCGATAGCTTTGATCTTTCGTTCCATTGTGAATTGGAACTTAGCATAATCCTATCTATCATCATCATCTTTGATGTTCTGGGAAGAATCACAGCTGAAGTTCGAACTCTGTCCACTGCTCCAATTAATCATGTTGACATCTTCTTCTTTGTGTTGAGGAAGAGGGTTATCTTGAACATGAGGCTGATCGGGTTTGGTGACTACAATCTCCCCGTTGTCTATTAGGTCCTGGATCTTGTGTTTCAGGCCCAACAATCTGAGTATCATGTCCGGTGCCCCGGCATGATAAGCACATTTCTAGCGACATTGAAACCCCGTCCATTAGAAATTTGGCTAGTGGAAGAAGATACGTAATTTTCTTCTGTGTTGTCAGAAGATTAAGAATGTTCTCGAGGGTATCCCCTAATGGTGTAAACACTCGATGGCATTTGACTTCTCCACCTTTTGGTACTGGAGGGTTTGCAGACTGTGCTGAAAAGGGAGTGTAGTTTCTCCTTTGAATAGGCATGTTTTGATTGCCTTTCTGCCCTGTAGTATTAGGGAAACATCTTCCTCTTTCTTTTTATGGACCCTCCGGCGGTTGTTCCCATAATTTCCATATTGGATGTGATCAGCAACAGCTTTGAGTGCGGCTAGGTTTTGAATCTTTCCTGACTTCAATCCCATCTCAGCCATCTCCCCGTGTTTAACCATTTAAGAAAACGGTTTGCCGATGCCGGCTAACACTCTCTCATAGAAGGGAGCTTCTTGTATGTCCATGAATGTCATGACCATTTCTAATTCTGTCATGGCAGGACTAACTTGGGCAGCCAGGCATCTCCACCTTTGAGCATACTCTCTGAATGTCTCATTAGACTGTTTTTTGATCTTGGTAATTTGATACCGATTAGGAGCCATCTGAGTTTGAAAACTGTATTGAGTGAGGAAGGCATGTGCTAGTTCTTCCCAGCTGTGGATTTTGGAGTTGTCTAATCTTGTGTACCACGAACGGGCTTTTCAGTTAGACTCTTTTGGAATAATTGCATTCTAAGCTTTTCATCCTCTGCATAAGATCCAAGTTCTCCGATAAATACTTTTAGATGTGTATAAGGATCCCCTAACCTGTCATATTTTTCAAAGTCAGGAGTTTTAAATTTTTCTGGATAGTGAACACTAGGAAAAATACATAGATCAGCATATGAAACACTCCCGTGTGTTCCAATTCCTTTGATAGCGCGAAGGGTCTCTTCCATTTGGAGGACTTTCTTTTTGATGTCACTATTGTCTGGATCTCCAGTGGGATGGGCATCATCATGAGTTTTGTTGGTCGTATCCAACTGTTGTTTCGGTATGGTAATGACCGGGTTTCCCCCTTGTGTGGAGGGCTCAGTATGTACGGGTATTTTCTGACCCTGTGTAGACTGGTGTAATTCTTTTAATAGAACAGCCAAATCATGTAATCATTTACTTAATTCGTGAATTCTTCATGAGCTGGATTAAGTTCAATCTGGTCGATAATGACATGATTATTTATGTAGGCTGTTACCTTTTTGGACTTTGAACGGGTGATAGGTCCGATTGATTCCCTATGAAAGACTTGGCATAGTTTAGTCCTTAGGGAAGGTGTATAATAACATGCTATGTGATGTGTCCATTTTAGGAATTTTATCCTGCAAAATGGGTGTCAACTATTTATAACATGTATGTGGACACATTGCTTCATATTTCTCATTACATGGAGATAGATATGGAATGAAATTACAAGTAATTGTGTTTACAAGTAATTGAAATGAAAGCATGAAGAGACTTTCCTCCATTTTGGGTTTATCAGAGGCTGACCTATCTTAGGTTTCTCCACGGCTTTTTGGCATGAAGGTTCCCAAATCATCGCAATCTACTAGACGGGAAGTTAATCCGGTCTTTCAACTGGAGCGAATTTGGGTGGCGCCTTTCCTGAGCCTCGGAGAATTAGTCTTCTCACGAGTCCAGTAATCAAACACCGACGGGATAGCCTCCTGGTGGAGGTACCACAAAACATACATTCACATACATCGCGTCTCACCGTATGAAATGATGACATGTGTGAAGCACTAATATCATAAGCAGTTTATAGTGCGAAGCACTAACTGAAAGTAGTATGCACACAAGTCAATCATGTTTGATGATAAAGCATATACTTTGTAACAATCTTATTCATTTATTAATAAAAAGTATTAATTTATTAAAGGCTTTTAATTATCTACATGATGCTGTTTTATAATATGTGATAAACCCATAGTTTTAAGCAATGCTTTTAGAATAATGATGATGATCATTCTAATGAGATCTAAATTCTTTGAAAGCTTAAAACTAAAATAGTTCCCAATCATTGGATTACTAAATTGGGGATTAGTGAATCCGGATAGATTGGTACATCGTGCTTGCTCATTGGATGAGGATGATTGATCTCATGATCATTTTGTGGAGACACTAAAGCAAGTATGTAGGTGCTTATTAGAGAATAAGTTCATCGAGCGTGGCTCGCTAAGGAATACCTAATGGAGTTTTATTTGCTGTCAATAGGAATTCCTATAGTGATAGTAGTCAAGTGATCCTTGGACTTGAGATCATCATAGTATCTTGTGTATGATGAGTTATACTTTGACTTATTCCTTAAGACCCTTAGGGTATATCAAAGGGTATGCTTGGGTATAATAAGTTATACATGGAGATAATGTATGATCAATAAAGAATCTACCACTTCTAATAAAAGAAGAGAAATGTCCTATGTGATTCGATAAATGACAACCAAAGAGTCCTTGGCGGCGAGAATGAAATTAGAAAGGAGTTTCTAATTTACATTATTTTGAGTTGTGCATTTAAGAATCGAAATACATATAATTAAATAAAATAAGACTTGTGAGTAATTCCATGTCTTATATTTAATTGGGACATTGTATGGTGGAAGGATTGAATTGTATGCAGTAACTATTTACTCAAAGGTTCTTTTATGATTAATGTTGAAATCTATATTATCCGGAAAGTCGTTGATCGCTTGGGGAGGCTTATCCCTATTGTAGAATAAATATTATTTAAATAAATTAATTGTTTAATTTATTTATTTAAATAAGATTAGAATTGTTCTAATTGATTTATTCTGTAGGTTTAATATGGAGAACCTAAAGGGTCACACCATAAAAGGAAGAATAATTATTTAAGAAGTTAATGGCATAATCGTAATAATAATATGTTATGTATATTTAATTTAATCTATGGTGATAGAATAAATTAAATATAGCTTAATATTTATTATTTAATATTTTAGAAATATTAAATATAAATTAATAAGAGGAGTCTTATTAATATTATTACAATTATTATTATTTTAATTTCTAAAAGAGTTTAGGAATTAAGTTAATATAAGTACTCTCATTTATTCCTAATTGGATTAGGAAGGAAAATTAGTTAAAGGAGTTTAATTAATTATCCCTAATAAGATTAGGGAGCTTAATTAATTAAAAGAATTAATTAATTAAAACCCAATTCCTTAATTGTTAAGGTGGGTTGCCCACATCTATAAATAAGAGGAGTCTTATTATGGGTGTGTATGGGTTGTTGACTTTAACAAAGTACGTAATAATTCCAAGTTGTTGGGAGTATGCCTTTTCTATAGAGATAGAAAACTAGGGTTAGCCATAACACCCATTTTCTTGAATTTTCTTCTTCCTTGGTGGATCACCTCTAGAGGCCAAACATTTGGGTGGTTAACGTTGATCAAAGGAAGGAACCAAACCCGGTGGATTCAAGATTGAACGCGAAAGGATTTGGAGGTGAACTTGTACCTGAGGAAGCTCGAACTTCAAGGGTATGATTTTATTCTTTATCTTTTCGTTTAATTAATAATTGTGCATAAAGGGTGATCCGGGTATATGGTTTGTAAAATTTTTAAATTCTGATTTTTACACGCTTCCGCACTTTTGTGCAATTTGATTGCGCAAATGAATAGTACAAACCTAACACTAACATCACACGCAGATATGATGCGAAGCACTAAGTTCAAACAAGACATGCATTCGAACACATTCATCCAATGTAAATGCAACATCCATACACAAGCAGATAACAGTTTTGAAAAGATTGCAATAGCTGCTTAAGTCCTCTTACTGGAGTCCCCAGCAGAGTCGCCACTTGTCGACGTCGGGATTTTTGGGTGTCCCTTTCCGTTACTTGTTCTTTGGTGTTCTCGTTTTAGGTGAGATTTGTTTGAATAAACAAGTGAAAAAGGTCCGACATGTATAATGTTGACGATGGGACTGTTAAGAGTCGCCAGTTGGATTTTTAAATGGTTGTACCAAGACAACCGAGAAAAGGTTTGCACATTGACCCAGTGATGTGACACTGATATACGGGTTGTCGAAACCGAGATTCGTTTAGGGTCCGGAGACTTGGTTATGCGGGGGGAAGGTGTTAGGCACCCCCCGACATCCGTGTTACCACGGTGACCGCCTCTTTTCAAGAAACTATTATTTGAGTGTGTATGTGTGTGTGTGTGGGTCAATGTGCGGTTATATGAAAGTTGTGCGAGGCCTCGTTCGAACCTATATACACAGGATTTGAAATTATGTAAAAATTTAGTTTTTAGCAAGATATGGCAGTGATGTTTTATAAAAGAAGTTTTTCAAACCCTGATGCTCAATAGGAATTCAGACCTTTTACACTCCCATTTTTATTAAGTGATCGGCTAGATTGATTTTATTCGACGGATGTGAGGCATCCGTATGAAAATAATATACAAAAATAATGTCGACTTCCTCGTGGGTATGGAAACCATCTGAGGAAATTTACACATTGCAGAATAATTTACAAGCTACTTACAGCTTAAAATGTCCATCACGGGAACCGAATCTAGATCCAATGGGATGAATATGTGATCACATGATTCCTAAAGCATGTAATGTTGAAATTTGTATGAAAGCGATGGCGGTATATATATAAAAGAGGTAAATATATATATATATATATATATATATATATATATATACACAGACATAATCACCAACCACGAAGCACCTCCATGGGGATCAGAAATGTAAATGAAGTCATTAAAGCTATCTACCGCCATACGGAGGAAACTCCGGTGTGGGACAAAACGTAAATAAAGTTGTAAAGCGATCAAGCGCCACGAAGAGAACTCAGCAGACAAAAATATATATATATATATATATATATATATATATATAAATAAAATAATGCATGGGATGTAAAATCGGGCTCATCGAACGAGTTCGACCACGGTTTATATATATAAGTATATATATTTATATAAAAGCGAGTAAACGCACTTTTGGACCAAAGTCTAGGCTCATCAAACAAAGTCCGACATTACGGTTGATATATATAAGTATATATATATAAAAGCGAATAAATGCACTTGCATCAAGTTCAGGCTCATCGAACAAAGTCAGACACACGGTTGATATATATAAGTATATATATATAAAAGTGAATAAATGCACTGCATCAAGTTCAGGCTCATCGAACAAAAGTCAATACACACGGTTGATATATATAATATATATATATATATATATATATATAGAGAAAAAGCAAGTAAATGCTCGGGCATCAAGTTCAGGCTCAATCGAGGCATAACTTCGATAATGTTAGTCAATATATATATAATATATATATATACAGACTGGAATGAAACCACGAACCGAAGTCCAGGCAAAAACAAGCAACACGACTCTCAACGTGTAGAAGGGTGTGTGCAAAGATGAACAGAAAGACTCTAAAGTGTGTGAGAAGGCTTACAGCTGACTACTAAAAAAGGCTTCTATATCTTTAGAGTGGGTAAACACTGGGCTTTTGTGGGTACAAATGAGGCTATATATGAGCTCACAGGTGTTTGAAAGTGGGAAAATACACTGTATGGCGAGTTCAGAGAAAATTGTACAGGGTTTCCCCGTCTTTTTTCTCTCAAAAATCAGCACCCCAAGCCCTCTATTTATAGGCAATATGAGCCGCAGGTGTACCAAAGGAGGGTCGGGTCGACCCGGTTTTGTCGGGTCGGGTCGTCTCGAAGTACGTATACTCAGGCATTGTAATGTCCACTCAGATTTTGTGAAGTGCAATCCGAGCATCCGTTTTGAGGTATTCAGGACCTATTTCAGACTACCGTTGTCGAGAGTTGTACGATGGCATGGGATTAGAGTTTGTACGAAGTCATTGAAGATGGGACGATGCCCTCCGGTCTTCAAGCTTCAACTTTCATCCGTTACCCCGCACAATAGTCACTCGGGATTGGTTAGCCTTGTGGGACATCGTTGCGTAGAGACGATACGTGGCATCATTTTGGACGAGATGACGATGTTTCCCCTCACCGGTGTTATCGCCGGATTGGGCCGATAAAGCAGGCATTGCTCAGAGTTCGCTGAGATTGGACTGCTGCAATTGTTGAAGGTCCTCATTGTCATCTTTGAGGTGTGCCTGTCTTCCCGATGTTATTACCGGGTTGGCACAGTGTATCTCGTTGTGAGTGCCAAGATTGAAGCTGATGGCATTTGAAACAAGCATTTCCGGTGTTATCTCCGAAACTTTCGCCGTTATTTTTATAAAAAGATAATTCTGTCATTTTCTAACTACGACAATACTTCCGTTGTGGGGTCCACCAATGATTGTGTCGTCGTACGAATATTCCCTGTTAAAACGAATATTCCCCGACCAATCGAATATTATATAATCACTTGCTTACTTTGTAAAATTTATAAATATTACCCACAACTATAACGTTATATCAAATCCACACCATAATATTCAAAAATATATTTCGAGAAAATTATTATTTATTCATAAAAGTTGGGGTCTTACAAATATTCCAATGAAACGATACTGGATGAAACAATACTTACTATAGAAAGTTTTGATTTAAGAATATGAAAAGAAATAACATACAAATCTGCAAATGGATTTTCACCTGTCATACGGTATTTGACAAACGAGATTTTGTAATTTAATTTTAATATTTATTGAATTAAATAAATATTTTTGATGATTTAATTATTAGATTTAATAATTAATTGATGCAATTGTGGTAAATTAATTTAATTATATGTGTTTTAGTTATTAAATTAATGTGGAGAATTTTATTACTCAGATTATGTATTTATGTGAGCTTATTGAATTAAATAAAATATTTAATAACCATAATATTATTTTAATTAATTTAATAATTAATTAGATATTAAATAATTTGACCTATTTAATAAATGAGAAATTTAATTTTATGACTATGGGAATTAATGAAAAATTATGATAGTTTATTTAAATTAAAGTAAATAAGATATTTGACTTTATTGTGTAATTTGGGTGTGACATGTTTTAAACTATAGTATAAGAGAATCATTAAATTAAATGGTTTTGGAGTCTATTATTGCCAGCCAAACGAGGCCCTAAGGGAAGTTAGTAGCAGTTAACCCATGATGAGTTAACTGACCACCACTCTGCACTCAGTTCTTTTATAAAATTAATACGTCTTCTTTTATTTTGATTAAGTCTTTTATTTTCTAAGTCTGGCAAAACAAATCACAAAGAGAGATTGAGAAATTGTTGAGGGAATTTGTGAGTTGTGTGATTGAAGAATTAATTGATAAGAGTTTCATCTCTACTCATCTAAGCTTTGGGTAATCTCTTCAACCCAGTTTGTTTTATTCACGTCATTAAAAAGTTTTCATGAAAATGGCTTTAAAGTTTTGTTAAAATCTCCGTAATTGGAAATTGTATTGATTATGTGGATATATATGTGATAAAATGTTAGCGTAGCATGTTTTTACTATATATAATAGATTTCCATTTAATCAGTTTCATAAAATATGCAGTATATTGTTGCTTCAAAATTGCAGAGTATTAAATATGGTCATATAGCCTTACATACCAAATTTAACACGATAATCATAAGTTGTATTATAAATTTACACATATATGTGTTGATATGATTAATGTAGTATGATTTTACTATGTTGTATGAACCATAACATCAGTTTCATAAAATATATGTCGATATTGTTGTTTAAAATTACAGAGTATAGAAATATGGCCATATGACCCTTACTCGCAAATTTAATACGTCAAACATATATTGTGTCATAAATTTTATACCTGTATATAATTATGCATATTAAAACGAAGAGACCAAACTTCAAATGAACGGATTCGGTGTTATAACGAATTCGTAGTGTTGATTTTCATGTTATGTGTTCAAAACTTTCAAAAACACCAAGAACAGTAACTTGCATGTGTTGATTCTGCAAATTATGTGTTTTAACATGTTAAAATCATGCTAGAAGGGTTAAGTAATGATCATATATGTGTTACAGTGTTTGGGCATGTTTAATTTCATATAAAAATAAACTAATTAGAAGTTATGGCCATATTTTGTGTTCTTCACAGAACGTATAATTTTACTTGTGAGAGATTTTTTGGCCTAATTTGGTCTTCATTATATTCATGAATCTAGTAAACGCAGAATCGAGTCTGGTAACCCAGCTTCCTACGTGCGTTACTAAATTAAATTACCACTACCATGACAAAAAAATAAAAAATAAAAAATAAAAAATAAATAAATAAATATTCGATGAAAATTATTATTAAAATATTTATAAAATAAATTAAATATTTTAATTGAGATATTTATGAAATAAAATAAATATTTGATGAAAATTATTATTAAAATATTTATAAAATAAATTAAATATTATAATTGAGATATTTATGGAATAAAATAAATATTCGATAAAAATTATTATTAAAATATTTATAAAATAAAGTAAATATTTTAATTGAGATATTTATGGAATAAAATAAATATTCGATGGAAATTATTATTAAAATATTTATCAAATAAAATAAATATTTTAGTTGAAATATTTATGGAATAAAATAAATATTCGATGGAAATTATTATGAAATAATTTATTCGAAAGTGTAATAATAGTAAGAGAATGAAAATATTCTAATTTAATTAAGTAATTAAATTAGAAGGGTAATGATTTGTTAAATAAAGTGGAGTTTATATTAAATAATTAAGTAAAAATGTAACTAATGAATATCGTGAATACATATGGTATGTGTATAGGATTTATGGTGAACGAAAGTAGTAATTGTTTAGTCTACCCACGAGACAAGTTTCCTAACCCTATTTGTTATCATTATTCAAGTTTATAAATTACACCGAGTAAATTCTCGTTATTATTAAATCAAGTTCAAATTGTTATATTGAAGATTATTTATCTTTTCAAAGTATGATTCTGTTATACAATACTTGTTCTATTGTATACCTCTTGAGATTGTTATTCAATTTAAATATCATTTATTGTTGAACCATATTAGACTAGTGAACCTTATTTGATTCGACTAGTCCATAGTTGATGAACGTTCTAAATTTTAGGACTCTTATTGATTTATCCAAACCAAACTTTCTTTGGTTCGGACTCTAATGTCAAACTGAGATGAACAACCCTATATAGGGATTACTTATGCGTTAGCATTAAAATATTGTGCACAATATGGTACAAAGGGCTGATCCCCCTATGTACGAGTAGAAGAGTCCATAGTCTTATGGCTGTTAAAGGTTTCAAGTATAACCCTTGATAACCTAGGACATAGTTCAAGGTCTTATGACCCTCAGAAATCTTTTGAATTCTTGTTATTCATTCTTGATTCAAATGTTGAATTTTATTTCAGAAGTCCTTGATTCACTCGCATGTTATTATATATTGTTATTTCATTTTTATACTTGTGGGCAATCATGCTCACTCTTGCATAATAATAACATTGCAGTTAAGAACGAAAGGTACGACGAGCCTTCTACTAGCTAAGGCAAGGGAAAGATTAACAAGTGACGAAGACTTGTTGTTTTATGTGATTTGAATTTATGTTTTAGACTTATGTTAATGATGTGTAAGATGATTAATTATTTATGTTTTCCGCAGTTAAGATTTAAGGTTAGTATGACCTGGAATTTATGTATTCTTTCGATGTAACTCTTTAAGGAGAGGATTTATTTCTAATTATTAATGCTTTCATTGATTATGGGTAGATAGATATATGATGTTTGAATAGTGAACACCAAATCATGTGGAAATTGAAGTACCCAGATTAGGGGGTGTCACAGGTTGGTATCAAAGCTGTAGGTTATGAACCTTGGGTGGGGAAACAACGTTAGGTAGTAGCCTTATGGGAAGAATATAGTGATGGAAAACTCTAATCGAGTTCTAAGACATGAATTTCTTAATTTATTGAAGATAATAAAAGACTTTATGTGCTTATGTGTTTAATTATGTGCTCACTAGTACAACTTAGTAACTGAAACTTGAAATTATGTTGTCAGGATTTCGGATGTTGGAGGAGCTAGTCGAGCTGGGGAGGAGGAACCCCGAGTACCTACAGAGGAGGAGCCCCGAGACATTCATGTCGTCAGGGAGCAGTTGGTACAGAGAGAGAGCCATCTCCATTGATCACTGTTGTTGGTCATGAGCATGAGCCTAAGACTGATCCAGAGGAGGATCTTGAAGAGGAAGAGGAAGAAGAGGAGTTTCAACCGAACTCTATTGATGCTGAGATGTACGACGAGTTATATGACCGTAACGTAGAGTTACATGACACTGTTCAGCATCTGTGTAATACCCGGTAAAAAATAATAATAATAATAAATAAAATAAATAATATATAAATCCATATTTTAATTTGGATTTTCATATGTTTGGGTCAAATTATTTTAAATTTGTGTGAACTATAATAAGTATGTGATTACATTAATTTGGGCTTTTATACTAATTGGGTCTATTTTATATTTGGGTAATATTAAAATCCTAATAAAATTAGAAGACACAATAAGATATATAAATAAACAAGTAAAACCTAATTAGACTCTCATACGCTTATTACGTAACTGAATGAGAAGAAGGGAGAAAAGCGATTGTGGAAGAACAAAACAAAATGGAAGAAGATTCTTTCAGTAAGATAATATTATTACTTTGTGAATCAGTATACTTTATTACGTGAATATATATATATATATATATATATATATATATATATATATATATATATAGTATTACATCAAGTGACCAATTGGTGAATCAAAGAGAGAGCAGTTAATGGATTAATAGTTAATTTAATATAATCCTTATATATTTTATTAGATTAGTTTAGGTGTAGTTATCAATTTAACTAGATCTATATTTTTAGTAAAGTTTGATTTTTTTTGCAGCGAGAGGATGTGAAGTTCTAATTAAATTTTGTAAGTTGTGATTTGTTTCACTAATTAATTTTATGCAAGTTTTTAAAAAAAAAAAAAAAAAAAAAGAAGTTTGTATCATGTAAATAGTGAAGGTGTAATGTATATATATATATATATATATATATATATATATATATATATATATATATATTTTGAATCTGCTCTTTTAAAAAAAAGCGAATCATGATTAATGAGGTTTCGTTATAAGCTTTTTTATTCATATATATATATATATATATATATATATATATATATATATATATATATATATATATATATATACAATAATACTTGATTTCTAAATAAAACGAGAGGTAATCATTAAAAGATTAATATATTATAACTTGAGTTTGTATTGTAGTTTAGCGTAGTTGGGGAAATTAATTGTAATTAGTAAGTAACTTATAATTTTATTATTTTATTTTATTAGATCAGACTGAGAGAATTTAACAAGTTATATTTGGAATATATTTTGGGTAATAATAGTAATTCACTAATTATTCTTATTTATTATTTTGTTTAATTAGTTCGGACAGAAGGAATTTAACGAGTTATATTCGGATTATAATTTTGGGTATGACGTTGCTTAACTCAGGTATGGATTCCATACTCTTTTAACAATACTTTTGTTAAATTTGAATTGTTCGTTTTGTTCCTCGGTTCGAATTTCTGTTATTATTTCACATAATTATTTCTTGTGAAATTGAAATATTTGTTCCATTTTAGAGTTGACACATTGGACTCGTACTTGTACTCTTTGAATCAGGTTATCATGTATAGTATTTATATTGATAATTGTAGAACGGCACATGTTGCTACCTTCTTTTTGAAAACTTGTGACTAGAATTTGATTTGGTTCAACATGTACATATAGAACCTTTTTTGTTGGTATTATGTCGCATGTGTTGTGACATGGTATTTTGTTAGAAGATACCGTAGGGTATACCTGAGCTATAACCACCTATGGGGGTACCACAGGCATGTCGTCTTGGCATGAGAGGCATGACACTCTCCATGACGGTGTGATTAGTCCACGGCGTCTCCGTTTGGGCTCCGAAGGAAGTGGGCCATTTGGTGTTTTGTTGTGGGAGGCGTATGGGTTAACCCAAGTTTTCTGTTCTACGGATTTGTGATGTTGTGCCAAACACACCTATCTGATTTTCATACATTTGGATTCGCGGTCCAATGTGTGATATGCCTGTGTGGTATTATTTTGGTTACCTGTGTGGCATCATTTGACTTGCCTGTGTGACATTATTTTGACTTGCCTGTGTGGCATTATTTTGACTTGCATAAGTGGCAATGTATATTTCCGAGCTCACTCAATATGAAATAACACACAACCATTTGATTCAGCCTATTATTTCATTGTATTAATTTTGTTTGTTTCTGTTCAGTTCAATTCATTGAGTTAGTCACTTCAGTTCGTTATTTCTTTATTCTTCCATTGGTTTCGTCAATTCTGTTGATTCAGATATATTCCATTTAGATCTTTGGAGACTATATTTTCGTCCGTATTTACACTTGAAGCTTTGTTCAAAGATTTTGTCTCGCCAGATATCGATTTGTATATCTTTTGTATATCTGTATTCGTATTGGGCAATTGGCTCATGCTGTGTTTTTTCTTCCGGCAGGTTTACAGGGGTGATTAAGGGCTAGTGTGATGAGAGTGTTGCCTTGACCATCTAGGTGGATTAAATTTTTAGTTTTGATTATTTTGATTCTAGTTGGAGAATTGTATTTAGTACTTCATTGATGGATATCATTATTAATATTTTGAAGTTATTAGTGCTCTGTTTACTTATTTTGAGGTTTGTTGTGCTTTGCATGTGACCTCCCTTTCCTTTTCGAGAAGGGGGTTATAGAGATGGCATCAGAGCTTATGTTCTTTCTTGTAGAAAAACTATTTAGGTTTGACCTGTGAGTTGTGGGTAAATCACTGGGTAGCCGTAGGAGTTCGACTCAATTTTGTTCTCTGTTTGGTTGGTCTTAATTTTGACGAAGTGTCCTCCACTTTTCGAGTTGTAGTTGATTTGAGAAAGGTGAGATAATTTGTTAAGATTATCATTGTTATGCGTTGGAGCAATGATATTAGTTAATAATTATGATTGAATCATTGAGGTGAATAAAGCTATACTTTGTGCAGATAAGAAACGATCTTATATGGGATGCGCTTATGATATGAGTACTTATATCAGCGAATATTTTATATTGAAAAATTATTTGTTAGAGTATTTCAGGTATCAATTATTATGAGATCTTAGAATTTAGAATTTGATTTGATTTGGGTTATGCTTTAAATTTTGTTAAGTTTGTGGATAATTTGAGGTATGTGTATCGGTGAAATATTATGATAAAGTGAAAGCTATTAAATACAGAGGATCTCTTGTAATTTTGAGGAGTTGTAGAGGTTCGAGGTAATAAGATTAATCTTTTGGAGTAAATCAACTTTCCAGTTATTCTAGACTTTTTCGGTTATTATAGTAAGATATTGAAATTAATTATTTTATATGAAATTTCTTTGTGATAGTAAGATGAGATTTTGAAATTTGTTGAGTTAAGGTTTGCACTAAGAGAATGATTGATTTATTGAATGATTAGATATATAATAAGTGATGAATTCAATATATCTTAAGAGATTTTGAAAGCTATAGTTTGCTTATTCAGATAGTAGGATATATGATTTGGAGTTTGGTATGGTGATGGAGAGATCTTAGTAGTAGTATATTTTTGGTGTAATAATATTTGAAAACTATTTTGATTTGAGGTTATGATATTTTGAAACTCTTAAGGACTTAGGAGAGTTGGTGATAAAGAGATATTAGTAGTATATTCTTTAGTGTAATATTATTTGATGAATAGTTCAAATTGAGGATGAGATATTTTGAAGCTTTTGAGGACTTGGGGAGAGTTGGTAATATAGTTTGTATAGTTGTTTTATTTATCTGATGTCTTTAGAGTTTTGTATGAATTTATGTAAAATAAAACAAAAATAATTTGTTAGATCTTTGTCATGTGTGGAATATAAACATTTTACGAATTAAAGATAATTTTAAATATTTTGGGTATTCGAATCATATTTAGATGAAGAAATTTTTTTGTGATTTCGAATTATGTTCCGAAGAGTACGTTTACAAGAATTAAACTCAAAGATATTAGCGACGGGCCGCACAAACAGTGGATCATGTGATCTAATTTGATGCAACGCGAAGAACCTTACCAAGGCTTGACACGGTAGCTGACGAATCTTTTACAAGTACATTGATAATTACGTGGACCGATGACTTATCCGCGTTGATCGTTACAAATGGCGACGCTACGTCGTAACTAAATTTATTTATTTATTTTGTAGCTTATTTGAATTCCGAGGACAGAATTATTTTTAAGGGGTGAAAAATGTAATAACCCATATTTTTAAAAAAATTAAATAATAATTAATTTTATTGTATACAATTGTATTTAAATTGGAAAAGGTAAATGATTATTGTTTCCCTCTTTTCTTCCTTGTTTTGTTTGGAAAATTAAATTCTTTTAGTTGGTAATTAAATAACTGATTAAATTAAAATTGAGAAAGATAATTCCTTTTGTTAAAGTCTTTTGATAAAATTATTCAGAGCGGGAAGCTACTTGGGAGATAGAGGAGTCTATTCGAGCGGAGTATCCGCATCTTTTGATAATTAGGTACGTTCATTCTTTTGATTCCGGGGACGGAATCCTTTTAAGGGGTAGGTGATGTAATACCCGGTAAAATAATAATAATAATAATAATAATAATAATAATAATAATAATAATAATAATAATAATAATAATAATAATAAATAAATAAATAATATTTAAATCCATATTTTAATTGGGCTTTTCTTATGTTTGGGTCAAATTATATTAAATTTGTGTGAATTATAATTAGTATGTGATTACATTAATTTGGGCTTTTATACTAATTGGGTCTATTTTATATTTGGGTAATATTAAAATCCTATTAAAATTAGAAGACACATTAAGATATATAAATAAACAAGTAAAACCTAATTAGACTCTCATACGCTTATTACGTAACTGAAGGAGAAGAAGGGAGAAAAGCGGCTGTGGAAGAACAAAACAAAATGGAAGAAGATTCTTTCAGTAAGATAATATTATTACTTTGTGAATCAGTATACTTTATTTTGTGAACTAATATATATATATATATATATATATATATATATATATATATATATATATATATATATTGTATTACATCAAGAGACCAATTGGTGAATAAGGCGAGAGCCAGTTAATGGATTAATAGTTAATTTAATATAATATTTATATATTTTATTAGATTAGTTTAGGTGTAGTTATCAATTTAACTAGATCTATATTTTTAGTAAAGTTTGATTTTTTTTTTGCAACAGAGGATGTGAAATTCTAATTAAATTTTGAAAGTTGTGATTTGCTTCAGGAATTAAGTTTATGCAAGTTTTAAAAAAAAAAAAAAAAGAAAGAAGAAGTTAGATATCTGTAAATAGTGAAGGTGTAATATATATATATATATATATATATATATATATATATATATAACAATAATACTTGATTTCTAAATAAAAGCGAGAGGTAATCATTAAAAGATTAATATATTATAACTTGAGTTTGTATTTTCGTTTGATGTAGTTGGGAAATTAATTATAATTAATAAGTAATTTATAATTTTATTATTTTTATTTTATTAGATCGGACTGAGAGAATTTAACAAGTTATATTTGGAATATATTTTGGGTACTAATAATAATTCACTAATTAAACTTATTTATTATTTTGTTTAATTAGTTCGGACAGAAGGAATTTAACGAGTTATATTCGGATTATAATTTTGGGTATGACGTTGCTTAACTCAGGTATGGATTCCATACCCTTTTAGCGATACTTTTGTTAAATTTGAATTGTTCGTTTTGTTCCTCGGTTCGAATTTCTGTTATTATTTCACATAATTGTTTCTTGTGAAATTGATATATTTGTTCCATTTTGAAGTTGACACATTGGACTTGTACTTGTACTCTTTGAATCAGGTTATCATGTATAGAATTTATTTCGATAATTGTAGAACGGTATATGTTGCTACCTTCTTTTTGAAAACTTGTGACTAGAATTTGATTCGAGTTCAACATGTACATATAGAACCTTTTTTGTTGGTATTATGTCGCATGTGTTGTGACATGGTATTTTGTTAGAAGATACAGTAGGGTATACCTGTGACGCCCCCAAATCCGGGTACTTGAAACCCGAACTCGGTACTTCACGATACCATTTCTATGAGCTGAATAATGCTAATAATAATAACAATAATATAAAGTTTAAACTTAATTTACATATGTATCAAAGTTTACTCCCATATACGAGACCTTTAAACATTCATTACATCATAGGTAATAAGTATCATTTTCTTAATAAACTATAACTATTACACAATATATTATAAATCTCATTCGTACAGCTTTCATTTCCCCTTGTTCTTGCCTGAGCCTTCAAGTTGATCATACTTAAATAAAAACATTTAAATTTAAAGCAAGAATAAGCATTGGATTGCCCAAAAAGTAATAACAACAATATATATTAGCTGAAAGAATTAAATATTTTCTTTGAAAGACACTTCTACAACGAATCAACAGTTGTGAAGTAAGCTGAACCAATAATAACAACATATCACTTCCATATCAAATCTTTGAAACTACGATGCACTATATCCGGAGATCATTCAACATACTATGAACATTGTTTTCTATTTTGAAAAGATTAAGCAGAAATTCATCCAGAAACCATCATAACTTACGTAGCACGGGGGTGATCGACTGTTATGCCTCAGTATTGATCAATACTACATGCAAGAACGATATTATCGTTCACTCTATCCACCTTAGGTGCACAAAAGTTTTCCCATATTCGGGATGTTCATACTTAGTCGGGAATCCAAACCAAAACAATTCTGGTTGGATACAATAACGTTCTATCTTGTTCAACAAGATACTTGTCTAACCCTGTCTTGTTCAACCAAGACGGCTTTTAAGTCAACGATACATACTTGAAATCTATAAGTATGTATCAACATATGATTAATCTAATGGTTATCCAAGTGGGGACACTTATCTCAACCCTATATCTAATTAACTAATGAATAAATATCTCGAATTATACAATAATACAATGATCGGATAATGTAAGAACTTGTATGAATACAAAGATTGAATACATAATCAATAATAATAGAGTTAATAATCCGCACAATAATAATATAATTACGAAACTTTCTTACTCATGTCCATTGCATAAAGTAAATGCAAAAGTAGGATACTTGCATGAGCTGCTGCTTACAATAACGCAACTTAGATTAATCTTTTATACAGCGACCTATCACTAATAAGATCATTCGTTCAATTACAACAATATACTATAACACATAGTACTGCATTTCGCAGTCAGCACATAACCTAATCACATTATTACCCATGTTTAACAACCATTGAATCACAATTAATCACATATCTAATTAAATTATCTAAGTCCAGATCAATTTCTGAAACATGTTGGTGTACCGACAACTTTATTGGATAATTATCGAGTCTAAGACTATTTCTTATAACTTAGTATCAGTCATATTATTTTTAAATGACTTATAATAATTTTAAAACATTTATTATAATTTATCAAAAAATTTCAAACATCAGAATCATTATTAAATGATTTAAATATTAATCAATTATATTATCATTAATATTTAATTAATATTAAACTATTAATGAAATCATTTTCAAAATATTAAAGTTATTTATAATAACTCAAAATACTTTTAAAGTATTAATATTACCTTTAAATGATTTCTAAATCAATAAAACCATTTTAAAACTATCCATTTAATATAATTATTAAATAAACTTAATATCATTAATATTAAATTATTATCAGTAATATTGATTTATTAATGAAATTATCATTTAAATATTAAAAGTTATGTTTTATAACTTAAAATATCTTTAAACACTTTATTTTCCTTTAAAAATGATTTAAAATTATTTTACATTACTTTATCTAATATAATTTTTAAATGAATCTAATATCCTTAATATTAAAATATTAATATTTTTCCATGACAAAATATCAAAAGTTATATTTTATAACTTCAAATATTTTTATAATCTCTAAATCATTTTCATATAAATTTTAAATCATTAATTCTATTTTTCATCATTTATTTAATATTTTATTAAATAAATTAATAAATCATTAATATCTAATTAATAATGAAAATCATCACCAAATATTAAAAATTATAGAAAATAACTTAGAATATCTTTTTTATATCATAACCTATTTTTAAATGATTTTTCATGTATAAAAATCATTTTAAATAATTTATTAAATATTATTCTTAAATAAATTAAATACTTTTTATATCCCAAAAATATTAAATATTTATGAAATATACTTAAAATAATTAAAACTAATTTTAGGACTTTAAAATAATTTTAGTAATTCATTTGGTATTTTAATAATTAAAACTATTTTTTTTTTTCTATTTTAAATCATTTTCAGGAAATTATAAAATAAATTTATTATAACCGTCGCTATAGGCTATAGCGATACTTATCTGTCATATTAGGTGTTCTTGGCCTCAAGAACAACGACAAATCGATCAAGAGGTACCTGTTTGGTAGAGCCTAATTCTCATCTCGAAATGTTTCTGGGCTACCTAATGGTCAGATCTTATAGTGTTAATGTAACACTACAATTAAAAATAAAAATCCAGGTCATAACATACAACATCATGAAAATCTAGCCATTCAAACTTCTTGTCAGGCGTGTTCATCATATTCTGGGCTACCTAGAAAACTATAGTCATGGCCGGTCAACGCCCTTCGTGGCCTTAAATTTGTCAATATGTTCATGTTACAAGTTTTCTGCTCGTCGGGACATGTAGACAAACTATCAGAGAACATGTTACAAGCAATCGTAGGGTCTAACAATTATTAATGAAACCGGGTTAAGGCTCAGAAAATCGTGTTAGAGTCTGTTCTTCATTTCTGGGTTTTCCAGAAATGAAGAACATATCGAGGGTGCATGTTTGGGCTTCCACAACTTGATGATTGTGACGCCCCCAAAATAGGTCCATTCCATCCAACCCATTCTGAGTCGCCAAATACATGGTACAGAAATAACTACAACTTTATTATTACAACATATAAACTGTGAGTTTAAATACAGATATTGCCATCTAGACAATATCCACACGCAAATAAATCCCCATCATAATTATTGATACATTATTTTACAAAAATAGTGAGGACTACTAAACAACTCTCTCTAGAACCTTCATTCCATACCCCGACTAGTACTCGCTACATTCTAGCCTAGTAAAGAATATTATGACTAAGATAATATACAACAAATTATCGTTAGTCTTCAACAGGGAAAAATCTAATAGAATACTGATAGACAACCGTTTTTAAATCAACAAACTGCGGTGAAACAACAATTCATTAGAAGAGTTAAGTAGAGAATGCAAACTACTATCTTCTATATATGAATTTAAAAGTTCATCGTCGATATTTTATCCCTGTAACATCAATCAATATATATCTAGAATCAAATATTCATCTTTGCACTACAGGCCAAAGATATTCATCAGTTGGTCATGTTCGTCTAAACACCTGTTCATCTTTGCACTATGGGCCAAAGATATTAATCAGTGAGTCATGTTCATCTCAACACCTGTTCATCTTTGCACTACGGGCCAAAGATATTCATCAAGAAATCATTCATCTTTGCACTACAGGCCAAAAATATTCAGTAATATCATCATTTAGGACTGAGGATGATGAAAAATATTTCAAAGAAAACGAATCTAGTGAAACAAAAGAACAAATATTAAGGATTCGTATTTTAAACAATCCAAGTTCAAAAATACTTCATAAGTAATCAGAGTGGAGTAAAATTCAAGAATGATCAAAACATGGATACAATTAAAGCTAGTATCCATAATAGATATTTTGGACAAAAAGAAGAAATTTTATTTTTAAATTGAATAGTCAGAGTATTCGTGAATAGTGTCAAGTACATACGCGTGAATTAAGTGTCGTATACGTGAATAGTAACTCCGACACCAAAAGATAGAAATTTCACAAAAAAACATCTTCACGCTTCGTGAATAGTACTCGTGAATAGTAACTCGTGAATAGTAACTCATGAATAGTAACTCGTGAATAGTAACCCCGACATGAAAAAGTTCCAAATTTGATAAAAATTTCCAACCAATATTTCGGCATAATGATATTGAAGAAATAATATCATTTTCGAATAAAATAACATCCCTTACCTCGAAAAACAAGTACTTCTAGTTGAAACAGGATATAGGTTATGACTTGAACTTGCATCAGATATAGCAATACTCAAAGTATACTCAAAATACTCACAAGAATACGCTCGATAATATAGAGAGAAAACTTCAGTTTCTGGTGTGATTTTCAATTCTAACCTAAGCACCCTATTTATAGGAAAATGCTTAGAACACCAAAGTAGAAAATTTAATATAATAATATATATATATATTAATTTGTCTACGCCCACTTAGAATCATCTGAATTCAGCAACTTAACATGTGTTAAAGATGCCCACCAAACACAAAAAATGTTTTTCTTATTTTAAATATTTTAAACTTCCAAAAATAAATTATTTCGGAGCTTCGAAACTTCAATAATTCATAATAAATAGCCCTTTTATCTGAAAATTTGAATCTCGCGCATTTTTATAGGAAATTCAATTCCTACAACTTTGCAGAAGAAAGTTTTTCCAAATTCCAAATGAAATTGACCAAAAGAAATCCATAACCAGGCGATTTTCAAATTTATAATCAAATTTTGGTCAATAATTGTGTCCACCAACACACAAAATATGTGTTAAACATTTAATGCCACAAAATACTCTTCCTCCTCATATACTCATATATCCCACATTCATTATAAAAATATTAGTTAATATATTATTAAAATAATATATTTAAATGAATTATTTTATCGGAAAAAGATAAAATATTAATTTTCAACAATTGTCACATTAAAAAATTTTCTCCATCTATATCCACATAAAATCAATATTTTCCTCATCATATAAATCAATAATTAATTATTCACAAATAACTACGTAAGTTTTACTGGTTGATCTTGTTGAACTACTACTTTAGTAGTAAAAGTACGAATGTCGTGTGGTTGCATAGTAGTAATACGGTATTAATTATTGATGCTTATGTGAGAAGTCACTCGATTTGATTCCATTATTGTCGATTAATAATATGAATTATTATAGAGATAATGACGTTTTGTTTTATTCGTATTATTAACGTAATAAAACAGAAACATCTTTTTATATAAAACAGAATACTTTATTAAAGTTATTCTATAAATAAAATATATTATATTTTATTATGCATAGTGTTGCATAATGTTTTGCATAGTGTTTTGCATAGTGTTGCATAGTGTTTGCATAGTAAAATGTTTTTATATAAATAGAATATATTATATTTTATTTAAAAGATTTTGCTTTAAATATGGACCGTCAAATTAAAGTAAATCAATCTGGACCGTTCATGGATTAATTACTATGCATTCTATTTTCCTATAAATAGAAGCTCATTCCTTCATTATTTTCTTACGAATTCACTGAAACTCTAGAGAGAGAAACTATAGAGAGAAAGAAGAAAAGTATCTGCTACTTCACTTTGCCAATATTGGTTCTTCTAAGGTAGGGAATATTATTTGTTGTACTCGTAAGGGATATTATTCTTTTGTATTCATGAAGAGAACTTGATTATTCCATTCCTTATTATTACATTGGAATAACATGTATACGTGGACTACCCTATACTTGGTGACATTCTTCTATTATTACATCTTTATTATTCTATTAGAACATCCCGTCATGTGTTTTACAGGACTGACCGGTTCTTTATTATTACATTTGGAACATCCTCGCCTACGTGTTTTACACAGGACTCGGTTCCGTCTTTATTATTCTGTTGGAACATCCATGCATGTGTTTTACAATCGGACTGGTTCCGTCTTTATCATTCATTGGAATATCCTATCATGTGTTTTACACCGGATGCAGTTCCATCTTTATTATTCTCGTTAGAACATCACATGCCGTGTGAATTTCACGACGACTGGTTCCGTTATTATTATTTTGTTGGAATAACACATATGCTAAGCACCGCATGCATGGTGATTTCATTTGTTATTCCATTCTTTATTATACCCAAATAAGTTAAAACTTTGACTTCTATACTCCATGAAATTAGTAGAATATCCTTGATATTTGCGTTTCATCCAAAGATCTTTTCATGGAAATATTCTTACGATCATTCTTGAATTTTACTCTACAAAACAAAGATCATGTTGACAATTTGGACGTTAATAATTCTCGGATAGAATAATTCTTGAACTTGTTTTATTGAATTCTTATATCATTGTCATCATCCTCATGTTTATATTTTTTTAAAGTCATACGTATTCTGTAGTGCATAGATGGACTTGGTATGATTATGACACGAGAGACTATTGATTGTAATCATGGTAGTAATGTTACAAATGATGTGGTAAAAATCCTCGATTGGTAGTAGTGCATTGATGGACGATTGTTGGCATGATCATGACCATTAATGAATACACAACTATTCTTGGCCCGTAGTGCATGAATAATTGTGGTCGTGATACTAAAGAATATCCTTGGTCAGTAGTGCGGGGTGATTCGATGATGTGGATTATTTATTAAAGTCGAGTCTCACTATAATGATGATGAAAAACCTTTTAAATCATAAAAGATAGTAGATTTTATTTTCTACTTGACTCTTTTAATGGATTGCTTGTTCATTGCAGATTAAACTTGATGTTTATTATATTTTATCGGTTTAACCTTTGTTGAAGGCTAATCATAATTTATTACGCATTATCTTAGTCATAATATTTCTTCTTTGGGCTAGTTGAGCTCACCCTTTCTTTCACCGTTCTCTGTGAAATGAGAACATAGCCGGGGACGAGTCGGGGAACGAGTAATGGTCCGGAGGATAGCATTAGTAGTCCTCACTATTACGTGAAATAGTGTGATAATAATTGTAATGAGGACTCCTTTTGAGTTTGTATAATATCTAGTAGATAATATTTGTATTCAAACTCACGAGTTTATGTCGTATTGCATACCTACAGTTATATTAGTAAGTTGTATTTAATTACGTACCATGTATCGACTACCTAAGATGGGTGATGTATACCTAATTTTGGGGGCGTCACGGTTGGTATCGAGCTTAGGGATATGATCCCCAGCTAAGATATGAGATTAGTACTAGGAGGGAGAGACGGGAACACCTTCGCTAGTATGACCTACCTAAGTTTATGTGCTATTTTATTGGTGGATCGTAATATAGGGATAATTTGTTACATGTCAATTAACCTTTTGTTTTGTGGCGATCTGAAAATGACATCTAAGAATGTTGAGAATAGCAATGGAGCACTGAGCGATCGTTGATTCGCCACATATCAATAATCGTGGATAATGTGCATCGAAGGCGACAATCCTCATGCAAACAACAACACGACCAAATGATGAATGATCAAATGTTCGGAGGCTTTATGCAATTTATGCAACAAAGAAAGTAGAGCGACTCTGTCCAAAACGTAGGTTGAAACACGGAAAACTCTCGGCGGTCACCGCTAAACAATTCAAGGAGCTGGGACCACCGGAGTTTAAGGAGAGCAAAACCACTTCGGCGGAAGCATGGATAAAGCAGATTACCAAGATATTTGATGTCTTGGGATGCTACGAGGAGAAAAAGGTTCCCTTTGCCGCTTTTGTTCTTGCGGAGAGAGGCGATTCTTTGGTGGGAATCGGTAAAAGCGTACTCAACTTCTTTGTCTTGAAGATATCTTGGGAGAAGTTCCAGAGTCATTCAACGACAAATACTTTCTGAAAGTATTCGCCACATGAAGGAGGTGGAGTTTATCAAGTTGGAACAAAACAATATGACCGTGATCGCAATCTGAGGCAAAATTTGCGGAGTTATCACGATTTTCGTCCCACTTGGTGGATAATGAAGAAAGAATGGCGCGAATGTTTTTAAGAGGTTTGAAGTCGGAGATACGTCAATATCTTATTTCTCATAAAGCGTGTTTGTATTCAGGATGTTGTAAATAGGGCTCGATTAGTGGAGCGCGATAACAAGTCCTATAACTAAAAAGAAGCGGTGACAAAATTATAATACCAAATGAGAGTAGTCATCAAGCGGTGACAACAAGCGTGGAGGAATCAACGGGCCGGATATGGTAACCACTTCGGTGGTAATCAAGGGCAAAACAATAAGAATGGACATTTCAAGAAACGGAGATTCAACAATGATGGGAAGGCGTCCAAGACCAAAGACCGTTGTTAAGGAAGGAGAAAGACCACCTATCATATGCTTCAAATGCGGAGGAGAGGGACACATCGGTCAAAGCTGCGCCATGTCGAGTCAAAGCATGTTATAATTGTGGAAGATAAGGTCACTTAGCTCGATTTTGTCGCCATCAAGACAAATTCAACTAGGATGGAGGCACCAAAGGTCATCGGAAAAGTCAAACCCAGTAGTGCAAGGGAGCGTTTGTTGTGACCTCCCAGAGAGCAAGGAACCCAAATGAGGTCATCACGGGTAAGCTTATCATAAACTCTAATGAAGTCTATACTTTATTTGATACCGGTTCTACCCATTCTTTTATTTCTCCTATTTGCGCTCATCGATTAAATTTGACTCCGGAGAAATTAGACTTTGACTTATCTGTGAAAACTCCGTTGGGAGAAACCTTCATTACATCCACTGTTTATAAGTCTTGTTTGGTTCAAATCGGTACCCTCACATTACCTGTCGATCTTATTTCATTAAAAATACTTGCATTTGACGTGATTCTAGGGATTGATTGGTTAATTACTTATCATGCAAAAATTGATTGTTTTCGTAAGGTTGTTAGCTTTCATATTCCTAATCAACCTATTATGCGAATTCAAACGACCAAACCATTAAAATCAATCACGGTCATCTCAAGCCATAAAGCTATTCGTTTATTGAAAAATGGATGTCAAGCTTTCTTAGCTCATGTCACAGATTTAAACAAAAATACGTCAGTTTTGAACGATATTTCTATTGTTAATAAATTTCCTGATGTATTCCCAGAAGAACTTCTGGCCTACCCCAGGCGTGAAATTAAATTTTGTATCGACCTTGAACCCGTGACAAAACCTATTTTCAAAGCCCCATATCGAATGGCTCTATTGAACTTCGAGGAGTTAAAGACCCAACTACGTGAATTGTTAGACATTGGCTTTATTCGTCTAGTACTTTCTCTTGGGGTGCTCTGTTCTATTCGTGAAGAAGAAAGATGGGAGTATGCGACTTTGTATTGATTATCGGGAGTTGAATCATGTCACCATCAAAAATAGGTATCCATTGCCACGTATTGATGACTGTTTGACCCGATTGCAAGGAGCCAAATTCTTTTCAAAGATTGATCTTCGTTAGGATATCACCAATTGAAGATTAGAACCACCGACATTCCAAAGACGGCTTTCAAAACTCTGCAGACGGGCATTATGAATTCCTAGTCATGTCCTTTGGATTGACTAATGCTCCCCGCCGCCTTCATGGATATGATGAACCAGAGTATTCAAGGAATATTTAGATCACTTTGTGGTCGTCTTTATTGATGACATCCTTATTTATTCCAAAAGTCGTGAAGATCATGAGCAACACTTGAGGCTGACACTCCAAAAGCTTCGTGAATATAAGCTTTATGCTAAGTTGAAGAAATGCGAGTTCTGGCTTGAAGAAGTAGCATTTTTTGGGCACGTGGTGTCAAGTCAAGGAATATCTGTTGACCCAAAGAAAGATTGAAGCTATTCAAAGTCGGGAACAACCTAAATCAATGACCAAAGCACGTAGCTTTTTCGGTTTAAATTTGGTTATTATCGGAGATTCGTGGAAGGATTTTCTCAAATCGCTACTCCATTGACTCGGTGACTCGAAAAGATACAAAGTTCGGTTGGAGCAAAGAATGTGAGAAGAGTTTTCAAGAACTCAAGAGGAGACTTATTTCAAGACTGTTCTAACAATACCATCCGCTCGGAGGATTTGTCGTCTCTGATGATGCTTGGGCAAAGGGTTGGGATGTGTTCTCATGCAATATGGAAAAGTTATAGCCTATGCCTCATGACAACTCAAAGAATATGAGAGGAATTATCCTACTTCATGATCCGGAGTTAGCAATTATTATCTTTGCACTTAAAATTTGGAGGCATTACTTGTATGGGGAGAAAGTGGAAATCTTTACTGGATCATAAAAGCCTCAAATATTTCTTCACTCAAAAGGAACTCAACATGCGACAACGACGTTGGCTTGAGCTATTAAAAGATTATGATCATACCATCCAATACCATCTCGGAAAAGCGAGCGTGGTAGCCGACGATTGAGTAGAAGATCATATGCAAGCACTGAGTGCGTTATTGTCAACGCAAAGGCCCATTTTGTGTGACTTGCAAAGGATGGAGATAGAGTTAAAGACTCCAGGGACGCATGTGATGATAGCGAATATACGAGTAGAACCGACTTTAATCGATAAAGTTAAAGTCGCTTGCTACGCACTCTAGAGCTGAGGCGTCGTATGAGGAAGAAAGTGCAAGAAGGTGCTATCTTAGGAAGCAAGAATCGATGAAGAAGGAATACTTCGAGTCAACTCCAGACTTTGTGTTCCTAACGACCCTGATTTAAAGTATAATATCATGATGGAGGCGCACAACACACCATTTGCAATCCATCCTGGGAGTACTAAAATGTATCATGATATTCGTCATACATTTTGGTGGAGCAATATGAAGAGAGAGATAGCATCTCTGTTTATCTCAAGGTGTCTAACTTGTCGTGAGTTAAAGCTAAGCATCAAGTACCAAAAGGTCCATTGCAACCACTTGAAATTCCGTAATGGAAGTGGGAGCACATTACCATTGATTAGATTCTATCGGTCTTCCTAAGGTTTCTCAAGGCATTGATGCGATTTGGGTCATTGTTGATAGATTGACCAAGTCCGCTCATTTCTTCTATCGTCACGAAACTTATACACTTGAACGTCTTGCTCGTATGTACATAAACGAGATTGTAAGACTTCATGGTATCTAAGTATCCATAGTTTCGATCGAGACCCAAGATTCACTTCACGATTTTGGGTTAGTTTGCAAAAAGCTATGGGCGCAGATTTCACGATTTAGTTTCGGCATATCATCCTCGAACGGATGGGACGATCGGAGAGGACTATTTAAACTCTTGAAGATCTATTAAGACTCTGTGTCCTTGATTTCAAGGAGTTGGGACAAGTTCTTACCATTGGTGGAGTTTTCCTACAAACATGCGGTTATCAAGCAAGTATTGGCATGGCTCCATTTGAGCGTTGTATGGAAGAAAGTGTCGTTCTCGGTATCTTTGGGATGAGGTGGGTGAAGCAACGTTGTTGGGACCGGAGTTGTACGCATGACTACGGAAAAGATTCAAACGATCCGACAACGTATAAAAACCTCACAAAATCGACAAAAGAGTTATCCGATCTTCATCGAAAGGACGTGGAATTCGATATAGGAGATCATGTGTTGTTAAGAGTTGCTTTCAATAGAAAGGAGTTACAAGATTTGGAAAGAGAGGAAAACTTAATCCTCGATTCATCGGTCCATTTTAATCCTCGATCGAGTAGGAATCGTAGCCTATAAACTCGCTTTTACCGCCAAATATGTCTCGTTCATAACGTTTTTCACATATCCATGTTACGTAAATATGTGAAAGACCCGAACCATATTATTGAGTTAGAACCGGACGAAATAACGGAAGATTTGACGTATGAAGAGGTTCCTGTTCAAATTTTGGATAAGATGGAACATATTCTACGCTCTAAGGTTATACCTCAAGTCAAAGTTTTGTGGAGGAACCACGATGTTGAGGAAATGACTTGGGAGTTAGAATCTGAAATGAAATCAAGGTATCCTTACCTCTTCGACATACCAAGTACGTACCCTAATTTCGAGGGTGAAATTTTATAAGAAGGGGAGGTTGTAAGACCCCAGCTTTTATAAATAAAGATGAATTTTCTATAAATATTATTTTTGAATATTATGGAATAAATTTGATATAATGTTTTAGTTGTGGGTAATATTTATAAATTTTGCAAAGTATACAAGTGGTTATATTATTCGATTGGTCGGGGAATATTCAGTTTAGTATGGAATATTCGTACAACGGCTCAATCATTGGTGGACCCCACAACAGAATTATTATCGGATTGAGAAAACGACAAAAATATTTTATTGAAATAACGGCGGAAGTTTCTGGTTGATCTTGTTGAACTACTCGGTAGTAAAAATACGATGAATACGTGTGGTTGCATATAGTAGCACTGCGGTATTGATTATTGATGCTTATGTGAGAAGTCACTCGGTTTGATTCCATTATTGTCGATTAATAATATGAATTATTATAAGCGATAATGACGTTTTGTTTTATTCGCATTATTAACGTAATAAAGCGAAACATCTTTTATAAAAAAATGTAATACTTTATTAAAGTTATTCTATAAATAAAATATATTATATTTTATTATGCATAGTTGCATAATGCATAATGTTTTGCATAGTAAAATGTTTTTATATAAATAGAATATATTATATTTTATTTAAAAGATTTTGCTTTAAATATGGATTTGTCAGATTAAAGTAAATCATCTGGACCGTTTCATGGATTAATTACTATGCATTCCATTTTCCTATAAATAGAAGCTCATTCCTTCATTATTTTCTTACGAATTCATGAAACTCTAGAGAGAGAAACTATAGAGAGAAAGAAGAAAAGTATTCGCTACTTCACTTTGCCAATATTCAGCTTCTTCTAAGGTAGGGAATATTATTTGTTGTACTCGTAAGGGATATTATTCTTTTGTATTCATGAAGAGAACTTGGTTATTCCATTCCTTATTATTACATTGGAATAACTTTTGTATACGCGGACTACCCTATACTTGGTGACATTCTTCTATTATTCTCATCTTTATTATTCTATTAGAACATCACATGCGTGTGTTTTACAGGACTTGGTTCCGCTTTTTATTATTACTGTTGGAACATCCTGTCATGCGTGTGTTTTACACAGGACTGGTTAAAATCTTTATCATTCTGTTGGAATATCTTATCGTGTGTTTTACACCGGATCCGGTTCCATCTTTATTATTCTGTTGGAACATCCCGCTTGGTGTGAATTTCACGACTCGGTTCCGTTATTATTATTTCATTGGAATAACTCGTCTATCGAAGCAACCGCATGCATGGTAATTTCTTTTGTTATTCCATTCTTTATTATACCCAAATTGGTTAAAACTTTGACTTCTATACTCCATGAAATTAGTAGAATATCCTTGATATTTGCGTTTCATCCGAGATCTTTTCTTGGAAATATTCTTACGATCATTCTTGAATTTTACTTTACAAAACAAGATATCGTGTTGACAATTTGGACGTTAATAATTCTGGATAAAATAATTCTTGAACTTGTTTTATTGAATTCTTATATCATTGTCATCATCCTCATGTTTATATTTTTTTAAAGTCATACGTGGTTTTGTCAGAAGTGCATAGATGGACTTGGTATGATTATGACCGAGAGACTATTCGGTGTAATCATGGTAGTAATGTTACAAATGATGTGGTAAAAATCCTCAATGGTCAGTAGTGCATTGATGGGCCGATTGTTGGCATGATCATGACCATTAATGAATATACAACTATTCTTGGCCCGTAGTGCATGAATAATTGTGGTCGTGATACTAAAGAATATCCTTGGTCAGTAGTGCGGGGTGATTCGATGATGTGGATTATTTATTAAAGTCGAGTCTCGGCTATAATGATGATGAAAAACCTTTTAAATCATAAAAGATAGTAGATTTTATTTTCTACTTGACTCTTTTAATGGATTGCTTGTTCACATTGTGATTAAACTTGATGTTTATTATATTTTATCAGTTTAATAGTGTTGAAGGCTAATCATAATTTATTACGCATTATCTTAGTCATAATATTTCTATTGGGCTAGTTGAGCTCACCCTTTCTTTCTTTATTCTCTCTTGAAATGAGAACATATTGGAGACGAGTCGGGAAGCGGAGTAATGGTCAAGAGGATAGCATTAGTAGTCCTCACTATTATGTGAAATAGTGTGATAATAATTGTAATGAAGACTCCTTTTGAGTTTGTATAATATCTAGTAGATAATATTTGTATTCAAACTCACAGTTTATGTCGTATTGTACACGATAGTTATATTAGTAAGTTGTATTTAAATTCTGTACCATGTATCTGACTACCCAAGATGGGTGATGTATACCTAATTTTGGGGGCGTCACAGACACCCCCAAAATAGGTCCATTCCATCCAACCCATTCTGAGACGCCAAATACATGGTACAAAAATAACTACAACTTTATTATTACAACATATAAACTGTGAGTTTAAATACGAGATATTGCCATCTGACAATATCCACACGCAAATAAATCCCCATCATAATTATTGATACATTATTTTACAAAAATGGTGAGGACTACTAAACAACTCTCTCTAGAACCTTCATTCCATACCCCACTAGTACTCGCATTACATTCTCGCCTCACGAAAAAAAAATGGAACAAAAGGGAAAGGGTGAGCTCAACTAGCCCAAGAAGAAGAATATTATGACTAAGATAATATACAACAAATTATCGTTAGTCTTCAACGAGGGAAAAATCTAATAGATTACAATAGACAAACCGGTTTTAAATCAACAGCTGCAAAGTGGAAACAACAATTCATTAGAAAAGTTAAGTAGAGAATGCAAACTACTATCTTCTATATATGAATTTAAAAGTTCATCGTCGATATTTTATCCTGTAACATCAATCAATATATATACGGAATCAAATATTCATCTTTTCTGAGGCCAAAGATATTCATTAGTTGGTCATGTTTCGTCTAAACACTGTTCATCTTTTTTGCACTACGGGCCAAAGATATTAATCGAAGAGGTCATGTTCATCTCAACACTGTTCATCTTTGCACTACGGGCCAAAGATATTCATCTTTACTACTCTGGCCAAAGATATTGATAATATCATTATTTGGGGACCGAGGGCGATGAAAAATATTTCAAAGAAAATGAATCCAGTGAAACAAAAGAACAAATATTAAGGATTCGTATTTTAAACAATCCAAGTTCAAAAATACTTCATAAGTAATCAGAGTGGAGTAAAATTCAAGAATGATCAAAACATGGATACAATTAAAGCTAGTATCCATAATAGATATTTTGGACAAAAAGAAGAAATTTCATTTTTCGGTGAATAGTGCCGTATTCGTGAATAGTGCCGTACACATGAATAGTGCCGTATACGTGAATAGTAACTCCAACACCAAAAGATAGAAATTTCACAAAAAAACATCTTCACGCTTCGTGAATAGTACTCATGAATAGTAACTCATAAATAGTAACTCGGGAATAGTAACTCATGAATAGTAACTCGTGAATAGTAACCCCGACATGAAAAAGTTCCAAATTTGATAAAAATTTCCAACCAATATTTTGGCATAATGATATTGAAGAAATAATATCATTTTCGAATAAAATAACATCCCTTACCTCGAAAGACAGTACTTCTAGTTGAAACACCGGATATAGGTTATGACTTGAACTTGCACCGTATAGCAATACTCAAAGTACACTCAAAATACTTATAAGAATACGCTCGATAATATAGAGAGAGAAAACTTCAGTTTCTGGTGTGATTTTCAATTCTAACCTAAGCACCCTATTTATAGGAAAATGCTTAGAACACCAAAGTAGAAAATTTAATATAATAATAATATATATATTAATTTGTCTACGCCCACTTAGAATCATCTGAATTCAGCAACTTAACATGTGTTAAAGATGCCCATCAAACACAAAAAACGTTTTTCTTATTTTAAATATTTTAAACTTCCAAAAATCAATTATTTCGGAGCTTCGAAACTTCACTAATTCATAATAAATAGCCCTTTTATCAGAAAATTTGAATCTCGCGAATTTTTATAGAAAATTCAATTCTCTACAACTTTACAGAAGAAAGTTTTTCCAAATTCCAACGAGAAATTGACCGAAATCCATAAGCAAGCGATTTACTGTTTATAATCAAATTTGATTCAATAATTGTGTCCACCAACACACAAAATATGTGTTAAACATTTAATGCCACAAAAATACTCTTCCTCCTCATATACTCATATATCCCACATTCATTATAAAATATCACCGTTAATATATTATTAAAATAATATATTTAAATAAATTATTTTATCGAGAAAAAGATAAAATATTAATTTTCAACAATTGTCACATTAAAATTTTCTCCATCTATATCCACATAAAATCAATATTTTCCTCATCATATAAATCAATAATTAATTATTCACAAATAATATTACAGAATCATAAGATCTTGCAACGGTAGCCGCTCTCAGAAAGAGGGGCTTTCAATAAGGATCTCTCTTCTCGGGCGCATGATTAGGTGACCAAACCTCTCCTTAAGCAGAACTTTCTAGACATTGCCAATAATGTTATCCAATAATATTATTGGGATAATATGAATTATTGTCTCGATAATGGAAAATCTTGTGTAATGACAATTTATTGAAACAACAATAATATAAAATATCAATGCAAACAATTATTGAATCAATAAAATAAAATCTTTGAACAATAATTACTATAAAAATTATTGAGTAGTGCCTTCTTATGTAAGAATCAATAATTGGTGCAATACTGCGGTACTCTTCGTTCAACAACGCGCGTATTAGTGTGTTTTAACCACGGGTATTCCAACAAGATTAATCTGGAATAACTACGCCGTTATTTATAAACAACTTATATTTGTCATTTTCTTCATCCAATCGCTTTTCGTTATGGGGCCCACAAAAGACTGCGCCGTCGTTTGAATATTCCCCGACAGCAAGAATATTCCACGACCAAATGAATATTCCCCGACAACAATGAATATTTTATAACCACTTGCTTATTCGAAATGTTTTCTTATTTTATCCATAACTATCCATATTAATCAACTCAACCCTTAATATTTCAAAATAATAAATAGAGGAAAATAAATTTCATTTATTAATAATTTGGGGTCTTCCAATGATCGTGCAATATTTTTCTGATCTAAGAATTCCATAGTTGTATTAAACATGTAGATAAAGATATTTATTACATAAAAACACCATAAAAATAACAGATCAAGCAGATCTAATCCGGTCAAACTACCCTCCCAGAACTGTTCTTGAACATTTCTGGGAAACCCAGAAATGTTCTTGAGCAGTTTTGGCTACCAAGTTTGACCACCTCTAGATTTATTTCTATTAAGTATATATGTGATACAAAGACTTTAAGATTTAATATTCATGTCCTTTTACAACTACAAAACAACAATCATGGCAAAACAAATTATAAGGAGCAAGATCGAGAGGCCATCAAAATGCATCGAACCTTCGGGAAATTTTCGCTTCTTGAGAACTGACGATCAATGCCGGTCAACCCACTTTGACCTTAAATAACTTTTAATCTACAACAGATATGACATTGATTCAAGTTCTAGATTCAAGATCTTACATCATACTACAAGATCCAACACTTAAAATATAAAACTCAAAACCCCTACAGAGATCTACACTACTAACATTCACCGGGCCGATATCAACAAAAAATTTTTCCAGCTTTTTTAAAACATCAAATCCGAGCCTCTAGATGTTATGGATCTAACATCTAATGTTCCCAAATCATCATTATATACTACATACTACATGTTTAACACAAAAAACTAACATCTAACACTTTGATCAAGGTCAGATTTCTTCTAGGGTTCTTACCTCTTTGTGAACAAAATCTGATTTCTATGCTTCTGATTTGTTAAATGTGATCGTGGGGCTTGATTGGGGACTGATCTAGCAAGTAAATTTCGTGGGTTTTTAGAGAGGAGTTCTAGGATGAAGTTGTGAATAATTGTGCACTTTCTCTCTTGAATTCTATATGTATATTGATATGCAATGCTTTTGGCTGCTAGTAATGGCTGAGAATTAGAGTGCTATAGCTCCTAGCTAGACAATAGGGTGGCTGGCCAGATTTTGCAAGATTTGGCTTGCAATAATTCAACTAATGGGACAAAAAGGTATTTTGGTAATTATTTTAAATTTCAAGGGTATTCTTGTCCAATGTGCTTGAATATAGGGTTTAATCACTAGATTTTACATCTTAAAGTTTCCCAAATAATTTCTAGGATTTGGACAATTAAAAATTAAAGTGAAATAAAATTTTAATTTAAAACATACTAATTAAATTAGGGTTTTTAATAGAAAATTAGGGTTTAAATAATTAGGGTTCCTTAACATCATTAGGGTTCCCAAATTAACAATTAGGATTTGCTAATTATCATTATTATTTACTAAAACAGTAATTAGGGTTTCATATTTTTGCAAATTAGGGTTTTCAAATAATAATTAGGGTTTTTCCTAATTACACAAATTTTAAAATACACAGTAAAATTCATATAACACCATTACTACACAGTCTCGAACTCATAACCGAGTTTAACAATTAGGGTTTAATAACACTATATGAGGATTATGCCATAATTTACCATATTTGGCCTACCGTTATCAGTCTATGCATTTACAGTACATATTTATAGCACTGAAAAAATTAAAATATAATTAATATTATATTATTATTCTCATTCATTGCTCAAAATCCAAAATTAGGGTTTGGATTCCATATCTGATTTATTCTTCATATACTACATCAATAATTAAGCTAAAATAATTAACTTAAATATTTTGAACAAATTCATATAATAAAATATTTATTATTATACTTCTAATAATCATTTTATATATTATTTAAATAATATAAAATCATGTTTTCATGGAAAATAATTAATAAAACATTTCTGTTTACAAAAATTAATTACTATAGGAATATAATTTGTGGTGATTAATAATTCTAAAATTATTTATAGGTAATAAGTATATTTGCATTTATCATACATTACTTGACACATATTCTCATTATTAAAATAATAATAAAAAAATTATATGCAAAATTTCTTATTTATTTATATGCAAAATATCGGGTTATTACATTCACCCTCCCTTATAAGGATTCCGTCCCGGAATCACCGTTTTAAAACTCATACGTACATACAGGGGTACATACATACACAATCATTGCCAATAGATCTCGATCATATTTGATCGAACTGATCTTTAACTATTTATATAAAGTTTATCTTTCTGATTAAACGGAAATTTGATTTCTAAAAGAACTCAAATTCCTCCCTCAAAATTTTATTTATAAAATAATTTTCTATATAAAGGAAAGTTAAATATATCAGAATATACAAGTTATTCGAATAATACCTGGAGTTCCATTCCCAGCTGCCACAGTATCCTGGATCGTCATATTGAAGACTCGTGCGGTTGGTTTATTGGTCGAAGTCGGTCCTGTGATTGCCATAGTCCCGCTTCCTTTTCCCGTGGTTAGACTCCCTGCCTCCATTTTCCTCTTTGGACAATCCCTCAACTTATGTTCAGTCGATCCACATAGAAAACATCCATTGTTCATCCTTGGGTTGGGGCAGTTGGGAGAGATATGACCCTCCTGCCCGCACTTGTAATATACAAACCTACCCTTCAGACACTCACCAGAGTGATTCTTCCCACATTTCCCACACTGAACTATCTGTTTCTTCACACATTTATGTTTCACCTGAACATTCCCAAAATAATTCCCCTTTCTTTTCTCACCCCTATTCCCACTATTAGTTTCCACCTTACAGCTCCTACAGCCTTGCCTTTGTTCCTCTTCTCCTTGTTATAGAGGCTTATGGCCTCACTCCCCTCCTAAGCTATGATAGCCTTTTCCATGAGTGCTGCAAAAGTATTGATCTGCAACACTGCCACCTTGTTGTACAGCCAGAGTTTTAATCATAGCTCGAACCTTCTTGCCTTCCTAGCCTTCGTATCAACTTGATGCGGAGCAAACCTAGCCAACTCATTAACCTTTGCGGCATACTCCGCAACAGTCATGTTATCCTGCTTTAACTCTAGAAATTTTACCTCCATCCTAGCCTGCATGCTAGCTGAGAGGTAGTTTTCGAAAAAAAAAGTTTTAAACCTAGCCCAAGTGACTACTCCCTCTCCTGCCCTAGTTTGATTTGCTTCCCACCAAAAGTTCGCCTCCCCTTTCAACATATAAGTGGAAAAAGAGGTCTTTTGCCCCTCATCTACCCTAGCAACTACGAACGCCTTTTCTATCTCGTTAACCCATGTCTGGGCTTCTATAGGGTCAGTTGTTCCCTTGAATTCTGGTGGTCCTACTGCCTTAAAGTCTTTAAAGTTTGCCAAGCGATTGTCTGGTCGGCTCCCTGCGGTTGGTATTCCCTACTGCATATCCTGAGCTACCATGTTAGCAAAGTTTTGCATTGGGTCTTGCTGTTGTCCCTCAGCGTTGTTGACAGATTCTTTTGCCCTTTGATTTCGTGTTTGACGTCTTGGCGGCATTATCTGATTACATAAAATCATAAATTTAACTTACATTCTAAACCTTATTGTATAAGTTTAACATGTAACACAAAGTTTTATCTAAAACTTATTCCATTAATGAAACATTGATTCGTATTCATCAATTCAAAGTACATTACATCACGTAGCACATACTTCTATCCCTTCGTGACCACAAAAGTCGAGAATTACTGTAATAACTTATACAAAAGTTTGAGAATATCTCATTACACCCGTACATTATCAAACATACATAATCAACTACTAATCCTACTAATTACCTAAGTCACGGTCTTTCATCTTTCTTTTCCCTTTCTTGCTCGGAGCTGCACACGATTTGTTGATTCCGGCTCCCATTTGATCAATTTGGATTTTAAGCTTATCTTGTTATTCCATAGTTTCTATTAACGCCTTTCGCAATTGGTTATTTAGTAGCTTTTCTATTTCCCACAACTTCTCTAGAGAAGAAACCTTGTTCTTCAGATTCTGTACTTCAGTTGATGCTTGATCAGCTCCAACTTTAGTGTCTGAATCACTATTTGTTAGTTCCACCATTTCTAGATCTGGTACTACGTTTTCCAATACCACCACCTCATCAAGGTTGTCTGCACTATGAGCCTCTATTTCAGCTTTTGGCTTTGATATCGACTCCTTTACGATCAGAGAGTATCCTAATTCTTTTCCACCTGACATCTACACACAACTTATCTTGATTAGTAAATAGTATATACGCACAGCAAATAATAGTTTTATAAGAATTATCTTTTATTTTGTTCAACGATGAATTTATTCAATTCATCTCCTTTTAAACTGTATATGAGTTATCTGTATTTTTAACGTTTCCCTCTGTTCTAAGGTTATAGCCTAAGGTCGATCCCACCTAAGGTTTCTAACCCTAAAGCTATAATACCAACCTGTGACGCCCCCAAATCCGGGTACTTGAAACCCAAACTCGGTGCTTCACGATACCATTTCTATAAGCTGAATAATGCTAATAATAATAACAATAATATAAAGTTTAAAATTAATTTACATATGCATCAAAGTTTACTCCCAGGTAAGAGACCTTTAAACATTCATTACATCATAGATAATAAGTATCATTTTCTTAATAAACTATAACTATTACACAATATATTATAAATCTCATTCGTACAGCTTTCCTTTCCCCTTGTTCTTGCCTGAGCCTTCAGGTTGATCATACATAACTGAAAATATTTAAATTTAAAGCAAGAATGAGCATTGGATTGCCCAACAAGTAATAACAACAATATATATTAGCTGAAAGAATTAAATATTTTCTTTGAAAGACACTTCTACAACGAATCAACAGTTGTGAAGTAAGCTGAACCAATAATAACAACATATCACTTCCATATCAAATATTTGAAACTACGTACAGACTATATTTGGAGATCAGTCAACATACTATGAACATTGTTTTCTATTTTCGAAAAGGTTAAACAAAAATTCATCTGTAAACCATCATAACTTACGGGCACGGGGGGTGATCAGCCTGTTATGCCCTGTATTGATCAATACTACATGCAAGAACGATATTATCGTTCACTCTATCCACCTTAGGTGCACAAAAATTTTCCCATATTCGGGATGTTCATACTTAGTCGGGAATCCAAACTAAAACAATCTGGTTGGATACAATAACGTTCTATCTTGTTCAACAAGATACTTGTCTAACCCTATCTTGTTCAACCAAGACGGCTTTTAAGTCAACGTATACATACTTGAAATCTATAAGTATGTATCAACATATGATTAAATACAATGGTTATCCAAGTGGGGACACTTGTCTAACCCTATATACGAATTAACGAACAGAATAAATATCTGAATTATACAATAATACAATGATCGGATAATGTAAGAACTTGTATGAATACAAAGATTGAATACATAATCAATAATAATAGAGTTAATAATCTGGCACAATAATAATATAATTCTGAAACTTTCTTACTCATGTCCATTGCATAAAGTAAATTATCTAAGTCCAGATCAATTTCTGAAACATGTTGGTGTACCGACAACTTTATTGGGTAATTATCGAGTCTAAGACTCTTTCTTATAACTTAGTATCAGTCATATTATTTTTAAATGACTTATAATAATTTTAAAATATTTATTATAATTTATCATAAATTTTCAAACATCGGAATCATTATTAAATGATTTAAATATTAATCAATTCTATTATCATTAATATTTAATTAATATTAAACTATTAATGAAATCATTTTCAAAATATTAAAGTTATTTATAATAACTCAAAATACTTTTAAAGTATTAATATTACCTTTAAATGATTTTTAAATCAATAAAACCATTTTAAAACTATTTATTTTATATAATTATTAAATAAACTTAATATCATTAATATTAAATTATTATCAGTAATATTGATTTATTAATGAAATTATCATTTAAATATTAAAAGTTATGTTTTATAACTTAAAATATCTTTAAACACTTTATTTTCTTTTAAAAATGATTTAAAATCATTTTACATTACTTTATCTAATATAATTATTAAATGAATCTAATATCCTTAATATTAAAATATTAATATTTTTCCATGACAAAATATCAAAAGTTATATTTTATAACTTCAAATATTTTTATAATCTCTAAATCATTTTCATATAAATTTTAAATCATTAATTCTATTTTTCATCATTTATTTAATATCTTTATTAAATAAATTAATAAATCATTAATATCTAATTAATAATGAAAATCATCACCAAATATTAAAAATTATAGAAAATAACTTAGAATATCTTTTTATATCATAACCTATTTTTAAATGATTTTTCATGTATAAAAATCATTTTTAAATAATTTATTTAATATTATACTTAAATAAATTAAATACTTTTATATCCCAAAAATATTAAATATTTATGAAATATAGTTAAAATAATTAAAAACTAATTTTCGGACTTTAAAATAATTTTTAGTAATTCATTTGGTATTTTTAATAATTAAAACTAATTTTTTTCTATTTTAATCATTTTCGGAAATTATAAAATAAAATTATTATAACAAATATAAGCTATAGGTTATAGTTTGTAAGACCCCAAATTATTAATACATGAAATTTATTTTCCTCTATTTATTATTTTGAAATAGTAAGGGTTGATTTGATTAATGTGGATAGTTATGGGTAAAAATATAAATATTTGAATAAGCAAGTGGTTATAAAATATTCATTATTATTTGGGAATATTCGTTTGGTTGTGGAATATTAAATGCGTTGTGGGAATATTAAATTTACGGCAGTCTTTTGTGGGCCCTATAACGGAAAACGATGGGATGAAGAAAACGACAAATATAAGTTGTTTATAAATAACGGTAGTAGTTATATCAATTATCATTTGTTGGAATATTAGATGGTTAAAACACATTAATACGCGTTGTTGTTAGCAAGAAGCACGGTATTGCACCAATTATTAATTTTTACGTAAGAAGGCCTTTACTTTCAATAATAATTATTACTGATAATTATTATTCAATTATTTTATTTTATTGATTCAATAATTCTTTGCATTGATATTTTATATTCTTGTTGTTTCAATAAATTGTCATTACACAAGTATTTTCCATTATCGAAGCAATAATTCATATTATCTGAATAATATTATTAGATAAAATTATTGGCAATGTACAGAAAGTTACATCAAGGAGAGATTTGGTCACCTAATTCAAGCGCCAAGATGAGGAGAAATCTTTATTGAAAGCCCCTCTCTTTCAGGAACTACCGCACAGTTGATCTTGTGATTCTGTAATATTATTTGTGAATAATTAATTATTGATTTATATGATGAGGAAAATATTGATTTTATGTGGATATAGATGGAGAAAATTTTTAATGTGACAATTGTTGAAAATTAATATTGTATCTTTTTCTGATAAAATAATTCATTTAAATATATTATTTTAATAATATATTAACGGTGATATTTTTATAATAAATGTGGGATATATGAGTATATGAGGAGGAAGAGTATTTTTGTGGCATTAAATTTTTAACACATATTTTGTGTGTTGGTGGACACAATTATTGACCGAAATTTGATTATAGCCTGTAAAATTGTCCGTTTATGGATTTTGGTCAATTTATGTTTGGAATTTGGAAAAACTTTCGTCTGCAAAGTTGTAGAGAATTGAATTTGCTATAAAAATTCGCGAGATTCGAATTTTCTGATAAAAGGGCTATTTATTATGAATTATTGAAGTTCCGAAGCTCTGAAATAATTGATTTTGGAAGTTTAAAATAATTTAAATAAGAAAAACGTTTTTTGTGTTTGGTGGGCATCTTTAACACATGCTAAGTTCTTTGAATTCAGATGATTCTAAGTGGGCGTAGACAAATTAAGATATATATTATTATTATATTAAATTTTCTACTTTGGTGTTCTAAGCATTTTCCTATAAATAGGGTGCTTAGGTTAGAATTGAAAATCACTTAAACCTGAAGTTTTTCTCTCTATATTATCGGCGTATTCTTGTGAGTATTTTGAGTATACTTTGAGTATTGCTATACGGTGCAAGTTCAAGTCATAGCTTATATCCTGTGTTTCAATTTGGAAGTCTTGTCTTTCGAGGTAAGGGATGTTATTTTCTTCTCAAATGATATTATTTCTTCAATATCATTATCTTTGAAATATTGGTTGGAACTTTTTATCAAATTTGGAACCTTTTCATGTCGGGGTTACTATTCACGAGTTACTATTCACGAGTTACTATTCATGAGTTACTATTCACGAGTTACTATTCACGAGTACTATTCACGAAGCGTGAAGATATTTTTTTTGAAATTTCTATCTTTTGGTGTCAGAGTTACTATTCACGTATACGGCACTATTCACGAATACGACACTATTCACCTAAAAATGAAATTTCTTCTTTTTGTCCAAAATATCTATTCACGTATCCTTAATATTTGTTCTTTTGTTTCACTGGATTCATTTCCTTTAAAATATTTTTCATCATCCTCGGTCCTAAATGATGATATTCTTTGAATATCTTTGGCACGTAGTGCAAAGATGAATGATTTCTTGATGAATATCTTTGGCCCGTAGTTCAAAGATGAGCAGTGTTGAGATGAACATGACTCATTGATTAATATCTTTGGCCCGTAGTGCAAAGATGAGCAGTGTTTTAGGCGAACATGACCGATCGATGAATATCTTTGGCACTGTAGTGCAAAGATGAATATTTGATTCGGATATATATTGATTGATGTTACTGAGGATAAAATATCGACGATTAACTTTTAAATTCATATATAGAAGATAGTAGTTTGCATTCTCTACTTAACTCTTCTAATGAATTGTTGTTTTCTAACTGCAGATTGTTGATTTAAAAGCGGTTGTCTATTGTATTCTATTAGATTTTTCCTGTTGAAGACTAACGATAATTTGTTGTATATTATCTTAGTCATAATATTCTTTACTGGGCTAGTTGAGCTCACCCTTTTCCTTTTTGTTCCATTTTTTTTCTCAGGAGGCGAGAATGTAGCGAGTACTAGTCGGGGTATGGAATGAAGGTTCTAGAGAGAGTTGTTTAGTAGTCCTCACCATTTTTGTAAAATAATGTATCAATAATTATGATGGGGATTTATTTGCGTGTGGATATTGTCTAGATGGTGTAAGGTTTGTAATATTCTTGAACGCAATCAAATTGCAAAAATTAAGCGGAAGCGTGTAAAATCAGAGTTTAAAAATTTACAAACCATATACCCGGATCACCCTTTATGCATAATTATTAATTAAACGAAAAGATAAAGAATAAATCATACCCTTGAAGATCGAGCTTCCTCAGGTACAAGTTCACCTCCAAATCCTTTCGCGTTCAATCTTGAATCCACCGGGTTTGGTTCCTTCCTTTGATCAACGTTAGCCACCCAAATGTTTGGCCTCTAGAGATGATCCACCAAGGAAGAAGAAAATTCAAGAAGATGGGTTTTTGGCTCAAACCCTAGTTTTCTATCTCTATCGAAAAAGGTGTACTCTCCCAACAAATTGGAATTATTACGTATGTTGAAAAATCAACAACCCCCAACACCCATAATAAGACTCCTCTTATTTATAGATGTGGGCAACCCATCTTAACAATTAAGGAATTGGGTTTTATTTAATTAATTAAATTCTTTTAATTAATTAAGCTCCTAATCTTATTAGGGATAATTAATTAAACTCTTTTAACTAATTTTCCTTCCTAATCCAATTAGGAATAAATGAGAGTACTTATATTAAATTAATTTTTTAACTCTTTTAGAAATTAAAATAATAATAATTGTAATAATATTAATAAGACTCCTCTTATTAATTTATATTTAATATTTCTAAAATATTAAATAATAAATATTAAGCTATTTAATTTATTCTATCACCATAGATTAAATTAAATATACTTAATATATTATTACGATTATGCCATTAACTTCTTAAATAATTATTCTTCCTTTTTTATGGTGTGACCCTTTAGGTTCTCCATATTAAACCAGGTTGTGAATAAATCAATTAGAACAATTCTAATCTTATTTAAATAAATAAATTAAATAATTAATTTATTTAAATAAATAATATTTATTCTACAATAGGGATAAGCCTCCCTAGCGATCAACGACTTTCCAGATAATATAGATTTCAACATTAATCATTAAAGAACCTTTGAGTAAATAGTTATAAATACAATTCAATCCTTCCACCATACAATGTCCCAATTAAATATAAGACATGGAATTCTTGTCAAGTCTTATTTTATTTAATTATATGTATTTCGATCCTTAAATGCACAACTCCAAATAATGCAAATTAGAAACTCCTTTTTAATTTCATTCTGCCTTGGCCAAGGACTACTTGGTTGTCATTTATCGAATCACATAGGACATTTCTCTTCTTTTATTAGAAGTGGTAGATTCTTTATTGATCATACATTATCTCCATGTATAACTTATTATACCCAAGCATACCCTTTGATATACCCTAAGGGTCTTAAGGAATAAGTCAAAGTATAACTCATCATACATAAGATACTATGATGATCTCAAGTCCAAGGATTACTTGTACTACTATCACTATATAGAATTCCTATCGATGACAGCAAATAAAACTCCATTAGGTATTCCTTAGCGAGCCAACGTTCAAATGAACTTATTCTCTAATAAGCACCTACAATCTTGCTTTAGTGTCTCCACACAAATGATCATGAGATCAATCATCCTCATCCAATGAGCAAGCAACGTATGTACCAATCTATCCGGATTCACTAATCCCCAATTTAGTAATCCAATGATTGTGAACTATTTTAGTTTTAAGCTTTCTAAGAATTTAGATCTCATTAGAATGATCATCATCATTATTCTAAAAGCATTGCTTAAAACTATGGGTTTATCACATATTATAAAACAATATCATGTAGATAATTAAAAGCCTTTAATAAATTAATACTTTTTATTAATAAATGAATAAGATTGTTACAAAGTATATGCTTTATCATCAAACATGATTGGCTTGTGTGCATACTACTTTCAATCTCCCACTTGCACTAAAGCCAATCGTCATTTGTATCTTATACTCTTCTTCTCTAAGTGGACGATTATCCTGTTTGTTGGATAAGCTTTAGTTAATGGATATGTAATGTTGTTCATGAGATTCCACTATCTCTATAGTGATTTCCCATCTTTCAATGATTCTAATAATAAAATGAAAGTGCCACAAACACATGTTTAGATCCAAGATGAGACTTAGGAACTATTCCTAGTTACGTAATGAACTTTTAATCCAAACAATCAACTTGCGACTTCATTTATAGCTATATACTTTGTCTTTATCACTAAACCAAGAACTCTTTCTTTGTTTGGAACCTTCCGATTCACTTTGCACCTTTGTTCAAGATAACGCTTTACCTTAAAGTGATTTTTCGGTCGTCTTAGTGCATGTCGAAAAACTTGAGTCTGTAAAGCCCTCTAGTTTTAATTCAGACCCACTATGTATGCTCACATCCTTAGTGCCAGTTAAGAACTGTAAGATATTTTTCACTGACTCATAGTGAACTTCTCCAGAATATGACCGATCAACATCAGGTCTCGTATATTTCATTACATACATGATTGTCACTCATGCGACCTCTCCTTTTGGAGTCTATGGGGACTATTAAGAGAGATACACTCCATAGCTCATCTACATGAGACATCTCTTGGAGTTTGCCATGCTAAACGACTTTAGCATCAAATGAATATACGTTTCTTGGGTTAAGTTGAGCATCCTTTTAAATCTATCTGTATAGATTTGCATCCCCAATTAAGATACTCTTCCCAAATCATTCATGGAGGAATGTTTAGACAACTTTATCTTTACTGATTGTAGTATTGGCATGTTATTCCTTATCCGTAGTATATCAACATATAATACTAGAAATTTCAGGACGCTCCCACTGACCCTTTTGTACACACTAGGTTCATTCTTATTTTTGATAAAATCAAACTCTTTTGATTGCCTCATCAAAACGAATGTTCCATATTTGAGAAACTTGCTTCAATCCATTTCTCTGAGTGTCTACAACACTTACCTCATCGTATGTAACTGGATCATCATCATCTATAATGTGTACCTCATCATCATCATCTATGATGAATCCATACCTCCTAGGTATCTTTGGTACTATTCGATTCTGATTCGATTTGTGATTTGTGGTACAATAGTTCATCTCTGAGTTACTCTTATTTGACTTATAGTATTTTGTGGTTCTTGAACTCTTCAAGATCTATTATCCTCCCACTAGCCCCTTTAATGATAAACACCTTTATCTTAGAAGGCGTGTGTTTCGTAACAAACACCTTTTGCTAAGTAGAATTATAGAACATATACCCTAAACTTACTTTAGGATGTCCCACAAATATGTACATGTCAAATTTTGTCCCAAGATTATCCTTCGAAACTTTTTCACATAAGTTGGACAACCCCTTATCTTAACATACTTAAGATTAGGAATCCTCCCCATCCATAACTTTTATGGAGTCTGGGGAAATGGATTTTGAGGTTACCTTTTCATAGATATGCAGCCATTTCTAGGACATGATCCTAGAAAGATACTGGAATGTCGGTAAAATCATTATGGACCGCACCATGTCCAACAAGGTACGATTTTTCCTTTCAAATACATCAATCAATTATTGCGTATCAGGATGTGTCCATTATGAGAAAACCATTTGAGATGATCTAGGAACTTATTGCACAAGTATTTATTCCTTGATCTAATCAAAGAATCTTAATACTTTGCCAATTTGTTTCACTTCTGAATTCTTTGAACCTTTCAAATAATTCACACTTGTATTTCAACAAATACATACATTCAACTCTTTGAATGATCATCTCATTTTCTTATACTAATTTGTTCAATATGCAAAATTATTTTCATGTAAGTCAAGTATATAAAATTTATTAAGTAATATTCCAGTTCTATACAAAACATTATTATTATAAATAGAACAACAATTGTTCTTAATTATAAAACCAAAGATTTCATTGTCCAACAATAAAATGGAAATAATATTTTTAACAAGAACTGGAATACAATAACAACTTATTGACTTAATAGATTTTCCCGTAGGCATTGCTAAACTATAAGTTTCTATAGCTAATGCAGCAACCTTTGCTTCATTTTGCACACATAGGATTACTTATCTTTGTTTAACTTTCTACTTCTGCATGGTCCCTTCATAAATCTATATTTATGATAACCAAAGTTGGTATCCAATACCCAAGTAGAACCTTGACTTAAAGAAAAAATTATTTTAAATCATGAACAAATTTGTATTATAACCGAAACTTCACTAAGCTTCTTTGGTTAGCCTCTGCAAGATGCTTCTCGCAGTTTCTTTCCAGTGTCCAGGCTTATTGCAGTAGAAGCAAACTCCTTTGCTATCCGTATCAGTTTTGCTCTTATTATCCTTTGTTTACATCTTTCTATTTACCTTCTTTGAATCATTCTTCTTTTCAGAAAATCCTTTGGCCCCTACCAGTAAGACATGGTCTTTCTTGGTTGGAAAGTGACTCTCAACATTTTTCAACATGATAAGCAAATCAGCGAGGCTGGTATCTAGCTTATTCATATGAAAAATTCACAACAATTGTGAAAGGAGTCCGGAAGTGAGTGCAAGATCAAATCTTGGCTCAACTCTCCATCCATGACAAAATTCGTTGTCCTAATTGATCAATCAAATTGATAATGTTAAGGACTTTTATCTGTACTGTAGTGTCATCGGTCATTCTAGATCGGAAGAGCTCCTTAGATATCTGATATCTATCAGTCCTACTTTCCTCGCCATCAACTACTTGATGTGCAGGAATATAGCAGGAGCATCCATAGTTTTATGCTGACGCTGAAGCTTGTTACTCATGGATGCGAGCATGGTGCATTGAGCCAACTGTGCATCATCTTGCTACTTTCTAAAAATAGCAATCTCTTCCTCAGAGGCATTGTCTGCAACCATTGCAGGGATAGGCGTATTAAGGACATAAGATAGCTTTTCAGCTATGAGAACTATTCTCAAATTCCTTAACCAATCCATTTAATTGATGCCGTTAATTTAGCATCTAATATGCTTTCATGATGATAGTAATTTTAGACATTGTAAAATTCTGTAAATGAATTTGTAATTAACAACATTTTAACATACATTCTTTTATTAATTACCAAAATAATTTAGGTCTTGTTTTAAATTGGTATCTCCCACTATTTTCTTCAAACTATATTACCCTCACTTATATAGTTCTAAAAATCTAATTAAAGATTTGCTAGTGAGAATAAGGATCCCATTTCAAATGTATATAGCCTTGTGGTGACACAACAAACTATATATAAATAAATAGGTAGACAACTTTTGTCAATTACATCAACTATACAACTCCTTTTCTTTTGCCTCTTAGATTATTTTGATCAAGTGGTGGCACATCCAGAATCAAAATTATCCAAGTTAAGTCCACCTAGCACTCCATATATTCAAAAAGAAAAATATCATCCTTGTGGTGACACAACAAAACAATATTGTTCAATTTTCTTTATAAGCATCAAATGTGATAAATTAACATCTTAAATACTTAATACTTGCCTTGTGGTGACACAACAAACTCATATTAAATATTTAATACTCTATTAATTTTATCATGCTAGAAAATGACGTTCGATATTCCAAATATCTTTGAACGCTTAGGACTTAATATAAAAATTGAGGGGTTTGTTATTAATTTGTCTCATCTTGTTTAGCGCGCATGCATATATATATATATATAAAATACGCGTCATATTAATGAACATGCGAAGCATGTTTGCAAAATATATAATATATATAGTATAAGCATGCACATATAGAATACTATATTCTACCTGGATTGATTATGGACTTTTATTCTAGTTTGGTTCACTAGAGCCACCAAGTGAACCAAAAAGGTCAAACCCTAGGGTGCAAGAAATAATATTTAAATATAACTATTACATTTAAACCTAGGGCTCCATTACAAACGGGTCTTCAAACGCTCCTTGTTCCTTGATCTCCAATTCTTCAAAATTAATTCTAACTATTCCTATTACAAAACTATTTAAAATAAATAGAAACCTTGATCGTGATCGAGGGAAGTACATAGGAGGAGATAGAATTTACATTAAGAAAAATTAGAGAAGGCGAGTACGCAGACCCCATTTAATAAAACCCATACATTCGTGCATCCAACTAAAATAAAATCCAATCATATTGGTGATAGTCCATAATCAATCCCATTTATTATCATACACATCATCATATGCATCAATAAATAACATTCATCTTATGAATAATAAACATTTAATATATATATTGATATCATTTAATGGGCAAATTTAGTTAGTATAAAATCTATTTTTGAATCAAAATAAACTCCTTTATTTTAATCCAAATTTAAATCAAAATAAAACTATTTTATTTTAATTTATCTAATTTTGAATAAAATAAACTATTTTATTTTAATCAAAAAAATTTTTAATCAAAATAAACTCCTTTATTTTAATTAATTATGGAAACCAATTCCATGTAAAAAAAATCTTTAATTAAAATAAACTCTTTTATTTTAATTAATTATGGAATCCAATTCCATGTAAAAAAAAAATCTTTTATTAAAGGAAACACGGATATTCTTTCCTATTCACAAATAAACTTCTTTATTTTGAATAATATGAAATCATATTTCATATCTAAATAAACTCCTTTATTTAAGGAAATTAGGATTCTCTTTCCTATTCACAAATAAACTCCTTTATTTTGAATAATATGAAATCATATTTCATATCTAAATAAACTCCTTTATTTAAGGAAATTAGGATTCTCTTTCCTATTCACAAATAAACTCCTTTATTTTGAATAATATGAAATCTTATTTCATATCTAAATAAACTCCTTTATTTAAGGAAAAAATAGAATCCAATTTCAACTCCAATTAGTTAGCATGGAATCCAATTCCAACTCTAATTAGTTAGCATGAAATTCTAATTTTAAAATTAAAATAAACCTTTTATTTTAAGATTAAAATAAACCTTTTATTTTAAAATTAAAATAAATATTTTATTTTAATTATAAAATTATATATATATATATATATTACGTAAATATATATATATATATATATATATATATAATAAATCAATAGTGGCCTTAAAAAAACACAAGTTCTACTGCATATTGGTTTATATATATATATATATATATATATATATATATATATAATATCTTATGTCTTAAGGTGAAATGCTTTTAACAAGAATCTTTTAACATGCATGCACTTAAAATTCATCATATTCCTTAAGGATTACATGTGATAAAACTATATATATATATATATATATATATATATATATATATATATATTAGATGATCCACGTAATCATCCATCAAGATCAAACACCTTTTATTTCCGTGAAGGACCACTTGCTTCCGTGCACATGAAAAAACGTGAATCCTGTTTACATTCAGTCAGTTTTTTTTTTTTTTTTTTTTTTAAATTTTATACAATAAAATTATGCCCAAATAAATTGTTCTAAACACATATCAACATACATATTAAATTAAATAATTAATAATTTACATAAAGGTTTGGCTCTGATGCCACTGTAAGGTTTGTAATATTCTTGAACGCAATCAAATTGCAAAAATTAAGCGGAAGCGTGTAAAATCAGAGTTTAAAAATTTACAAACCATATACCCGGATCACCCTTTATGCATAATTATTAATTAAACGAAAAGATAAAGAATAAATCATACCCTTGAAGATCGAGCTTCCTCAGGTACAAGTTCACCTCCAAATCCTTTCGCGTTCAATCTTGAATCCACCAGGTTTGGTTCCTTCTTTTGATCAACGTTAGCCACCCAAATGTTTGGCCTCTAGAGGTGATCCACCAAGGAAGAAGAAAATTCAAGAAGATGGGTTTTTGGCTCAAACCCTAGTTTTCTATCTCTATCGAAAAAGGTGTACTCTCCCAACAAATTGGAATTATTACGTATGTTGAAAAATCAACAACCCCCAACACCCATAATAAGACTCCTCTTATTTATAGATGTGGGCAACCCATCTTAACAATTAAGGAATTGGGTTTTATTTAATTAATTAAATTCTTTTAATTAATTAAGCTCCCTAATCTTATTAGGGATAATTAATTAAACTCTTTTAACTAATTTTCCTTCCTAATCCAATTAGGAATAAATGAGAGTACTTATATTAAATTAATTTTTTAACTCTTTTAGAAATTAAAATAATAATAATTGTAATAATATTAATAAGACTCCTCTTATTAATTTATATTTAATATTTCTAAAATATTAAATAATAAATATTAAGCTATTTAATTTATTCTATCACCATAGATTAAATTAAATATACTTAACTATATTATTACGATTATGCCATTAACTTCTTAAATAATTATTCTTCCTTTTTATGGTGTGACCCTTTAGGTTCTCCATATTAAACCGAGTTGTGAATAAATCAATTAGAACAATTCTAATCTTATTTAAATAAATAAATTAAATAATTAATTTATTTAAATAAATAATATTTATTCTACAATAGGGATAAGCCTCCCTAGCGATCAACGGCTTTCCAGATTATATAGATTTCAACATTAATCATTAAAGAACCTTTGAGTAAATAGTTATCGTACAATTCAATCCTTCCACCATACAATGTCCCAATTAAATATAAGACATGGAATTACTGTCAAGTCTTATTTTATTTAATTATATGTATTTCGATCCTTAAATGCACAACTCCAAATAATGCAAATTAGAAACTCCTTTCTAATTTCATTCTGCATTGGCCAAGGACTACTTGGTTGTCATTTATCGAATCACATAGGACATTTCTCTTCTATTATTAGAAGTGGTAGATTCTTTATTGATCATACATTATCTCCATGTATAACTTATTATACCCAAGCATACCCTTTGATATACCCTAAGGGTCTTAAGGAATAAGTCAAAGTATAACTCATTATACATAAGATACTATGATGATCTCAAGTCCAAGGATTACTTGTACTACTATCACTATAGGAATTCCTATTGACAGGCAAATAAAACTCCATTAGGTATTCCTTAGCGAGCCACGTTCAGTGAACTTACTCTCTAATAAGCACCTACAATCTTGCTTTAGTGTCTCTACACAAATGATCATGAGATCAATCATCCTCATCCAATGAGCAAGCAACGTATGTACCAATCTATCCGGATTCACTAATCCCCAATTTAGTAATCCAATGATTGGGAACTATTTTAGTTTTAAGCTTTCTAAGAATTTAGATCTCATTAGAATGATCATCATCATTATTCTAAAAGCATTGCTTAAAACTATGGGTTTATCACATATTATAAAACAGCATCATGTAGATAATTAAAAGCCTTTAATAAATTAATATTTTTTATTAATAAATGAATAAGATTGTTACAAAGTATATGCTTTATCATCAAACATGATTGGCTTGTGTGCATACTACTTTCAGATGGCAATATCTGTATTTAAACTCACAGTTTATATGTTATAATAATAAAGTTGTAGTTATTTCTGTACCATGTATTTGGCGACTCAGAATGGGTTGGATGGAATGGACCTATTTTGGGGGCGTCACAATAGCGACACTTATCTGTCATGTTAGGTGTTCTTGGCCTCAAGAACACTGACAAGTCAGTGCACAAGGTACCCTGTTTGACCGAGCCTAATTCTCATCGCGAAATGTTTTTGGGCTACCTAATGGTCAGATCTTATAGTGTTAATGTAACACTACAATTAAAAATAAAAATCCAGGTCATAACATACAACATCATGAAAATCTAGCCATTCAAACTTCCTGTCAGGCGTGTTCATCATATTTTGGGCTACCCAGAAAACTATAGTCATGGCCGGTTAACGCCCTTCGTGGCCTTAAGTCTGTCAATATGTTTATGTTACAAGTTTTCTTCTCGTCGGGACATGTAGACAAACTATCAGAGAACATGTTACAAGCAATCGTAGGGTCTAACAATTATTAATGAAACCGGGTTAAGGCTTAGAAAATCGTGTCAGAGTCTGTTCTTCATTTCTAGGTTTTCCAGAAATGAAGAACAGATCGAGGGTGCATGTTTGAGCTTCCATATTTTACTGATATAAGAATTCCAGGGTTATATTAAACATGTAGATAAAGATATATATTACATAAAAACACCATAAAAATAACAGATCAAGCAGATCTAATCCGGTCAAACTACCCTCCCAGAACTGTTCTTGAACATTTCTGGGAAACCCAGAAATGTTCTTGAGTAGTTTTGGCTACCAAGTTTGACCACCTCTAGATTTATTTCTATTAAGTATATATGTGATACAAAGACTTTAAGATTTAATATTCATGTCCTTTTACAACTACAAAACAACAATCATGGCAAAACAAATTATAAGGAGCAAGATCAGAGGCCATCAAAATGCCTGTCAGACCTTCTGGGAAATTTCTGGGCTTCAAGAACAGCCAGTCAATGCCGGTCAACCCACTTTGACCTTAAATAACTTTTAATCTACAACAGATATGACATTGATTCAAGTTCTAGATTTAAGATCTTACATCATACTACAAGATCCAACACTTAAAATATAAAACTCAAACCCCTACAGAGATCTACGCGGCCTAACATTCACTGTCAGATATCAACAAAAAATATTTTTCCAGTTTTTTTAAAACATCAAATCCGAGCCTCTAGATGTTATGGATCTAACATCTAACAGCCCAAATCATCATTATATACTACATACTACATGTTTAACACAAAAAACTAACATCTAACACTTTGATCAAGGTCAGATTTCTTCTAGGGTTCTTACCTCTTTGTGAACAAAATCTGATTTCTATGCTTCTGATTTGTTAAGTGTGATCGTGGGGCTTGATTGGGGACTGATCTAGCAAGTAAATTTCGTGGGTTTTAGAGAGAGGAGTTCTAGGATGAAGTTGTGAATAATTGTGCACTTTCTCTCTCTTGAATTCTATATGTATATTGATATGCAATGCTTTTGGCTGCTAGTAATGGCTGAGAATTAGAGTGCTATAGCTCCTAGCTAGACAATAGGGTGGCTGGCCAGATTTTGCAAGATTTGGCTTGCAATAATTCAACTAATGGGACAAAAAGGTATTTTGATAATTATTTTAAATTTCAAGGGTATTCTTGTCCAAGGTGCTTGAATCTAGGGTTTAATCACTAGATTTTACATCTTAAAGTTTCCCAAATAATTTCTAGGATTTGGACAATTAAAAATTAAAGTGAAATAAAATTTTAATTTAAAACATACTAATTAAATTAGGGTTTTATATAGAAATTAGGGTTTTTAATAGAAAATTAGGGTTTAAATAATTACGGTTCCTTAATATCATTAGGGTTCCCAAGTTAACAATTAGGGTTTGCTAATTATCATTATAATTTACTAAAACAGTAATTAGGGTTTCATATTTTAGCAAATTAGGGTTTTCAAATAATAATTTGGATTTTTTCTAATTACAGAAATTATAAAATACACAGTAAAATTCATATAACACCATTACTACACAGTCTCGAACTCATAACCGAGTTTAACAATTAGGGTTTAATAACACGATATGAGGGTTATGCCACAATTTACCATATTTGGCCTACCGTTATCAGTCTATGCATTTATTAAATTACATATTATATAAAGATGAAAAATTATAATATAATTAATATTATATTATTATTCTCATTCATTGCTCAAAATCCAAAATTAAGGTTTGGATTCCATATCTGATTAATTCTTCATATACTACATCAATAATTAAGCTAAAATAATTAACTTAAATATTCTGAACAAATTCATATAATAAAATATTTATTATTATACTTCTAATAATCATTTCATATATTATTTAAATAATATAAAATTATGTTTTCATGGAAAATAATTAATAAAACATTTACATTTACAAAATTAATTACTATAGGAATATAATTTGTGGTGATTAATAATTCTAAAATTATTTATAGCTAATAAGTATATTTGCATTTATCATACATTACTTGACACATATTCTCATTATTAAAATAATAAAAAAAAATTATATGCAAAATTTCTTATTTATTTATATGCAAAATATCGGGTTATTACAATACCTGAGCTATAACCACCTGTGGGGGTACCACAGGCATGTCGTCTTGGCACGAGAGGCATGACACTCTCCGTGACGGTGTTATTTGTCCACGGCGTCTCCGTTTGGGCTCTGGAGGAAGTGGGCCATTTGATATTTTGTTGTGGGAGGCGTATGGGTTAACCCTAGTTTTTTGTTCTGCACATTTGTGATGTTGTGCCAAACACACCTATCCGATTTGCATACATTTGGATTTGCGGTCCAAAGCGTGATATGCCTGTGTGGTATTATTTTGGTTGCCTGTGTGGCATCATTTGACTTGCCTGTGTGACATTATTTTGACTTGTCTGTGTGGCATTATTTTGACTTGCATGTGTGGCAATGTATATTTTTGAGCTCACTCGGTATGAAATAACACACAACCATTTGATTCAGCCTATTATTTCATTGTATTAATTTTGTTTGTTTCTGTTCAGTTCAATTCATTGAGTTAGTCACTTCAGTTCGTTATTTCTTTATTCTTCCATTGGTTTCATCAATTCTGTTGATTCAGATATATTCCATTTAGATCTTTAGAGACTATATTTTCGTCCGTATTTACACTTGAAGCTTTGTTTAGTATTTTGTCTCAGTTATTTTCGTATATCAGTTGTATATCTTTTGTATATCTATATCCGTACTGGGCAATTGGCTCATGCTGTGTTTTTTCTTCTGGCAGGTTTGCAGGGGTGATTAAGGGCTAGTATGATGAGAGTGTTGCCTTGACCATCTAGGTGGATTAAATTTTTAGTTTTAATTATTTTGATTCTAGTTGGAGAATTGTATTTAGTACTTCATTGATGAATATCATTATTAATATTTTGAAGTTATTAGTGCTCTGTTTACTTATTTTGAGGTTTGTTGTGCTTTGTACGTGACCTCCCTTTCCTTTTCGGGAAGGGGCTGTTACAATCTGACTGAGTGAGCGATTATTCAACAGATTACCATCGAGCAGAAGGATAGGGAGGTTATGACTCTTCACACACGTCTAGGGAACGTGGAATGGGATTTGGTTCACGAAAAGGGTCAAACCGAGGAGAAGTTTAAAGAAATAAAAAAATTGAAGAAGGAACTGAAAGAGAGCTCAGAAAGACTAACCATAGCAGAGGAGGGGTGGGTAAGAGAATCACGTCGTGCTGATCTTGCAGAAGAGGATTGTCGTGCGAAGAAGGCTAAGCTTGGGGAGACGTACTCTACACTTCAAAATGCAATGGATGAGACCCAGGATTGAGTTATGAGGTACCCAATCCAGTTCGAAGGACTACCATCGTATATGTTAGATCGCCGGACGATGTCCTGCATCATCGTAGCAAGGCTATTCAGCGCCTTAACATGCAGTGATATGATTTGTTTAATTATGTTAAAAAATTATCGCGTGTTAGATGTAAATTCCGATGTGCTTATAAACAAAGGAATATTTTAAGGTTTTAAATCCTGTAGATTCTTTATCTCAGGATAGTTGATGTAAATAGCAGTGATGCTATAGTTTAATGTTAAAACTTTCGATTTGAATAAATATATCAGGGTCTATTGAGATAATGTGTTAAGTGATTATGTTTAAATATTTTAGTTAAGCCTTAAATATTTAAAGAATTGAATAAAGACCTAATAAGCGTATATTCTTATCAGAAACATGCCGCCGAGAAGATGACCAAATTGTTGACCAGCCCAGGAAGGGTCAACAAATAACAACAACAACAACGCCAATGCTGACCCCGTTCAACAGTTGGTGAACTTACTAGCTGGAGCGATGAATAATCCACCTCAAGCTCCACCGAACACGACGTTTAAGGATTTTAAGGCGGTGGGACCGCCAGAGTTTAAAGGCTCCATGAACCCGATCAAGGCTCAAACGTGGGTTATGGAAATGGAAAAAGTTTTTGACGTCGCCAGAGTCAGAGATGACCAGAAAACCGCCTACGCGACGTTCATGCTGAAATCCGAAGCCACTTATTGGTGGCAAGCAAATAAGGTTCGGGGAAGTGAAGGTGTGATTACCTGGGAGTGGTTCAAGGAGATGTTTTTTGAGATGTATTTTCTGACCAGCTCGCAGGACCAAATGGAGGTCCAGTTTCTGGAATTGAAACAGGGAAATATGTTTGTACCAGATTATGCGGCAAAATTCAATGAGTTGGCTAGGTTCACCCCGTATCAAGTACACACGGATGAGAGAAAAGCAAGAAGGTTTGAACAAGGACTGAAGCCCTGGGTATATAGCAAAGTATCAATGTTTCAACTAAACACTTTTGCTGGAGTACTAGAAAAAGCCATCCTCGCTGAAGGTGGGAGCGATGCGGTGACTAAGTACAATCAGGATCAGAAGAAGAAGAAGAGTGAAAATGAGGGAAATAACAAAGCCAGTGGCAGTAACACGGGAGGAAGTATCAATCAGAAAAGGAGGTGGACTGACAACTCGCCAACTGGAAATCAAGGAGGAGGAAGAAGAGGATCAAGCGTGCTGACCATGGAAAGCTCACTGTGGGGGGGCTTGTATGAAGGGAAAGCGGGTGTGCTACAATTGTGGTCATGAGGGCCACATAGCACCTGTGACAGCCCCAAAATTAGGTATACATCACCCATCTTGAGTCGCCAGATACATGGTATGTAATTCAAATACAACTTAATAATACAACCTATCAGTGTACAATACTGATAACTCATAAACTATAAGTTTGAATACAAATATTGTCTCTTCGGAGAGTATACAAACTCAAAAGGAGTCCTCATTACAATTATTATCACACTATTTCACGAATAGTGAGGACTACTAATGCACCATCTAGGACCATCACCCGTTCCCGACTCGTTCCAAACTATATTCTCATTTCAAGAGAACAAAGTGAAAGAAAGGGTGAGCTCAACTAGCCCAAAGAAGAAATATTATGACTAAGATAATACGAATAAATTATCATTAGCCTAAAAAAAGTGTTAAACCGATACAATATAACAAACATCAAGTTTAATCTGCGGTGAACAAGCAATCCATTAAAAGAGTCAAGTAGAGAATAAAATCTACTATCTTTTATGATTTAAAAGGGTTTTCATCACTTTTATCGCTGGAACTCGGCTTAATAAATAATCCACATCATCGAATCACCCCTGCACTACGGCCAAGGATATTCTTTAGTATCACGACCACAATTATCCATGCACTACGGGCCAAGAATATTTGTGTATTCATTAATGGTCATGATCATGCCAACAACTGTCCATCAATGCACTATGGGCCAATGAGGACTTTTTCCATATCATTTGTAACATTACGATCATGATTACACCAAATAATCCCTGGTCATAATCATACAAGTCCATCTATGCACTACATGCCATAGATAACTTTCAAAAAAATATAAACATGAGGATGATGACAATAATATAAGAATTCAATAAAACAAGTTCAAGAATTAATTTGTCCAAGAACTAATAACGTCCAAATTGTCAACATGATACTGCTTTGTAGAGTAAAATTCAAGAATGCTCAGAAGAATATTTCCATGAAAAGATATTGGATGAAGCGCAATTATCAAGGATATTCCACTAATTTCATGGAGTATAGAAGTCAAAACTTTAACCAACTGAGTATAATAAAGAATGGAATAACAAAAGAAATCACCATGCATGCAGATTCATGAGACAAAGTTATTCCAATGAATACTAAATAACGGAACCAGGTCAGGCAAAATTTGCACCGACAAGATGTTCCAACAGAATAATATAGAATGGAACAACAACAGAAATCACCATGCATGCGGTACTTCACATAGACAAGTTATTCCAATAGAATACTAATAAGGACGGGAATCGGTCCGGCGTAAAACGCACAGACAGGATATTCCAAGAGAATAATAATAAAGACGGAACCAGGTCCGGCGTAAAATGCAAAGACAGGATATTCCAACAGAATAGTAAAGACAGAATAATAGAAGAATGTCACCAAGTATAGGTTAGCCCGCGTATACAGGTTATTCCAACAGAATAATAAAGAATGGAATAACATAAGTTCTCTTCATGAATATAAAAGAATAACACCCCTTACGAGTACAACAAATAATATTCCCTACCTTAAGAAGAAGATTACTAGATATATAAGTAGTGAAGTAGCAGAATACTTTCTTCTTTCTCTCTAAAGTTTATCTCTCTAGAGTTTCAGTGAATTCGTAAGAAAATAATGAAGGAATAAACTTCTATTAATAGAAAAATGGACTGCATAGTAACTAACTCATGAACGGTCCAGATTGATTTACTTTAATCTGACGGTTCATATTTAAAGCAAAATCTTTTAAATAAAATATAATATATTCTATTTATAATCTAATAAAACGAATAAATTTATAAAAGATTTTACTATGCAAACACTATGCAGGCACTTTGCATAATAAAATATAATATATTCTAATTATTGTCTAATAAAATAGATAACTTTATAAAAGTATTCTGTTTTATATAAAAGATTTTACTATGCAAAACACTATCCAGATACTATATACAACACTATGCATAATAGAATATAATATATTCTATTTATAGAATAACTTTATAAAAGTATTCTGTTTTATATAAAAAAAATATGTATTATTACATTAGTAATACCAATAAAACTGAGTGACTTATCACGTAAGCATCAATAATTAATACCGTGTGCTACTATGCAACCACGCGTATTACTATACTTTTAACACCGGGTGTTTCAACAGTTAACGGTAAAACTTTCGCCGTTATTTTTATAAAGTATTTTTGTAGTTTTCTCAATCCGACAATAATTCCGTTGTGGGGTCCACCAATGATTGTGCCATTATACGAATATTCCCTGTTAAAACGAATATTCCCATACCAATCGAATATTATATAACAACTTGGGTACTTTGAAAAATTTATAAATATTACCTACAACCATAACATTATATCAATTTCACTCCATAATATTCAAAAATAATATTTATAGAAAATTCATCTTTATTCAAAAAGTTGGGGTTTTACAGCACCTAACTGTCCTAACCCAAAGAAGGGAGCCCGCTTCACTTGCGGCTCAAAGGATCATTTGGCAAGGGACTGTCCCAAGAAGGGATTTGGAGGGGCAGGATCAAGAGGGAACAGAGGAAACATCGGTGGAAGTGCTTTAACTATCACAGGACCAACCGCAACTAACCGACCGACCGCCAGAACATTCAACATGACAGTGCAGGATGTTGTGCAGTCTCAGGATGTTGTGTCAGGTATCATTCTGATCAATAAAGTTAATGCTTATATATTATTTGATTCGGGTACTACTTGTTCATTTATATCCGATGACTTTGCTATGAACTTAGAATTGCCTAAGGATGAGTTAGAACACCCCATGAATATAGAAATTGCGAATAGAGAAATAATCCCTGTTAAGTATGTACATAAGAACTGTAGAGTGGATATTAAGGGTAATATCATGAACGTATATCTTATCCCTTTTCGACTTAGAGAATTTGATGTTATTTTGGGTATGGACTTGTTATTCAATTACGGAGCCGTAATTGATTGTCAGAAGAAGCGTATTAACCTCATGACTCTGTCAAAGGTGGTGTTTTATGGTAGCAAGTCACCTAGACAAACGAGTTGTTTGACGATGATGCAGGCCAGGAAGTTATTAAGACAAAGCTGTGTAGGATATCTATCTTACATAGTCGACAGTCGTAAAGAGAATCCAAAAGTAGAGGAGATACCAGTAGTGAGAGATTTTGCAGACGTATATCCAGATGATTTGCCAGAACTTCCGCCAGATAGAGAGGTTGAATTTGTGATCGATTTGGCACCAGGAACGTCTCCAATATCGAAGGCACCGTACCGAATGGCGCCGGTAGAAATTAAAGAATTGATGATACAACTACAAGAATTATTGGACAAGAAGTACATTCAACCGAGCGTATCACCATGGGGAGCGCCAGTGTTATTTGTGAAGAAGAAGGACGGGACGATGCAACTCTGCATTGACTACAGAGAACTGAATAAGGTCACGATTAATAATAGATATCCATTACCGAGGATCGACGACCTATTTGATCAATTGAAGGGAGCAAGATACTTTTCCAAGATAGACTGGAGGAGTGGTTATCATCAGCTAAAGGTGAGGCCAGAGTATTTACCAAAGACAGCGTTTAGAACGTGATATGCTCACTACGAATTTTTGGTAATGTCATTTGGTCTAACGAATGCTCCTGCAGCATTTATGGGCCTAATGAATGGAGTGTTCAAGCCGTTTTTGGACAAATTCGTAGTGGTATTTATAGATGATATTTTGGTATATTCGAAAACCAAAGAAGAACATGAAGAGCATTTGAAGTTAACGTTGGAAGCTTTAAGAAGGGAGAAGTTGTATGCCAAGTTTTCGAAATGCAAATTTTGAATCAAGCGGGTACAAATTCTTGGACATGTGATTGATAAAGACGGAATTTTCATAGATCCATCCAAAGTCGAAGTCGTGATAAACTGGGATCAGCCAAAAACGCCGTCGGAAGTACTAAGTTTTCTTGGATTGGCAGGATATTATAGAAGATTCATTCAAGACTTTTCCAAGATCGCAACTCCGTTAATGAATTTGACTCGAAAAGCTGTGAAATTTGTTTTGACTGAGAAGTGTGAGGAAAGCTTTCAAGAATTGAAGAAGAGGTTGAGTACAACACCTGTGTTGTCTCTTCCAGATGATATAGGAAATTTTGTTGTTTATAGTGATGCGTCGCATAAAGGACTTAGTTGTGTGCTTATGCAAAACGGCAGAGTCATTGCGTATGCGTCACGACAATTGAAGGATTATGAAAAAGGATATCCGACCCACGACTTGGAGTTAGCTACGGTGGTTTTTGCCTTAAAAATCTGGAGGCACTATGTGACGCCCCCAAAATTAGATATACGTCACCCATCTTGGGTCGCCACTTACATGGTACATAAATTCAAATACGACTTACTAACCTAACTGTCGTGTACAATACGACATAAACTGTGAGTTTGAATACAAATATTGTCTACTAGATATTATACAAACTCAAAAGGAATCCTCATTACAACTATTATCACACTATTTCACAGAATAGTGAGGACTACTAATGCTATCCTACGGACCATTACTTCATTCCCCGACTCGTCCCGGCTATGTTCTCATTTCAAGAGAAAAAGTGAAAGAAAGGGTGAGCTCAACTAGCCCAAGAAGAAATATTATGACTAAGATAATGCGTAATAAATTATCATTAGCCTTCAACAATGTTAAACCGATAAAATACAATAGACAACGGTTTAAGCTGCAATGAATAAGCAATCCATTAAAAGAGTCAAGTAGAGAATAAAGTCTACTATCTTTTAGGTTTTAAAAGGTTTTCATCAATTTTTATCACGAGACTCAAACAATAAATAAACCACCACATCTAATTATCCCTGTATCCACGGTCAAGGATTTTCATCAAATTATCAATGGTCATGACTATACCGAATCACCCCCGGTCATAATCATACCAAAAACTATCCATCATTGCATTACGAGCCATCGAGGACTTTTGTCACATCATTTATATCAAGTCATGATTATACCAAATGATCCTCGGTCATAATCATACTAAGTTCATCTATGCACGTAAGCCAAAGATAACATAATATAACATGAGGATGATGACAATGACATAATAATTCAATATAACAAGTTCAAGAATTATTTAATCCATGAATTATTAACGTCCAAATTGTCAACATGATATTGTTTACGTAGAGAGTAAAATTCAAGAATGATCGGAAGAATATTTCCATGAAAAGATATCTTTGGATGAAACGCAAATATCAAGGATATTCTACTAATTTCATGGAGTATAGAAGTCAAAGTTTTAACCAATTTGGGTATAATAAAGAATGGAATAACAAAAGAAATCACCATGCATGCGGTACTTACATGTAAAAGTTATTCCAATGTAATAATAATAACGGAACCATGTCGGTGAAATTCACACGCAAGTGGATGTTCCAACAGAATAATAAAGATGGAACCGGATCCGGGTGTAAAACACACACGATAGGATATTCCAACAGAATGATAAAGACGCGAACCGGTCAGGTGTAAAACACACGCACGGATGTTCCAACGGAGAATAATAAAAAGCGGAACCAGTTAGGTGTAAAACACATGCAGCGAGGATGTTCCAACAGAATAATAAAAGCGGAACTAGGTCCTGTAAAACACATGCATGTGATGTTCCAATGTAATAATAGAAGAATGTCACCAAGTATAGGTAAATCACAGCGTATACAAAAGTTATTCCAATGAGAATAATAAGCAATGGAATAACATAAGGATTTCACCAAGTATAGGGTATGCCGTGATAAAGGTTATGTATAGGGTATGCCACTTTTACAAAAGTTATTCCAATGTAATAATAGTGAATGGAATAATGAAGTTCTCTCAAGAAGAAAGAATAACACTTTACTTGGGTACAACAAATAATACCCCTTAAGTAAAAAGAACTGAATATAGAAGTAGTGAAGTAGCAGAATAATACTCTTCTTCTTCTTTCTATAACTTTTCTCTATAGCTTCTCTCTATAATTTCTCTCTCAGAGTTTCAATGAATTCGTAAGAAAATAATGAAGGAATGAGCTTCTATTTATAGGAAAATGGAATGCATAGTAACTAATCCATGAACGGTCAGATTGATTTACTTTAATCGACGATCCATATTTAAAGAAAAATCTTTTAAATAAAATATAATATATTCTATTTATATAAAAACATTTTACTATGCAAACACTATGCAATACTATGCAAAACACTATGCAAAACACTATGCAACACTATGCATAATAAAATATAATATATTCTATTTATAGAATAACTTTAATAAAGTATTCTATTTTATATAAAAAGATGTTTCGCATTTTATTACGTTAATAATCTGAATAAAATAAAACGTCATTATCGCTATAATAATTCATATTATTAATCGACAATAATGGAATCAAACTGAGTGACTTCTCACATAAGCATCAATAATCAATACCGTGTGCTACTATGCAACCACACGTATTACTGTACTTTTACTACCGAGTAGTTCAACAGTAACCACGGTAAAACTTCCGCCGTTATTTCAATAAAATATTTTTGTCGTTTTCTCAATCCGACAATAATTCTGTTATGGGGTCCACCAATGATTGAGCCGTTGTACGAATATTCCCTGCTAAACCGAATATTCCCCGACCAATCGAATATAATATAACCACTTGCATACTTTGCAAAATTTATAAATACTACCCACAACTATAATATTATCTCAAATTCACACTATAATATTAAAAATTATTTCGACTAAATTTAAATCTTTATTGATAAAATCTGGGGTCTCACAATCTCCCCTCCTTATGGAATTTCGCCCTCGAAATTAGGGTACGTACCTGGTATGATAAAGAGGTGAGGATACCTTGAATACCTTTATCGTTGAAAATATTAAGTTCATCTTTGCAATCCGGCCAAAGATATTCATTAACAATTCATCTTTGCACTACAGGCCAAAGATATACAACTGTAAAACCAATAATATCGAGACTCGACTTAATAGTATCACAACCATGAATTATCCATGCACCATCGGGCTAAGGATATTCGTGTTTTCAATTGATCATGATTATACCGAATAATCCGTGGTCATAATCATACTAAGTCTATCAATGCACTACTACCAAAGATGACTTTTACCACATCCATGAATTAATATTTCATTCTTCGAGACTCATTTCAATAATTAATCCATATCATCGAATCATCCCTCGCTTTTCTACGTGCCAAGGATATTCATTAGTATCACGACCACGAATTATCCATGCACTACCAAAGATAATCGTGTATTCAAAGATAATCGTGTATTCACCAAAGATATCGCGACCACAACAAATTATCCATGCACTACTACCAAAGATAATTGTGTATTCATTATCGCGACCACAAATTATCCATGCACATGACCAAAGATAATGTATTCATTAATATCAAATTATCCATGCACTACTACCAAAGATAATTGTGTATTCATTAGTATCACGACCACAAATTATCCATGCACTACTACCAAAGATAATTGTGTATTCATTAGTATCACGACCACAAATTATCCATGCACTACAAAGATAATTGTGTATTCAAAGATAATTGTGTATTCATTAGTATCACGACCACAAATTATCCATGCACTACTACCAAAGAAAGATAATTGTGTATTCATTTTCTAATTGTTATGATTATACCGAACAAATTAATCCACGGTCATAATCATATTCCAAGTCCATCTACGTCATAATCATACCAAGTCCATCTATGAGCCACGATGACTTTCAACATAATATAAGCATGAGGATAATGATATAAAGAATCAATCAAATGAGATAAAGGATAAATATTAAACATTTATAATATAATTTATCCCGGATTCAAGAATATCCCCATGTTTTCAATCACTTAATAATCTCATAATCTAATATCATTAATATTATAACAATATTTTAATCACTTCTTAAATTTATAAACAATTTATCTTAATTGTTTACGCTTTACCATATAATGCATTTAATCATTCAAAAATGTCATACTCATAAAATATCATCACCAATTATCAAATCCCTCATCAAAAATATGCATATACTCTATATAGGATTCTCTAGCCATAAAATCCTATTTTCAACTTTGTTACTTCACATAACATATTTAACTCATATGTTCGTAACTAAACTATTTTCATGAAAATACCAAATCAGCCCCAAAAATATTTCTTTTCTGGGATTTAGCATAATATAGTCCCATAATGAAAATATATTTTTCTCGAATTTTAAAATTCATTTACTATTTTTTAAAAATCAATTTCCACTTAATTCTTTAAGAAATTAGCTACCTCATGTTTAACTCCAAAATTCCCAAATCTTGGCAGGACCTTACACATGTTAACGTGAGCTTCCAGTTTAAATTTCATGGTCATCTGGAGTTATAGGACTCGGTTATAGCATTTTTAATTCGGAAAAACCTAAATATTGAAATAGTCATAACTTGCTCATTTTAAGTCAGAATGAGCTCATTTTTGGACAGGAGGTACTTTATACCATATACTTTCATGTCCCAAAAGGCCAGAATTTTTCTCATAATTTAAGTGGCCGAAACAGTCCCTTAAAGTTTCTGGGCAGTAGCATTTTTGAAATTTACAGCTTTGGCCTCATTTGCTAAAATCAGTCCACACAAAAATCTACAACACCTTTTCCAGTAATTCCACTTATATTAGTTAGGTAACTCATAGATCTAACTCTAGAACTTGACCATACTCAAAAATTCAAAATATAATAGGAGATATGGTCAATTGAATTTCATGTTACGTTTTTCACCAAAATCTGATTTTCAACTCTTTGTGATTTCTAAGAAACTTTCATGTTTTCACATACCAACCAACATAACTCATCATAAAACTTACTAATACTTCATATACCCATGATTTTCATTATTCCAATGCTTTTATTATGACTTTCATCATAAACCACGTAAACTGTTCATTTAGTTGAAGAAATATTTGAGGGTTTAAGAAATGGGTTTTTTGTCTTGGGGTCAATACAAAATTCGATTTCACGCCTAGGGTAGGCTAGGAAATCTTCAAGAATACGTCAAGAAATTTATTAATGATAGAAATATCATTCAAAATCGCTACTCTTATCCAAGACTTGGATAGTACGTTACATTGATACCAATCGTGACTTCTATCCCTTAACCTAGATAGCACCTCACAATGATACCTATAAACTTGCCATCTTCATTCACGATGTCGCCTCTGACGAGAAAGTCCGGCTTCAATTGCATTCCTACAAGGAAGTCAACAACGAAAGGATCGGGGCTCTTTACTTATGGCTTGATATAACAGTGATTAACTTTAGGGTTTGGTTACTTTGAATTCGTATAACAGGTTGGTTATGAATATAAAAGCTAACAACCTTACGAAAAGCATGATGAGTAGTTAACCAATTGATTCCTAAAATACCATCAAAGGCAAATATTTTCAAAGAGATAATATCGACAGGTAACGTGAAAGTGTTTATTTGAAACAACAAGATTAATAAACAGTGGAGGTAACGAAGGTTTCTCCCAACGAAGTTTCAACCAATAAGTTAAAGTCTAACTTCTCCGGAGTCAAATTTAAATGTTGAACGCAAGCAAGCGAGATAAAATAATGGGTAGAACCGGTATCTTATAAGGTATAGACTTCGCAAGAATTTATAATTAACTAACCCGTGCTAACTTCGTTCGAGTCACTTGCTTTTTAAGAAGTCATGAAAAACGCTCTTCATGAAACCACCGACTTTGTTTTATCCGTATCCGCCTTTGGTGCCACCGTCCCAGCTGGACTTGACTTTGGTGCACGACAAAATCGAGCTAAATGACCTTCTCTTCTTGAAATTTCCACTTCTATTATCTTGGCCATGATTACCACCGAAGTGGTTACCATTCTTGGCATGATAATTTTTCCCACGATGGTCATCATTGTTCCGATGGTCGTTACCGCCGGTATGATTATTATCGTGTTGTTGGTCGTTACCTTTTGGTTGAGCTGACTCATTATCGCGCTCCGATAACCGAGCCCTATTCAGAACATCTAAATACAAACACTGTCACAAAACAAGGGTTAATTAACATGCAACATATTATCACTATACTCTGACCGACCAATCAAATACCAAATAAACTTAGGTAGGTCATACTAGCTAAGGAATTCCCCGCTCTCCCTCCTAGTACTATTCTCACATCTTAGCCAGGATCATATCCCTAAGCTCGATACCAACCGTGACGCCCCAAAATTAGATATACGCCACCCATCTTGGGTCGCCACTTACATGGTACATAAATTCAAATACGACTTACATTAACCTAACTGCCGTGTATAATACGACATAAACCGTGAGTTTGAATACAAATATTGTCTACTAGATATTATACAAACTCAAAAGGAATCCTCATTACAACTATTATCACACTATTTCACGAGAATAGTGAGGACTACTAATGCTATCCTCTCGACCATTACTTGTTCCCGACTCGTCCCGGCTATGTTATCATTTCTCAAGAGAACGGTGAAAGAAAGGGTGAGCTCAACTAGCCCAAGAAGAAATATTATGACTAAGATAATGCAGAATAAATTATCATTAGCCTTCAACAGTGTTAAACTGATAAAATACAATAGACAACCCGTTTAACTGCAGCGGAATAAGCAATCCATTAAAAGAGTCAAGTAGAGAATAAAGTCTACTATCTTTTAGGTTTTAAAAGATTTTCATCAATTTTTCATTGAGACTCACTTAATAAATAAACCACCACATCTAATTATCCACGTATTCACGGCCAAGGATTTTCATCAAATTATCAATGGTCATGACTATACCGAATCACCCCGGTCATAATCATACCAAAACTATCCATCACCGCATTACAGTGCCACCGAGGACTTTTGTCACATCATTTATATCAAGTCATGATTATACCGAATGATCCCCGGTCATAATCATACTAAGTTCATCTATGCACGTAAGCCAAAGATAACATAATATAACATGAGGATGATGACAATGACATAATAATTCAATAAAATAAGTTCAAGAATTATTTAATCCATGAATTATTAACGCCCAAATTGTCAACATGATATTGTTTCAGAGAGTAAAATTCAAGAATGATCGGAAGAATATTTCCATGAAAGATATCTTTGGATGAAACGCAAATATCAAGGATATTCTACTAATTTCATGGAGTATAGAAGTCAAAGTTTTAACCAACTGGGTATAATAAAGAATGGAATAACAAAAGAAATCACCATGCATGCGGTATTTGCATGCAGACAAAGTTATTCCAACAGAATAATAATAACGGAACCATATCGGTGAAATTCACACAGCGGGATGTTCCAACAGAATAATAAAGATGGAAACGGATCCGGTGTAAAACACACAGATAGGATATTCCAATGTAATGATAAAGACGGAACCAGTCGGTGTAAAACACATGCATGAGGATGTTCCAACAGAATAATAAAAAGCGGAACCGTGTCCAAGTGTAAAACACATGATGAGGATGTTCCAACAGAATAATAAAAAAGCGGAACCGAGTCCGGTGTAAAACACATGCATGAGGATGTTCCAATGTAATAATAGAAGAATGTCACCAAGTATAGGGTAAACCACGATACAAAAGTTATTCCAATGTAATAATAAGCAATGGAATAACATAAGGATTTCACCAAGTATAGGGTATGCCTGGCGTACAAAGTTATGTATAGGGTATGCCACTTTTACAAAAGTTATTCCAATGTAATAATAGTGAATGGAATAATGTAAGTTCTCTTCAAGAAGAAAGAATAAACACCTTACGGGTACAACAAATAATACCCCTTACCAGAAAAAAAGAACCTGAATATAGAAGTAGTGAAGTAAAGGTAATACTCTTCTTCTTTCTATACCTTTTCTCTATAGCTTCTCTCTATAATTTCTCTCTCTAGAGTTTCAATGAATTCGTAAGAAAATAATGAAGGAATGAGCTTCTATTTATAGGAAAATGGAATGCATAAGTAACTAATCCATGAACTATCAGAGATTGATTTACTTTAATCGACGGTCCATATTTAAAGCAAAATCTTTTAAATAAAATATAATATATTCTATTTATATAAAAACATTTTACTATGCAAACACTATGCAACACTATGCAAAACACTATGCAACACTATGCATAATAAAATATAATATATTCTATTTATAGAATAACTTTAATAAAGTATTCTGTTTTATATAAAAAGATGTTTCTATTTTATTACGTTAATAATACGAATAAAACAAAACGTCATTATCGCTATAATAATTCATATTATTAATCGACAATAATGGAATCAAACTGAGTGACTTCTCACATAAGCATCAATAATCAATACCGTGTGCTACTATGCAACCACACGTATCACTGTACTTTTACTACCGAGTAGTTCAACAGTAACCACGGTAAAACTTCCGCCGTTATTTCAATAAAATATTTTGTCGCTTTTTCAATCAAACAATAATTCATTGCTGGGGTCCACCAATGATTGAGCCGTTTATGCGAATATTCCTCGCTAAACCGAATATTCCCCGACCAATCGAATATAATATAACCACTTGCATACTTTGCAAAATTTATAAATACTACCCACAACTATAATATTATCTCAAATTCACACTATAATATTAAAAATTATTTCGACTAAATTTAAATCTTTATTGATAAAATCTGGGGTCTCACACACTATCTCTATGGGGAGAAGTGTGAAATATATACAGACCACAAGAGACTGAAATATATTTTTACATAGAAGGACTTGAATATGTGCCAAAGAAGATGGTTGGAGTTAATTAAGGATTATGATTGTGAGATTTTATACCATCTGGGTAAGGCAAATGTGGTTGCCGACGCCTTAAGTAGAAAGGGTTGGGAGAAATTTATGTTGTTGACTGGTCAGGAGGAGCTAATTACAGAAATGGTGAAATTGGAATTGGAAGTGAAGTATCCTATGGAAATTGATGAGAAGCTATTTCAGATGCAATTTGGTACAACCCTACTATATAAAGTTAAGGACGCTCAACTTCAGGACGAAGAATGTAAAAAGGTGAAATAGAAGATATCCAAAATAATCGAACCAAGATTTAAGATGGATAAGGAAGGAATACTGAGATTTGAAAGTAGAATTTGGGTACCGCCAGTAACAGAGATTAAGGAAAACATTTTGAGCGAGGCTCATAGTTCTCGATATTCGATTCACCCTGGTAGTACCAAAATGTACCAAGATATTCGACAACATTTCTGGTGGCAAAATTTGAAACGAGATGTTGCAGAGTGTGTTGCCAAGTGTTTGACATGTCAGAAAGTCAAAGCAGAACATCAGAGGCCGAGTGGGTTACTACAACCTTTAGATATTCCAGAATGGAAATGGGAACATATTACAATGGACTTCGTGGTTGGCCTTCCGATAACTCAGAAAGGCTATGAAGTAGTATGGGTTATCGTTGACCGACTGATGAAATCCGAACACTTCCTTCTGATCAAAATTAGATTCAACTTAGATCAGTTGGCAAGGTTATATTTGAAAGAGATTGTTTCGAGGCACGGAGTTCTGGTGTCAATTGTTTCTGATAGAGATCCACGCTTTACATCGAACTTCTGGAAATGTCTACAAGAATGCATGGGTACGCAATTGCGAATGAGTACAGTATATCACCCTCAGACAGATGGACAGAGAAAAAGAACGATTCAGACATTAGAAGATATGCTAAGAGCATGTGTGATGGACTTTAAAGGAAATTGGGATGATCACCTACCGCTCATAGAGTTCGGCTACAACAACAGTTACCATGCTAGTATTGGCATGCCGCCTTATGAAGCGTTATACGATAGAAAGTGCAGAACTCCGCTATACTGGGATGAAGTTGGCGAGAGACAATTACTAGGCCCAGAATTATTACAACAGATAGCAGAAATAGTCAAAGTGATCCGAACAAGACTGGTAGCAACTCAAGATAGATAGAAGAAATACGCCGATTCATATCGTAAAAATGTTGAGTTTGAATCGGGTAGTTATGTGTTCTTGAAGGTCTCTCCCTGGAAGGGGAAGATCAGGTTCGAAAAGAAAGGAAAATTAAGCCCAAGATTTATTGGTCCTTTTGAAGTACTGCGAAGGATCAGAGAAGTTGCGTATGAGGTAGCCTTACCTCCAGCACTCGAGAATGTCCACAACGTCTTCCATGTTTCTGTATAAAAACCTACAAACCTGATTAAAAGCATGTAATTGAATACGAACCCTTACATTTTGAAAAAGACTTATCTTACGAAGAAATTCCTATTCAAATTGTTGATAGAAAAGAACAAGTTCTTAGAAATAAAGTAATACCTTCTGTTAAGGTAATTTGGAGGAACCACAAAGCTGAAGAAACTACGTGGGAACTCGAAGAGAATATGATGAAGAATTACCCTCATTTATTTACTTAAATTATGTGTAAGCGATTCTGGGGACAGAATCTTTGTAAGGGGGAAAAGATGTGACAAACGAGATTTTATAATTTAATTTTAATATTTATTGAATTAAATAAATATTTTCGATGATTTAATTATTAGATTTAATAATTAATTGATGCAGTTGTGGTAAATTAATTTAGTTATATGTGTTATAGTTATTAAATTAATGTGGAGAATTTTATTACTCAGATTATGTATTTATGTGAGCTTATTGAATTAAATGAAATTTTTAATAAGCATTATGTTATTTTAATTAATTTATTAAATAATTAGATATTAAATAATTTGACCTATTTAATAAATGAGAAATGTAATTTTATGTCTATGGGAATTAATGAGAAATTATCATAGTTTATTAAAATTAAAGTAAATAAGATATTTGATTTTATTGTGTAATTTGGGTGTGACATGTTTTAAACTATAGTATAAGAGAATCATTAAATTAAATTGTTTTGGAGTCTATTATTGCCAGCCAAACGAGGCCCTAAGGGAAGTTAGTAGCAGTTAACCCATGATGGGTTAACTGACCACCACTTTGCGCTCAGTTCTTTTATAAAATTAATACGTCTTCTTTTATTTTGAATAAGTCTATTATTTTCTAAGTCTGGCAAAGAAAATCACAGAGAGAGATTGAGAAATTGTTGAGGGAATTTGTGAGTTGTGTGATTGAAGAATTAATTGATAAGGGTTTCATCTCTACTCATCTATGCTTTGGGTAATCTCTTCAACCTAGTTTGTTTTATTCACGTCATTTAAAAGTTTTCATGAAAATGACTTTCAAGTTCGGTTAAAATCTCTGTAATTGGAAATTTTATTGATTATGTGGATATATGTAACGCCCCCAAAATTAGGTATACATCACCCATCTTGAGTCGCCAGATACATGGTACATAATTCAAATACAACTTAATAATACAACTGTCGTGTACAATACGACAAAACATAAACTGTGAGTTTGAATACAAATATTGTCTACTAGAGAGTATACAAACTCCAAAGGAGTCCTCATTACAATTATTATCACACTATTTCACAGAATAGTGAGGACTACTAATGCACTATCTAGGACCATCACTCCGTTCCTCGACTCGTTCCAGCTATATTCTCATTTCCTGAATAGAACAGTGAAAGATAGGGTGAGCTCAACTAGTCCAGTAAGAAATATTATGACTAAGATAATGTAGAATAAATTATCATTAGCCTTAAACAGTGTTAAACTGATACAATATAACAAACATCAAGTTTAAGCTGCAATTTGAACAAGCAATCCATTAAAAGAGTCAAGTAGAGAATAAAATCTACTATCTTTTATGATTTAAAAGGTTTTTCATCAATTTTATCGCTGGGACTCAGCTTAATAAATAATCCACATCATCGAATCACCCCTGCACTACGGCCAAGGATATTCTTTAGTATCACGACCACAATTATCCATGCACTACGGGCCAAGAATATTTGTGTATTCATTAATGGTCATGATCATGCCAACAACTGTCCATAAATGCACTACGGGCCAATGAGGACTTTTACCACATCATTTGTAACATTACTACCATGATTACAATCAATAATCCTCGGTCATAATCATACCAAGTCCATCTATGCACTACAGGCCACAGATGACTTTCAAAAAATATAAATATGAGGATGATGACAATGATATAAGAATTCAATAAAACAAGTTCAAGAATTAATTATCCAAGAACCAATAACGTCCAAATTGTCAACATGATACTGCTTTGTAGAGTAAAATTCAAGAATGCTCAGAAGAATATTTCCATGAAAAGATACTGGATGAAGCGTAATTATCAAGGATATTCCACTAATATCATGGAGTATAGAAGTCAAAACTTTAACCAACTGAGAATAATAAAGAATGGAATAAGAAAAGAAATCACCATGCATGTGGTACTTCAGATGTATGCATTATTCCAACAGAATACTAAATAACGGAACCGTGTCAAAGTAAATTGCATCGGCTGAGGATGTTCCAACAGAATAATAAAGAATGGAATAACCTGTAAGACCCCAACTTTTGAATAAAGATGAATTTTCTATAATTATCATTTTTGAATATTATGAAATAAATTTAATATAATGTTATAGTTGTAGGTACTATTTATAAATTTCGCAAAGTATGCAAGTTGTTATATTATATTCGATTGGGTCGGGAATATTCGCGTTTTAGCGAGGGAATATTCGCATACAATGGCGCAATCATTAGTGGACTCCACAATGTAATTATTGCCGGATTGAGAAAACGACAAAAATATTTTTTATGAAAAAATAACAGTAAGTTTTACCGTTGATCTTTGTTGAACTACTCGATAGTAAAGTACTGATGAATGGCGTGGTTGCATAGTAGCACACGGTATTGATTATTGATGCTTACGTGAGAAGTCATTCAGTTTTGTTCAATTATTTCTATAGTAATTGTTGCATAATATCTCACGTTATTTGATTCAATTATTGTCGATATTTATTATATTGTTAAAATCAATAATTGAGACGACGAAGTTATTAATATTATTATTTGCAATATTAACGATGTCTAGAAGTTCTGTCAAGGAGAGGTTTGGTATCCTAATTGTGCGTCAATAGGGAGAAATCCTTATTGGAAAGGCCCCTCTTTCTTGGGAACGACCTGGTCGATTAATATTGTGAATTATAATAAAGGTGATAAATGTTGTTAAAATTATTAAGGTGATTTTTATGAAGTTTTGCTTATTTTATGGACCCCTATTTACCCATTTTCCAAAATATTCGGTAGAAAATTTTTATAATAAAAGTGGGGCCCATTTGTGTTGGAAAAATGATTTTTTTGAAAATGGAGAAAGAGTATACGTATGGAAGTTATTTATATATGTATGTATTGAGTATATGGTGGGAGAAAAAGATAGGTGAAAGTTATAGGTGTGTGATGTGTGTGTGAGTGGAAAATGGTGGAAAAGTGGTAGTGTGATAGTGATGTATAAGAGTATAGTGAGAAGTGAGTTGGGGGGGGATTGATGTTGGTTATGGGGAATCTAGTGGTATATATAATATTGATATATAACATGTGTTTATATATATATATATTATATTTTAATTTTTGGTTAATTGAATTTGAGAATTTGTATTCTGTAAAATAATTTCGTTCATGAATACAGTGCACTTCCATTCTCCTATAAATAGAAGCTCATTCCTTTATTATTTCTTATGAATTCACTGAAACTCCAGAGAGAAAAATTAAAGAGAAACTATAGAAAAATATTCTCTTACTTCCCTACTCTTATATTCAGTTTCTTTTACGGTAAGGGGTGTTATTGTTTCTTATTCATGAAGAGAACTGTTGTTATTCCATTTCTTATTATTCTGTTGGAATAACTCGATACGCTGTGATCACCCTATACTTGGTGACATTCTTCAATTATTTCGTCTTTATTATTTTGTTGGAATATCCTCGCTCATGCGCTTTTACGCCGGACCGATTCCGCCTTTTATTATTCATTGGAATATCCTCGCTCATGCATGCTTTTACTTTGGGACCGTTAAAATCTTTATTATTATTCTGTTAGAATATCCTCGCTCACAATGCTTTTTACTGTGGGACCGATTCGATTCCCTTATTAGTATTCCGTTGAATAACTCGCTTTCATGCGATGTACCGCATACATGATGATTTTGTTGTTATTCCATTCTTTATTATTACATTGGAACATCCGCTTGGCATGTAATTTTACCGACACGGTTCCGTTATTATTATTATTCGTTGGAATAACTGCCTACATCGGCAACCGTATGCATGGTGATTTTTGTTGTTATTCCATTCTTTATTATACTATGTTGGTTAAAGTTTAGACTTCTATACTCCATGAAATTAGTGGAATATTCTTGATATTTGCGCTTCATCCAGTATCTTTTCATAGAAATATTCTTCTAAGCAGTCTTGAATTTTATTCTACAAAGCAGTATCATGTTGATAATTTGGACGTTATTAGTTCCTGAATAAATTAATTCTTGAACTTGTTTTATTGAATTCTTAAATCATTGTCATCGTCCTCATGTTTATATTTTTTAAAAGTCATCTGTGGCCTGTAGTGCATAGATGGACTTGGTATGATTATGACCAGGAATTATTCGGTGTAATCATGACCGTAATGTTACAAATGATGTGGTAAAAGTCCTCATTGGCCCGTAGTGCATTGATGGACAGTTTTTGGCATGGTCATGACCATTAATGAATACACAAATATTCTTGGCCCGTAGTGCATGGATAATTGTGGTCGTGATACTAAAGAATATCATCGTAGTAAAAGTGAGGGGTGATTCGATTATGTGAATTATTTATTGTCGAGTCTCAAATGATAAAAGTCATGAAAAACCTTTTAAATCATAGAAGATAGTAGATTTTATTCTCTACTTGACTCTTCTAATGGATTGCTTGTTCTGCTGCAGTTAAACTTGATATTTTTTATATTTTATCAGTTTAACACTGTTGAAGGCTAATGATAATTTATTCTGCATTATCTTAGTCATAATATTTCTTACTGGGCTAGTTGATCTCACCCTTTCTTTCACTGTTCTCTTTAGGAAATGAAAACGTAGCTGGGACAAGTCGGGGAACGGAGTGATGGTCCGGATGATAGTATTAGCTAGTAGTCCTAACTATTCTGTTAAATAGTGAGGACAATAAATGGAATGAGGACTTATTCTGAGAGTGGATATTGTCTAGAAGACAGTATTTGTATTAAAACTCACAGCTCTCTTGTTGTATATTAAAGATTGTATTTGTATTCTGTACCATGTATTTGGCGACTCAGAATAGGTGATGTATACCTATTTTGGGGGCGTCATAGTTGGTATCAAAGCTTAGGGATATGATCCCTGACTAAGATGTGAGACTAGAACTAGGAGGGGAGAGACGGGGAATTGCTTCGCTAGTATGACAGTATCTGAAAATGACATGTCAACTAATTGGTTGGTCAGAGTTTAGAGATAATATGTTACATGTCAACTAACCCCTGTTTTGTGGCAGTATCTGAAAATGACATCCAAGAATGTTGAGAATAGAAATGGGGCACAGGAGACCGTTGAGTCTCCACATATCAATAATCAGGAGAATGTGCATCAGGAAGGAGACAATCCTCATACAAACAACAACACTGACCAAATGATGAATGATGGATTGTTCAGAGGCTTTACGCAATTCATACAACATCAGGTGAGAACGGCTCCTGTCCAAAATGTAGGTGGAAACACTGGAAACTCTCGGACGGTCACCGCTAAATAGTTCAAGGAGCTGGGACCACCAGAGTTTATTGGAGAACCAAAACCACTTAAGGCGAAAGCATGGATAAAGCAGATCACCAAGATATTTGATGTCTTGGGATGCTCCGAGGAGCAAATAGTTCCCTTCGCCACCTTCATGTTGCATGAAGAGGATTCTTCGGTGGGAATCAGTAAAACGCATCCTACCGACTGGCATTTACTCAAGATGTCTTAGTGAAAGTAGTATGCACACAAGCCAATCATGTTTGATGATAAAGCATATACTTTGTAACAATCTTATTCATTTATTAATAAAAAGTATTAATTTATTAAAGGCTTTTAATTATCTACATGATGATGTTTTATAATATGTGATAAACACATAGTTTTAAGCAATGCTTTTAGAATAATAATGATGATCATTCTAATGAGATCTAAATTCTTAGAAAGCTTAAAACTAAAATAGTTCCCAATCATTGGATTACTAAATTAGGGATTAGTGAATCCGGATAGATTGGTACATACGTTGCTTGCTCATTGGATGAGGATGATTGATCTCATGATCATTTGTGTGGAGACACTAAAGCAAGTATGTAGGTGCTTATTAGAGAATAAGTTCTTTGAGCATTGGCTCGCTAAGGAATACCTAATGGAGTTTTACTTGGTTGTCAATAGGAATTCTTGTAGTGATAGTAGTACAAGTGATCCTTGGACTTGAGATCATCATAGTATCTTGTGTATGATGAGTTATACTTTGACTTATTCCTTAAGACCCTTAGGGTATATCAAAGGGTATGCTTGGGTATAATAAGTTGTACATGGAGATAATGTATGATCAATAAAGAATCTACTACTTTATTAAAAGAAGAGAAATGTCTATGTGATTCGATAAATGACAACCCGGTGAGTCCTTGGTTAAGGCGTAATGAAATTAGAAAGGAGTTTCTAATTTGCATTATTTGGAGTTGTGCATTTAAGGATCGAAATACATATAATTAAATAAAATAAGACTTGATAAAGTAATTCCATGTCTTATATTTAATTGGGACATTGTATGGTGGAATGATTGAATTATGCGGTAACTATTTACTCAAAGGTTCTTTTATGATTAATGTTGAAATCTATATTATACGGAAAGTCGTTGATCGCTAGGGAGGCTTATCCCTATTGTAGAATAAATATTATTTATTTAAATAAATTAATTATTTAATTTATTTATTTAAATAAGATTAGAATTGTTCTAATTGATTTATTCACAATAGGTTTAATATGGAGAACCTAAAGGGTCACACCATAAAAGGAAGAATAATTATTTAAGAAGTTAATGGCATAATCCTAATAATATGTTATGTATATTTAATTTAATCTATGGTGATAGAATAAATTAAATATCTTAATATTATTATTTAATATTTTAGAAATATTAAATATAAATTAATAAGAGGAGTCTTATTAATATTATTACAATTATTATTATTATTTTAATTTCTAAAAGAGTTTAGGAATTAATTTAATATAAGTACTCTCATTTATTCCTAATTGGATTAGGAAGGAAAATTAGTTAAAGGAGTTTAATTAATTATCCCTAGTAAGATTAGGGAGCCCCTTTAATTAAAAGGGTTTAATTAAATAATACCTTATTTTAATAGGTTTACTTGATATCTTTATAAGAGGAGTCTTATATCAGATATCAAGACTACGATATAATTCCAATGGTTGGAGAGTACGTTCATTTTCTATAGAGATAGAAAAAAAAACTAGGGTTTAGCCAACCACCCATCTTCTTGAATCCTTCTTCTTCTTTGGTGGATCACCTCTAGAGGCCAAACACTTGGGTGGCTAACGTTGATCAAAGGAAGGAATCAAACCCGGTGGATTCAAGTTGAACGCGAAAAGGATTGGAGGTGAACTTGTACCTGAGGAAGCTCGGATCTTCAAGGGTATGTTTCTTATTCATCTTTTTCGTTTAATTAATAATTGTGCATAAAGGGTGATCCGGGTATATGGTTTGTAAAAATTTTAAACTCTGATTTTTACACGTTTCCGCTTATTTATGCAATTTGATTACGTTCTTGGATATTACAAACCCAACAGTGGTATCAGAGCAAAACCTTTATGCAAATTATTAATTATTTTAATTTGATATGTATATTGATATGTGTTTAGAAAAATTTAATTGGGCATAATTTTTTTATATAAATTTTTAAAAAATAAAAAAATAAAAAATAAAAAAAAAATCGCATACTGCACATTTTTTTTTAAATTCCGTGTGCCATTTTTTCTTGTGATGCGTGAATGTTCAAGGGAGTTGCAAGGGGTTTCATCCCGTAACATGCCCATCACGTGCTTTTGTGATTCACGTGCTTACTTGTTCTTTGTTATTTTCTCCTGGAGCGTGGAGCATGATGACTTTTAAAGGATTAAAAGGATCGGTGGCCATTACCACTTTCACGTGGCAAAGGATCGATTTATAAGAAAATTTGGCGAGATTCACTTGGAATCATATTGTATCGAATATATATATATATATATATATATATATATATATATATGATAATAACGGTTTTTTATTATATATATATAATAACGGTTTTGTTTTATTATTATATATATATATATATATAATATTCTTAATAATTTTATTATTAAAATAAAATTTTATTTTAATATTAAAATAAAAGTTTATTTTATATTAAAATATAAAGTTTATTTTAATTTTAAAATTAAATTTCATGCTAACTAATTAGAGTTGGAATTTGATTCCATGATAACTAATTGGAGTTGAAATTGTATTCCATCTTTCCTTAAATAAAAAGTTTATTTAGATATGAAATAAGATTTCATATTATTCTAAATAAAATAGTTTATTTATGAATAGAAAGAGAATCAAGTATTTCCTTAAATAAAGGAGTTTATTTAGATATGAAATAAGATTTCATATTATTCAAAATAAAGGAGTTTATTTGTGAATAGGAAAGAGAATCCGTGTTTCCTTTAATAATGGAGTTTATTTTTTTGGAATTGGATTCCATAATTAATTAAAATAAAGGAGTTTATTTTGATTAAAGATTTTGATTAAAATAAAATAGTTTATTTTATTCAAAATTGGATAAATTAAAATAAAATAGTTTTATTTTAATTTAAATTTGGATTAAAATAAAGGAGTTTATTTTGATTCAAAATTAGATTTTATACTAACTAATTTTGCCCATTAAATGATATCAATATATATATTGAATGTTTATTATTCATAAGATGAATGTTATTTATTGATGCATATGGTGATGTGTATGATAATAAATGGGATTGATTATGGACTATTGACCAATGTGATTGAATTTTATTTTAGTTGGATGCATGAATGTATGGGTTTTATTAAATGGGGTCTGCGTACCTCGTCTTCTCAAATTTTTCTTAATTTAAATTCTATCTCCCTCCTATGTACTTCCCCTTGACTGCTGATCATGGTTTCTATTTATTTTAAATAATTTTGTAATAGGAATAGTTAGAATTAATTTTGAAGAATTGGAAATCAAGGGACAAGGAGCGTGTGAAGACCCGTTTGTAATGGAACCCGGGTTTAAATGTAATAGTTATATTTAAATATTAATTTTTGCACCCCAGGGTTTGACCTTTTGGTTCACTTGGTGGCTCTAGTGAACCAAACTAGAATAAAAGTCCATAATCAATCCAAGTAGAATATAGTATTCTATATGTGCATGCTTATACTATATATATTATATATTATGCAAACATGCTTCGCATGTTAATTAATACGATATATATTTTATATATATATTTGCATGCTTGCTTAAACAAGATGAGACATTTAATTATAAATCCCTCAAATTTTTTTTATATTAAGTCCTAAGCGTTCAAAGATATTTGGAATATCGACGTCGTAAGCTTTCTAGCATGATAAAATTAATAGAGTATTAAATATTTAATATGAGTTTGTTGTGTCACCACAAGGCAAGTATTAAGTATTTAAGATGTTAATTTATCACATTTGATGCTTATAAAGAAAATTGAACAATATTGTTTTGTTGTGTCACCACAAGGATGATATTTTTCTTTTTTGAATATATGGAGTGCTAGGTTGGACTTAACTTGGATAATTTTGATTCGGATGTGCCACCACTTGATCAAAATAATCTAAGAGGCAAAATACAAGGAGTTGCATAGTTGATGTAATTGACAAGAGTTGTCTACCTATTTATTTATATATAGTTTGTTGTGTCACCACAAGGCTATATACATTGGAAATGGGATCCTTATTCTCACTAGCAGATCTTTAATTAGATTTTGCCGAACTATATATAATTGAGGGTAATATAGTTTGAAGAAAATAGTGGGAGATACCAATTTAAAACAAGACCTAAATTATTTTGGTAATTAATAAAAGAATGTGTGTTAAAATGTTGTTAATTACAAATTCATTTATAGAATTTTACAATGTCTAAATTACTATCAACTCATGAAACATATTAGATGTTATTTAACAGGGAATAGAATTAAGCGGATTGGTTAAGGAATTTGAGAATAGTTCTCATAGTGAAAAGCTATCTTATGTCCATAATCGCCTATCCTCGCAATGGTTGCGCATAATGCCTCGAGGAAGAGATTGCTACTTTTAGAAATTGGCAAGATGATGCACAGTTGGCTCAATACATCATGCTCGCATCTATGAGTAACGAGCTTGGCGTCACAAGATGAAACTATGGATGCTCCTACTATATTCCCGCACATCAAGTAGTTGATGGTGAGAAAGTAGGGACCGATAGATATCGAGATATCTAAGGAGCTCTTCCGATCTAGAATGGCCAATGGCACTATATAATGCTGAATAAAAAGTTCTTAACATAATCAATTTGATTGATCAATTAGGACAACGGGTTTTGTCATGGATGGAGAGTTTGAGCAAGATTTGATCTTGCACTCACTCCCAGACTCCTTTTACAATTATTGTGAATTTTTCATATGAACAAGCTAGATATCACCATTTGATTTGCTTAACATGTTGAAAAATGTTGAGAGTCATTTTTCAACCAAGAAAGACCAAGTCTTCATCGATAGGGGCCAAAGTATCTTCTAAAAAGAAGAACGATTCTAAGAAGGTAAATAGAAAGGCGTAAACAAAGGATAATAAGAACAAAAAGCGATCACGGATAGCAAAGGAGTTTGCTTCCACCGCAATAAGCCTCGGACACCTTTGGAAAGAAAGCTGCGAGAAGCATCTTGCAGAGGCTAACCAAAGAAGCTTAGTGAAGTTTTGATTCATAATACGATTTTTTGTTCATGATTGAAATAAATTTTCTTTAAGTCAAGGTTCTATTTGGGTATTGGATACCGATTTTGGTTATCATAAATATAGATTTATGAAGGGACCAAGCAGAAGTAGAAAGCTAAACAAATATAAGTAATCTTATGTGCGGGAAATGTAACAAAGGTTGCCATATTAGCCATAGAAACTTATAGTTTAGCAATGCCTACGGGAAAATCTATTAAGTCAATAAGTTGTTATTGTATTCTAGTTCTTGTTAAAAATATTATTTCCATTTTATTGTTGGACAATGAAATCTTTGGTATTATAATTAAGAACAATTGTTGTTCTATTTATAATAATAATGTTTTGTATAGAACTGGAATATTACTTAATAAATTTTGTATACTTGACTTATATGAAAATAATTTTGCATATTGAACAAACTAGTATAAGAAAAGGAGATGATCATTCAAAGAGTTGAATGTGTGTATTTATTGAAATACAAGTATAAATTATTTGAAAGGTTCAAAGAATTCAGAAGTGAAACAAATTGGCAAAGTATTAAGATTCTTTGATTATATCAAGGAATAAATACTTGTGCAATAAGTTTCTAGATCATCTCAAATGGTTTTCTCATAATGGACGCCTCCTGATACGTAATAATTGATTGATGTATCTGAAAGGAAAAATCGTACCTTGTTGGACATGGTGCGGTCCATAATGATTTTACCGACATTCCAGTATCCTTCTTGGGTAATGTCCTAGAAATGGCTGTATATCTACGAAAAAGGTAACCTCAAAATCCGGCCCCAAGACTCCATAAAAGTTATGGACAGGGAGGATTCCTAATCTTAAGTATGTTAAGATAAGGGGTTGTCCAACTTATGTGAAAAGGTTTCGAAGGATAAGCTTGGGACAAGATTTGACATATGTCTGATTTGTGGGACATCCTAAAGTAAGTTTTTAGGTATATGTTCTATAATTCTACTTAGCAAAAGGTGTTTGTTCTGAAAACACGCGCCTTCTAAGATAAAGGTGTTTATCATTAAAAGGGGCTAGTGGGAGGATAATAGGTCTTGAAGAGTTCAAGAACCACAAAATACTATAAGTTAAATAAGAGGAACCTATAGATAGACCTATTATACCACAACCCAATCGTAAATGCGGAATAGTACAGAAGATACAGGAGGTATGGATTCATCATAGATGATGATGATGAGGTACACATCATAGAAGATGATGATCCGATTACATACGATGAGGTAAGTGTTGTGAACACTCGGAGAAATGGATTGAAGCAAGTTTCTCAAATATGGAACATTCGTTTTGATGAGGCAATCAAAAGAGTTTGATTTTATCAAAATAAGAATGAACCTGGTGTGTGTACAAAGGGTCGATGGGAGAACATCGTGACATTCCTAGTACAATATATTGATATACTACGGATAAGGAATGACATACCAATGCTACAATCAGTAAAGATAAAGTTGTCTAAACATTCCTCCATGAATGATTTGGAAGAGTATCTTAATTGGGGATATAAATCTATATAAATAGATTTAAGAGGATGCTCGACTTAACCCAAGGAACGTATATTCATTTGATGCTAAAGTCGTTTAGCATAGCAAATTCCAAGAGATGTCTCATGTCGATGAGCTATGGAGTGTATCTCTCTTAATAGTCCCCACAGACTCCTGAAAAGAGAGGTCGCATGAGTGACAATCATGCATGCAATGAAATGTACAAGACCTGATGTTAATCAGTCATATTATGGAGAAGTTCACTATGAGTCAGTGAAAAACATCTTAAAGTGCTTAACCGACACTAAGGATGTGATCATATTCATGGTGGGTCTAAATTAAAACTAGAGGGCTTAAAAGACTCAAGTTTTTCAGACAGACCAAGATGACAGAAAAATCCACTTTAAGGTAAAGCGTTATCTTGAGCGAGTGGTGCGTTGAATTGGAAAGGTTCCAAACAATGAAAGAGTTCTTTGGTTTAGTGATAAAGACAAAGTATATAACTATAAATGAAGCTGCAAGTTGATTGTTTAGATTAAAAGTTCATTACAGAACTAGGAATAGTTCCTAAGTCTCATCTTGGATCTAAACATGTGTTGTGACACTTTCATTTGATTATTAGAATCATTGAAAGATGGGAAATCACTATAGAGATAGTGGACTCTCATGAACAACATTACATATCCATTAACTAAAGCTTATCCAACAGCAGGATAATCGTCACTTAGAGAAGAAGAGTATGAGGTACCATGACGATTGGCTTTAGTGCAAGTGGGAGATTGAAAGTAGTATGCACACAAGCCAATCATGTTTGATGATAAAGCATATACTTTGTAACAATCTTATTCATTTATTAATAAAAAGTATTAATTTATTAATGGCTTTTAATTATCTAATGTTGTTTTATAATATGTGATAAACCCATAGTTTTAAGCAATGCTTTTAGAATAATGATGATGATCATTCTAATGAGATCTAAATTCTTAGAAAGCTTAAAACTAAAATAGTTCCCAATCATTGGATTACTAAATTAGAGATTAGTGAATCCGGATAGATTGGTACATACGTTAACTTGCTTTCGTTGGATGAGGATGATTGATCTCATGATCATTTGTGTGGAGACACTAAAGCAAGTATGTAGGTGCTTATTAGAGAATAAGTTCACTGAACGTGGCTCGCTAAGGAATACCTAATGGAGTTTTACTTGGTTGTCAATAGGAATTCTTGTAGTGATAGTAGTACAAGTGATCCTTGGACTTGAGATCATCATAGTATCTTGTGTATGATGAGTTATACTTTGACTTATTCCTTAAGACCCTTAGGGTATATCAAAGGGTATGCTTGGGTATAATAAGTTGTACATGGAGATAATGTATGATCAATAAAGAATCTACTACTTCTATTAAAAGAAGAGAAATGTCCTATGTGATTCGATAAATGACAACCCAAAGAGTCCTTGCTTAAGCGAGAATGAAATTAGAAAGGAGTTTCTAATTTGCATTATTTGGAGTTGTGCATTTAAGGATCGAAATACATATAATTAAATAAAATAAGACTTGATAGTAATTCCATGTCTTATATTTAATTGGGACATTGTATGGTGGAATGATTGAAGTGTACGGTAACTATTTACTCAAAGGTTCTTTTATGATTAATGTTGAAATCTATATTATCTGGAAAGTCGTTGATCGCTAGGGAGGCTTATCCCTATTGTAGAATAAATATTATTTATTTAAATAAATTAATTGTTTAATTTATTTATTTAAATAAGATTAAATTGTTCTAATTGATTTATTCACAATAGGTTTAATATGGAGAACCTAAAGGGTCACACCATAAAAGGAAGAATAATTATTTAAGAAGTTAATGGCATAATCGTAATAATATGTTATGTATATTTAATTTAATCTATGGTGATAGAATAAATTAAATATCTTAATATTATTATTTAATATTTTAGAAATATTAAATATAAATTAATAAGAGGAGTCTTATTAATATTATTACAATTATTATTATTATTTTAATTTCTAAAAGAGTTTAGGAATTAATTTAATATAAGTACTCTCATTTATTCCTAATTGGATTAGGAAGGAAAATTAGTTAAAGGAGTTTAATTAATTATCCCTAGTAAGATTAGGGAACCCCTTTAATTAAAAGGGTTTAATTAAATAATACCTTATTTTAATAGGGTTACTTGATATCTTTATAAGAGGAGTCTTATATCAGATATCAAGACTACGATATAATTCCAATGGTTGAAGAGTACGCTCCTTTTCTATAGAGATAGAAAAAAAAAACTAGGGTTTAGCCAACCACCCATCTTCTTGAATCCTTCTTCTTCTTTGGTGGATCACCTCTAGAGGCCAAACACTTGGGTGGCTAACGTTGATCAAAGGAAGGAACCAAACCCGGTGGATTCAAGTTGAACGCGAAAAGGATTGGAGATGAACTTGTACCTGAGGAATCTCGGATCTTCAAGGGTATGTTTCTTATTCATCTTTTTCATTTAATTAATAATTGTGCATAAAGGGTGATCCGGGTATATGGTTTGTAAAAATTTTAAACTCTGATTTTTACACGTTTCCGCTTATTTATGCAATTTGATTGCGTTCTTGAATATTACAAACCCAACACTTAGGAGAAGTTTCAAGAGCTATTCAACGACAAGTACTTTCCCGAGAGTATTCGTCACATGAAAGAAGTGGAGTTTATCAAATTGGAACAAAAGAATATGACCGTGTCATAATACGAAGCTAAATTTGCAGAGTTATCCCGGTTTGCATCCCATTTAGTCGATAATGAGGAGCGAATGACGCGAATGTTTTTAAGAGGTTTGAAACCGGAGATACGTCAATATCTTATTTCTCATAAATTGTGTTTGTACTCAGATGTTGTAAATAGGGCTCAGTTATTGGAGCGTGGTAACGAGTCAACGTAACTAAGAGAAAGCATTGGCAAAGATGAAAATACAAGTGGTATCACCATCTAAAGCTTGGCGACAACAAACGTGGAGGGAATCAACATGCCAGAAATGGTAACCACTTCGGTGGTAATCATGGCCAAGACAGTAAAAATGGACATTTCAAGAAGAGGAGATTCAACAATGATGGAAAGACGTCAGCACCAGCACCCATTGTTAAGGAAGGAGAACGACCACCTATCATATGCTTCAAATGCAGAGGAGAGGGACACATCAATCCAAACTGCGCGATGTCGTCCAAAGCATGTTATAATTATGGAAGAGAAGGTCACCTAGCCCGATTTTGTAATTCACCGAAGACAAGTTCAGCTAGGATGGAGACACCAAAGGCCTTCCCAGAAAAGTCAAAGCCAGTAGTGCAAGGGAGAGCGTTTGTAGTGACCTCCCAGAAAGCAAGGAACCCGAATGAGGTCATCACGGGTAAGCTTATCATAAACTCTGGCGAAGTCTATACCTTATTTGATACCAGTTCTACCCATTCTTTTATTTCTCCTACTTGCGCTCAACGTTTAAATTTGACTCCGGAGAAATTAGACTTTGACTTATCTGTTGAAACTCTGTTGGGAGAAACCTTCATTACATCCACGGTTTATAAGTCTTGTTTGGTTCAAGTTGGTACCCACACATTACCCATCGATCTTATTTCATTGAAAATACTTGTATTTGATGTAATTCTAGAGATTGATTGGTTAACTACTCATCATGCAAAAATTGATTGTTTTCGTAAGGTTGTTAGCTTTAATATTCCTAATCGATCTATTATGCAAATTCAAGCAACCAAACCATTAAAATCAATCACTGTCATCTCAAGCCATAAAGCTATTCGTTTATTAAAAAATGGATGTCAAGCTTTATTAGCTCATGTCACAGATCTAAACAAAAATACGTCAGTTTTGAATAATATTTCTATTGTTAATGAATTTTTACGATGTATTTCTCAAGAACTTCTCAGCCTACTATAGCGCCCGAATCGCGCCGTGGATCCGGTTCGCTATTTCTATAATCATTATGGAAGATATAAACATAGATTGTTTATACAGTACACTTTACACACTATTCCCAAAATCGAATAACCTTAACTTATACACAAATCATAAATTATCTAACACATAACAATACTAATCAAAACTACTTTTACAAATTAGCTGCACATTTTATCCCAAGCTGAACTTGGCATTATCCTTTTCCTGTATCCGAACGCATTCGCCTTATCTGCAATGTTTATCATGATATAGCAAGGGTGAGCATGAAAGTTGCCCAGCAAGTTTTAAAACAATTTAAAGATATATCATGATTGAAAGAGTTTGAATAATAAGATTGCTATCCTTCACAATGTAGTTGTGAATTAGCATGAACAAAATTTTGACTGAACAAGTATTGAATAGGAACAATAATATATCTAGACCAACTGGTAATGAAGGTGATCAGCCTTTCATACCTGACTTATACATGCAAGATGTACAGAGTACAATTCAACATGGCAATCAGAGATGATTAACCATAAGTATATCCGAATGAACAACTCTTAGTAGAGTTAAGTAAAAGGAAACTTGCCTGAACCGTTGATTACCATTACGCAATTTAATAAGCTTCGTCTGAAGACCTAATATTAATAATATAGATATACAATATTAGAATAATATCATCACAATATAACAGTAACCTAAACACGTAGCGCATAACACCATCGACTATTCAAAGACATAAAACTTAATATCAAGTCTATTCAAAGACACCATCGCCTATCATTTCCTCCTCAGATTTTGAATACGAGTCTCCCTCGTCTTATTTTGTATGAACTCGCAAAAAACTTCTAAACATCCCCTCGTTCATCATCGCTCAATTGGTGTTGTTCACGGGAGGAACATTGCCACTGACTGTTGCACGTTCTCCTCGTTGGTGAGTACAAAGGCGTCTCCACGGTCTCATTTCCATTGTTAATATTCTCAATCGACATTCTCAAATCATCGCCATAAAACAAGGGTTAATTAAGGAAATCAATATATCACATAATATCCCTATATTGATCGACCAACTAACAAATAAGCTTAGGTAGGACACACTAGCAAAGGATTTATTCGTCTCTCCTCCTAGTTCTATTTCCGATCTCCGCCTTGGAGATCATATCCCTAAGCTCGATACTAACTGTGACGCCCCAAAATAGGTATACATCACCTATTCTCGAGTTGTCAATACATGGTACGTAAACAACTATAACTTTATTATTACAACAAGAAATTGTGAGTTTGAATACAAATATTATCTTCTAGACAATATCCATACTCAAATAAATCCTCATCACATTTATTGATACATTATTTTACAAAAATGGTGAGGACTACTAAACAACTTTCTCTAAAACCTTCATTCCATACCCCAGACTGCATTTCGCTTATATTCTCGCCTCCCGAGAAAAATGGAACAAAAAGGAAAAGGGTGAGCTCAACTAGCCCAAGTAAAAGAATATTATGACTAAGATAATATACAACAAATTATCGTTAGTCTTCAACGAGAGAAAATCTAATAGAATACAATAGACAACAAATTTTAAATCAATATTCGCAATGAAATAATAATTCATTAGAAGAGTTAAGTAGAGAATGCAAACTACTATCTTCTATGTATGAATTTAAAAGTTCATCGCTCATCTTTTATCCCCGTAACATCAATCAATATACATCCGAATCAAATATTCATCTTTGCACTCTGAGCCAAAGATATTCATCATTGGTCATGTTCATCTAAACACTGCTCATCTTTGCACTACGACCAAAGATATTCTTCAGAAATCATTCATCTTTGCACTACAGGCCAAAGATATTCCGTAATATCATCATTTAAGGCTGAAGATGATGAAAAATATTTTTAAAGAAATGAATCCAGTGAAACAAAATGACAAGGATTAAGGATTAAGGATTCGTACTTGGTTTTATCCACGTCCAAAAATACCTCAAAAATAGTCATAGTGGTGTAAAATTCAAGAATGATCAAAACATGGATACAATCAAAGCTAGTATCCAGAATAGATATTTTGGACAAAAAGAAGAAATTTTATTTTTCGGTGAATAAAGGTCAGTACACGTGAATAGTAACTCGACACCAAAAGATAGAAATTCCACAAAAAACATCTTCACGCGCCGTGAATAGTACCCGTGAATAGTAACTCGTGAATAGTAACTCGTGAATAGTAACTCGTGAATAAGTAACTCATGAATAGTAACCCATACATGAAAAAGTTCCAAATTTGATAAGAAGTTTCAACCAATATTTCAAAGATAATGATATTGAAGAAATAATATCATTTGAGAAGAAAATAACATCCTTACCTCGAAAGATCAAGACTTCATTTGAAACACACCGGATATAGGCTATGACTTGGACTTGCACAGTATAGCAATACTCAAAGTATACTCAAAATACTCACAAGAATAATTTCAATAATATAGAGAGAGAAAACTTGAGTTTCGGTGTGATTTTCAATTCTAACCTAAGCACCTATTTATAGGAAATTGCTTAGAACACCAAAGCGAAAATTTAATATAATAATATTATATATATTACAAATTCTCTACGCACCTAGAACCATCTGAATTCAGCAACTTGCATGTGTTTAATGAGGCTAACTCGAACACAAAAAACGTTTTTGTAATTAAAAATATTTTAAACTTCCAAAATCAATTATTTTTTGAGCTTCGAACTTCAATAATTCATAATAAATAGCCCTTTCATCAGAAAAATCGAATCTCGCGTGTTTTTATAGGAAATTCAATTCTCTACAACTTTGCAGAAGAAAGTTTTCCAAATTCCAAATAGAAATTGACCGAAATCCACAACCAGGCGATTTTACAAGTTATAATCAAATTTGATCAATAAATGGGTCCCACCGACATGTTTAACATGTTTTAAACATTTATTGCAAAAAAATACTCTTCCTCCTTGTATACTCATATATCCCATATTCGTTGTAAAAATATCACCATTATTATATTATTAAAATATAATAATATATTTAAATGAATTATTTTATCAAAAAAGATAAAATTTCAATTTTCAACAATTGTCGCATTAAAAATTTTCTCCATCTATATCCACATAAAATTAATATTTTTCTCATCATATGAATCAATAATTAATTATTCACAAATAATATTACGAGAATCACAATATCGACAACAGTGCAGTTCTAGGAAAGAGGGGCTTTCAATAAGAATTTCTTCTTCTTGCGCCAATTAGGTGACCAAACCTCTCCTTAGATGTAACTTTCTAGACATTGTCAATAATGTTATCTAATAATATTATTCGAGATAATATGAATTATTGCTTCGATAATGAAAAAATCTTGTGTAATGACAATTATCAAACAACAAAGAATATAAAATATCAACGTTAAGCAATTATTAACTCAATAAAATAATCGAACGAAGAATTATCGTAACCATTATTGAGTAGTGCGCTTCTTACGTAAGAATCAACAATTGGTGCAACCGCGGTGCTACATCGTGTGTTTTAACCAACGGGTATTTTAACAAGATAATTGGTGAATAACTACGTAGATTATTTTTAAACAACTTATATTTGTTGTTTTCTTCATCCAATCGCTTTCAGTTATGGGCCCACACATGGCTGCGTCGTCGCATTTAATATTCCCCGACAAAGCATTTAATATTCCACGACCAAACGAATATTCCCAAACAACAATGAATATTTTATAACCACTTGCTTATTTTGAAGTATTTGCGTATTTTACCCCTAACTATCCACATTAATCAAATCAACCCTTACTATTTTAAAATAATAAATAGAAAATTAAATTTCATTAATAATAAGTTGGGGTCTTACAACCTCCCTCCTTATGAAATTTCGTCCTCGAAATTGACGACACGATTCGGTGTGTTTCGAAAAGGTGAGGATACCTCGCTTTCATTTCCGTTTCCAATTCCCTGTGTCATTTCCTCTATAGCATGATTCCTCCACAAAACTTTAACCGTGTGGTATGACCTTTGCTGGCGTAGGGACATGCTCCTTCCTATCTAAGATCTTGATGGTACCTCCTCACACGTTAAGTCTTTGGCTATCTCGTCCTGGTTCTAACTCAATAACGTGGTTTGGGTCTTTCACATATTTACGAAGTACAGATATGTGAAACACATTATGAACACGAGACATACTCGGAGGTAACGCGAGTCTATAGGCTACATTTCCTACTTGGTCAAGAATTTGAAATGGACCAATAAATCGTGGATTGAGCTTTCCTCTCTTCCCAAATCTTGTAACTCCCTTCCATGGAGCAACTCGCAACAATACATGATCCCCTACACTAAATTCCACGTCCTTTCGATGAAGATCCGCATAACTCTTTTGTCGATCTTGTGCCGTTTGTATACGTTGTCGAATCATTTGGATCTTTTCGGTGATCATACGTATTTAACTCGGGTCCCAACAATGTTGTTTCACCCACCTCATCCCAACATATTGGAGAACGACATTTTCGTCCATATAATGCTTGAATGGAGCCACACCTATACTTGCTCGATAAGCTGTTGTTGTAGGAGAATTCCACCAATGGTAAATACTTATCCCAACTACCCTTGAAGTCAGGACACGAGTCTTAATAGATCTTCAAGAGTTTGAATAGTCCTCTCGATTGTCTCGTCCGTTTGGGGATGGTATGCCAACTAAATCGCAAACTGCGCCCATAGCTTTTTGCAAGCTAACCCAAAATCTTGAAGTGAATCTTGGGTCACGATCCAAACTATGGATATCGGCATGCCATGCAAGCTCACAATCTCATTCACGTCACATACTAGCAAGACGCTCAAGTGAATAAGTTTCCGTGACGGCAAGAAAGAAATGAGCAGACTTGGTTAATCTATCAACAATAACCCAAATAGCATTGATGCCTTGAGAAACCGTAGGAAGACCCAGAACGAAATCCATGGTAATGTGTTCCCACTTCCATTTCGAATCTCAAGTGGTTGCAATGGACCCTTAGGTACAAGATGCTCCGCCTTTTTACACGTTGACAAGTTAAACACATCGAGATAAACTTTGCAATTTCTCTCTTCATATTGTTCCACCAAAATGTATGTCGAAGATCACGATACATTTTAGTACTTCGAGGATGGATTGCAAATGGTGTATTGTGTGCCTCCATCATAATCTTGTACTTCAAATCGTAGTCGTTAGGGACACAAAGTCTCAGAGTGGACTCAAGTATTCCTTCTTCATCAATTCTCGCTTGGAATAGCTCCTTCTTGTACTTTCTTCTTCATACGCATCGCCTCTCGTCAAATTGGGTGGAGCAACCTTAACTTTTTTCTATTAAAGTTGGCTCTATGCGTATACTTGACATCATCACACCTCGCTCCTCGCGATATGATCTTCTACTCAACGCGTCAGCTACCACATTCGCTTTTCCAGGATGGTATTGAATAGTGTGGTCGTAGTCTTTCAATAGCTCGAGCCAACGTCGCTGCCGCATGTTGAGTTCTTTTTGAGTGAAGAAATATTTAAGGCTTTTATGGTCTGAATATATCTCCACTTTCTCCCCATATAGATAGTGCCTCCATATCTTTAGCGCGAAAACGACTGCTGCCAACTCTAGATCATGAGTAGGATAATTCCTCTCATACTCTTTAAGTTATCGCGAGGCATAAGCTATGACTTTCCCACGTTGCATGAGAACACATCCTAACCCTTTGCTCAAGCATCGTCAGAGATAACAAATCCATCCGAACCGGATGGTATTGTTAGAACACAGTCTTCAAATAAGTCTCCTCTTAAGCTCTTGGAAACTCTTCTCGCATTCTTCGCTCCAAACGAATTTTGTATCCTTCCGAGTTAGCTGAGTTAATGGAGTAGCGATTCGAGAAAATCCTTCCACGAATCTCCGATAATAACCAGCTAAGCCCAAAAAGCTACGTGACTTCACCACCGACTCGGCTTGGTTCTCCTAACTTTGTATTGCTTCAATCTTCACGGATCAACAGATACTCCATGTTTCGACACCACGTGCCCAAGGAATGCTACTTCCTCAAGCCGTAACTCACATTTCTTTAATTTGGCATATAGTTTGTTTTCACGAAGCCTTTCGAGTACCAAACTTCAAATGGTGCTCATGATCTTCACGACTTTTGGAATATATGAGGATGTCATCAATAAAGACAACAACAAACTGATCCAAATATTCCTTAAATACTCGGTTCATCATATCCATGAAAGCCGCAGGAGCATTAGTCAGTCCGAAAGACATGACTAAGAATTCATAATACCCATACCGAAGTTCAAGGCGCCTTTGGAATATCCTTAGTTCTAATCTTCAAATTTGATGATATCCGGAGCTAAGATCGATTTTTGAAAAGAATTGTGCCCTTGCAATCGGGTCAAACAAGTCATCAATACGAGGTAGAGGATACCTATTCTTGATGGTGACATGGTTCAATTCCCGATAGTCAATATTAAAGTCGCATACTCCCGCTCTTTCTTCTTTACGAATAAAACAGAGCACCCCAAGGAGATGTACTAGGACGAATGAAACCGATGTCCAACAATTCCTCGTAGTTGGACCTTTAACTCCTCGAAGTTCAATAGAGCCATTCGATATGGGGTTTTAGAAATGGGCTTTGTACCGGGTTCAAGATCAATAAAGAATTCAACTTCACGTTCGGGGGTAGACTGGGGAAGTTCTTTGAAATACGTCGGGAAAGTCAATAACAACAGGAATATTATTCAAATTTGACGTGTCTTTATTCAAATCCATAACATGGGCTAAGAAAGCTTGACATCCGCTTTTTTCAATAAACGAATAGCTTTATGATTAGATATGACAAATGATTGATTTTAATGGTTTAGTTGCTTGAATTCGCATACAACAAAGTTGGTTAGGAATATGAAAACTAACAACCTTATTTAAAACAATCAATTTTGGCATGATGAGTAGTTAACCAATCAATCCCTAAAATCACATCAAAAAAGCAAGTATCTTTAAAGAGATAAGGTCAACGGTGTAAGGTGATGGTGCCAACTTGAATCAAACAAGATTTATAAACATTGGATGTGATGAAAGTTTCTCCTAACGGAGTTTCCACAGATAGGTCAAAGTCTAATTTCTCCGAGTCAAGTTTAAACGTTGATCACATGCGGAGAGATAAATGAATGGGTAGCACCCAGATCAAGTAAGGTATAAACTTCGCAAGAATTTATAAATAGCTTACCCGCGATCACCTCGTTTGGGTTTTCGTGATTTTGACCGACCACAACAAACGCCTTCCTAGAATCGTTGACTTTGACTTTTTCGGGATGATCTTTTGAGTCACCGTCCCTAATCGAACTAGGTTTTGCTACCGCATAATCTCGAGCAATATATCCTTCCTTTCCATAATTATAGCATACCTTGATTTGTTGTGGGCGCTTTGGTGATATGTCCTCTTTTCCGCATTTGTAACATATGACCAAAGTGGTCGTTCTCCTCCCTTAGAACCGATTCTTGCCAAGACCTTTGCGTCTTCACATGGTCGTTGTTAAATCTCCTCTTTTAAAATCTCCTCCGACTCGCTTCTTCTATTTTCATGGCCATGATTACCACCAGAGTGGTTACCATTTTTTGTCCGTCTGCTTTTCTTTCTCCATTGGTTATCATTATTCATTGATCGCTATCTCCGCAGTGCGATCCTCGTTATTGTCCCTCGGTTGACCGTATTCGTTATCTCGCTCTAATAATTGAGCCCTATTTACAACATCTAAATAGAGAGAAAGTTTATGAGAAATGAGATCTTCGACGTATGCCGGTTTCAAACCTCTCGTAAACATCCGCGTCCATATCGTTCCTCATTCTCCACCAAATGAGGTGCAAAACGGATAACTCTACAAACTTTGCCTCGTCATCGAGACACCGCCATGTTGTTTTGCTCTAATCGATGAACTCCACTTCCTTCATACGACGAACACTTTCGGGAAAGTATTTGTCATTAAATAGTTTCAAACGTTTCCCGTGACATGCGAAAAGTGTTTGGATGGGTACGCTTCATGACTCCCACCATGAATCGCTTCGCCACGGAACATAAAGGTGGCGAATGGAACCTTCTTCTCTCCGTGCATCCCAAGACATCGAATATCTTGGTAATTTGCTTGACCCATGTTTCCGCCATGATCGGATCTCGCTTTCCTTAAATTTCGTGGTCCCAGCTCTTTGAAGTTGCTTGTTTGTGACAACCCGTGAATTGCTATCATTTCCTCCTCGTATTTTGAATACGAGTCTCCCTCGTCTTATTTTGCATGAACCGCAAAAACTTCTAAACATCCCCTCATTCATCATCCGCTTTCGTTGGTGTTGTTTCATGTACTGTTGCACGTTCTCCTCGTTGGTGAGTACAAGCGTCTCCACGGCCTCATTTCCATTGTTAATATTCTCACGACATTCTCAAATATCGCCACAAAACAAGGGTTAATTAAGGAAATCAATATATCACATAATATCCCTATATCTTGACTAACTAACAAATAAGCTTAGGTAGGACACACTAGCAAAGGATTTATTCGTCTCTCCTCCTAGTTCTATTTCCGATCTCCATGGAGATCATATCCCTAAGCTCGATACTAATTGTGACGCCCCCAAAATAGGTATACATCACCTATTACGAGTTGTCAATACACGGTACGTAAACAACTACAACTTTATTATTACAACAAGAAATTGTGAGTTTGAATACAAATATTATCTTCTAGACAATATCCATACTCAAATAAATCCTCATCACATTTATTGATACATTATTTTACAAAAATGGTGAGGACTACTAAAACAACTTTCTCTAAAACCTTCATTCCATACCCCAGACTGTACTCGCTTATATTCTCGCCTCGAGAAAATGGAACAAAAAGAAAAGGGTGAGCTCAACTAGCCCAATAAAGAATATTATGACTAAGATAATATACAACAAATTATCGTTAGTCTTCAACAGAGAAAAATCTAATAGAATACAATAGACAACAAATTTTAAATCAATATTCGCAATGAAATAATAATTCATTAGAAGAGTTAAGTAGAGAATGCAAACTACTATCTTCTATGTATGAATTTAAAAGTTCATCGCTCTATCTTTTATATCCGTAACATCAATCAATATACATCCGGAATCAAATATTCATCTTTGCACTACAAAGCCAAAGATATTCATCGATTGGTCGTGTTCATCTAAACACTGTTCATCTTTGCACTACTACCAAAGATATTCTTGAGAAATCATTCATCTTTGCACTCTGAAGCCAAAGATATTCCGTAATATCATCATTTAAGGCTGAAGATGATGAAAAATATTTTTAAAGAAACGAATCCAGTGAAACAAAATGACAAGGATTAAGGATTAAGGATTCGTACTTGGTTTTATCCACGTCCAAAAAAAATACCTCAAAAATAGTCATAGTGGTGTAAAATTCAAGAATGATCAAAACATGGATACAATCAAAGCTAGTATCCAGAATAGATATTTTGGACAAAAAGAAGAAATTTTATTTTTCGGTGAATAGTGCCGTATACGTGAATAGTAACTCCGACACCAAAAGATAGAAATTCCACAAAAAACATCTTCACGCTTACTTTAATGAATACCTGAATGAATAGTAACTTTCGTGAATAGTAACTCGTGAATAGTAACTCATGAATAGTAACCCATGAATAGAACATGAAAAAGTTCCAAATTTGATAAAAGTTTCAACCAATATTTCAAAGATAATGATATTGAAGAAATAATATCATTTGAGAAGAAAATAACATCCCTTACCTCGAAAAGATCAAGATTTCTAAATTTAAAACACCAGGATATAGGCTATGACTTGGACTTGCATCGTATAGCAATACTCAAAGTATACTCAAAATACTCACAAGAATACGCTCGATAATATAGAGAGAAAACTTGAGTTTACGGTGTGATTTTCAATTCTAACCTAAGCACCCTATTTATAGGAAATTGCTTAGAACACCAAAGCAGAAAATTTAATATAATAATATTATATATATTACAAATTCTCTACGCACCTAGAACCATCTGAATTCAGCAACTTGCATGTGTTTAATGAGGCTAACCGAACACAAAAAACGTTTTTGTAATTAAAAATATTTTAAACTTCCAAAAATCAATTATTTCGGAGCTTCAGAACTTCAATAATTCATAATAAATAGCCCTTTCATCAGAAAAATCGAATCTCGCGTGTTTTTATAGGAAATTCAATTCTCTACAACTTTGCAGAAGAAAGTTTTTCCAAATTCCAAATAGAAATTGACCGAAATCCACAAACGGGCGATTTTACAAGCTATAATCAAATTTCAGTCAATAAATGGGGTCCACCGACATGTTTAACATGTTTTAAACATTTATTGCAACAAAAATACTCTTCCTCCTTGTATACTCATATATCCCATATTCGTTGTAAAAATATCACCATTATTATATTATTAAAATATAATAATATATTTAAATGAATTATTTTATCAAAAAAAGATAAAATTTCAATTTTCAATAATTGTCGCATTAAATATTTTCTCCATCTATATCCATATAAAATTAATATTTTCCTCATCATATGAATCAATAATTAATTATTCACAAATAATATTATGAGAATCACAATATTGACAACCGTAGTTCCTAGGAAAGAGGGGCTTTCAATAAGAATTTCTTCTTCTTGGCGCCGCAATTAGGTGACCAAACCTCTCCTTAGATGTAACTTTCTAGACATTGTCAATAATGTTATCTAATAATATTATTCGGATAATATGAATTATTGCTTCGATAATGAAAAATCTTGTGTAATGACAATTATTGAAACAACAAAGAATATAAAATATCAACGCAAAGAATTATTAACTCAATAAAATATCGAGCAAAGAATTATCGTAACCATTATTGAGTAACGCTTCTTCACGTAAGAATCAACAATTGGTGCAATACTGGTAGTGCTCTCGTGTTTTTAACCAACGGGTATTTTAACAAGATACTTCAGAATAACTACGCCGATTATTTTTAAACAACTTATATTTGTCGTTTTCTTCATCCAATCGCTCAGTTATGGGGCCCACACATGGTCAGCGCTTACCGCCGCATTTAATATTCCCCGACAAAGATTTAATATTCCACGACCAAACGAATATTCCCGACAACAATGAATATTTTATAACCACTTACTTATTTTGAAGTATTTGCGTATTTTACCCCTAACTATCCACATTAATCAAATCAACCCTTACTATTTTAAAATAATAAATAGAGAAAATTAAATTTCATTAATAATAAGTTGGGGTCTTACAACAAGCTTACCAAATAATCAACACACTGACAGATCTAGATGCTGGAATATACTGTCAGACGCCTGTTTATGCATTCTGGGTTGCCCAGAAAAAGGGAAAAGTCATGGTTGGGCAGGAATGTTTGACCACTTATAACTTTTAATCTACACAAGATCTAGTCTGGATTCAAGTTTTAGAATAAAGACCCCATGGCATACTATAGATCTATAACAACAAATACATTAAAAACCTAACATACACAGATTAAAGGCCTCTGACATTCGATTGTCAGGCCATATTTTTCATGTTTTCCAGATTTTAGAAAACATTAATTTCGTGTATTTTGATGTTATGGGTCCATGTTATTACAACCCAGATCACTCAATAACATCATAATACACCACATTAAACATCTAAACACTAAGTTTTACAAGAATCAAAAGGATTTCTAGAATTTAGGGGTTTATTCCTTTTGAGCTTTAATTTGATTTTTGATCTTGACGAACTGAATTGGGCTTGTTATTACATGATCTTGGCTCAATATTTCACTCTCTCTCACTTTAGAATTTCGGATTTGGGCTAGAGAGAAAACTTTGGAGAGAAAAATAATTAAAGTGAGCTTTTTCTCTCTCTAAAATCTATAATAATTGATGCAATGAACTTGGCTTGTTAATTGCTGATCTTATAGACTGATTTGCTGGGATTTTTAGACCACAAAATCATTAATGGTTGGCTTTGAAAGATATGGTAGGATTTTTCTACAATTAATTCACCAAATGGGACAAAACGGGTAAATTAGACTTTTCACTTCTATCCAATAATGCACAAAAGGGTAAATTGGATATTTGACTTTTAAAATCAATGGCATACTTGTCATTTAACCCAACTCTTAGGTTTTGACCATTAGGGTTAGACCATTAGGGTTAAAACCTAAGGTTCTAAAAAAATCAATTTTCAAATATTTTAAAATTTAGATTTTCTAAATTGAAAATTAATATCTCTAAATTATAATTAGGATTTTCTAATTATATTCTAATTTCCCAATTTATAAATCATTATTGACAATTAGGATTAATAATTCCTAATTAAAATTACTAATTTAGCAATTAATTCCATAACTGTACATTAGGGTTCCTGACAGAATAATTAGGGTTTTAAACCGTAAAATTAGGGTTTTCTAAATTATTAGAAAATCTAATTAATCATTAGGGGTTTCCCTGATTAGGTTGCAATTAAAATATATAAACTTTATATATTGCAATTAAATTCCCAAATTAGGATTTTAATATCCGAATTAGGGTTTTAAATTCCCGAAACAGAAATTATGGTTTCCAGAATCGGTTTCTAGGGTTTCTTATCAAATGTTAGGGTTTTCTAACTGAACGTTGATGTTCTAATAATATTAGGGTTTGACTTTGATAAAATTTATCTGGTCAACCCTTGACCCTTAACCATATTCTGTACACATAATACCATAATCACAGATCATATACACATATATCCTTAATCCTGAATAATTCACCAAAAATTTTACACAGAATTTTGAAATCATCAAAATTCCATCACAAAACTTTAAACGCATACACTAATTTTCTGTTTGGGTCTATTATTTGACCTTAAATCAATCATTTAAGATTTTAATAAATTATCTAATTTTCTCGGGTTGTCACATTCACCCCTTCTTCTAAGAATTTCGTCCCCGAAATTCAACTTACACCGTACATCATACACCTTACACCATTCATACATATCATCACATGCTACCCAATTCACCACTCACAAGAGTAATATTTTAAAATTGTGCTGAGGAGTTACATATACTATTTGTCTGTCATTTTCGCAAAGGTTTTATGGAAATTCATCCGCAAACCGTTATAACTTACGGACACAAAGGGTGATTATCCCGATATGCCCTATACTAATCACGTACTGCTGGTTGGAAAAATTTGTTCCTCTTATCCGCCTTAGGCTCACAAAATTTCTTACCTCAGTCTTTTTATAGAATTTCGTACCAAAATAATTTGGTTCGGGAAATTTCTTTCAATGAACACTTGAGAGTTTTCATAAACATTAGTCTAGCTGAATCGAATAGCGTAGACTCATATCAATAATTCAATTCGATCGAATTGTTTAAGTATAGCCAAACCCCGTTGGCAAATTAAAATTTTTGAAAATATTTTTGAGAATGACGTCATGATGCCGTACTGTATTTCCAGTCCGTTTGAGGATGCCGTCATTATATGACTTTGTCATAACACATCATACAATAGTGGAACAGCGACTTTAGGTCAAATTCACACTAAGTATTCCTGTATTTACAACTCCATCACCTTTTTATTATCTCTGCACCAGGTTACATGGTACATGAGTGATAAATAAAAACAATTTTTGATATTTCAAATCATTTGTGTCTAGCTGAAATAAGTAGCATAGACTATACTTTATACCGTTTCAAAAATTGTTACGAGTCTACATTTTTTTTTTAAAAAGCACATAGTGCGTATTTAGCTTGATGTCGAAATTTCAAAGTTTAGCATAGCTAGGAGTTTAGGAAAACCTAATGCCTCCACTAATAATCATTTGCTTAACAATCTATCTGTTCATATTATCCATAACACTCCATTCACACACAACTATACCCAGTTCATAAAACCACACTTATGACTTCATAAATTGCTACAATCATATGAGTTTAAGAACTTACCCTAGTGAGACCTTTGGCGTCCATTCGCTGAGGGGTTCATAAAAATTTCATATAACTATGAGTCAAGAATGTCACATAAGTATGAGTTTTAAGAACTCGTACTTAACCTTATATCCTCTATCTATGACCTATTTACCTGTTATACACATGAGAAAGGAATCACCCTCTGAACAGGCATATAGCAAATAGCACGACACAAACATTTCAATGATTATCAGTGCCAGAAACTAAGTGGTTTTTACACCAAGTACAATTCAACTCCCATACGAAGAATCATACAACTCAACTGGTGTCATGAGTCCTCAATTGAAATCCCCACCTAATCTTAACTCCCTTCTCCATACGAAATTTCATTCAATCCGTATTCATAATCCTTTTCTGGATCTGTACCAATTCATAGCACAATTCATACACATCAATCTTGCTATAAACTTTACCATCATTCGCTTGATCCTTCTCCATACTATAACCTTATTAGATCACGGAGTGATCTCATCGTATATATTACGATTCAATTCTATATCTTGATCGTTTTGTTTTTACGATCTCCTATCACTGCACTTTCAGTCTTTTAGACTCAATCTATTCATCACTACTGTTCAACTTCATTATCAGAGTTATGGAACTCTGTGTCTTTATAACTCACCGAGATTCGTCTTTGAATCTTACTGACCAACTAACTCTATGTGAGTTAGTTCTTATCCTAATCACTGTGGTTATTAGTCTCAAGTATTCCTACCTAAGCTTCATAACCAACAGCATTGATACCAACTGCAGCGCCCCCGAATCGCCGTGGATCCGGTTCGCTATTTCTATAACTATTGCGGAAGATATAAACATACTTTGTTTATACAGTACACTTTACACACTATTCCCAAAATCGAATAACCTTAACTTATACACAAATCATAAACTATCTAACACATAACAATATTAATCAAAACTACTTTTACAAATTAGCTACACATTATATCCCAAGCTGAACTTGGCATTATCCTTTTCCTGTATCCGAACGCATTCGCCTTATCTGCAATGTTTATCATGATATAGCAAGGGTGAGCATGAAAGTTGCCCAGCAAGTTTTAAAACAATTTAAAGATATATCATGATTGAAAGAGTCTGAATAATAAGATGGCTATCCTTCACAATGTAGTTGTGAATTAGCATGAACCAAAATTTTGACTGAACAAGTATTGAACAGGAACAATAATATATCTGGACCAACTGGTAATGAAGGTGATCAGCTTTTCATACCTGACTTATACATGCAAGATGTACAGAATACAATTCAACATGGCAATCAGAGATGATTAACCATAAGTATATCCGAATGAACAACTCTTAGTAGAGTTAAGTAAAAGGAAACTCACGAACCGATTGATTATCAAGTTTACTTAATTTAATAAGCTTTCATCTCAAGACCTAATATTAATAATATAGATATACAATATTAGAATAATATCATCACAATATAACAAAGAACTCTAAAACACGTAGCAAGATAACACCATCACCTATTCAAAGACATAAAACTTAATATCAAGTCAAGCTATTTCATTCGACTTGAAACAAATAAAATTCTATCATCCCGACGGCCTAGTCGGACAATCGATGAGTTTAAGTTCAATTAAACTTTGTTTAAACATTTAACCATGCCTCTCGATAATTTTCTTATCGGTTAAAACATTTTCTAAGACTTGTAATAATTTTGGATAATTATTACCATTTATCATGATTTTCCAATCATTTATAACGTATTTAAATAAATTAAATACCACATAATTTCTTAATCATTAATATCTATTTATCATTAAATATTAATAAAAATCATAACATAATATAATAATATAATTAAATATATCACAAAGATTTTTAATACCTTAAAATCATATTTATATGATTTTTAAACGATTAAATTCATTATCAATTATGATATTAATAATAAAATATTAATATTTTCACAAAATATCAAAAGTTATATTTTATAACTTAAAATATTTTCTAACGTCATAATATAATTTTTCATGATTTTTGGTGAATTAAAACAATTTTTAAATCATTTATTTAATATTATAATTAAATAAATAAATACCTTTTATATTCCAAAAATACTAAATATTTTGAAATATACTCAAAATAATTAAAACTATTTTCGTGCTTTAAAATAATTTTTCATAATTTATTATGTATTTTTAATAATTAAAACCATTTTATCTATTTATTTAATTAATTAATGTAATTTCCGAAAATAAGTGTCGCTAAAGGGCCCTATAGCGACGAAACTGTCGCTATAGGTGTTCTTAAGCCTGACAGCTTCGTTATCAAGGCTGCTACTTTGACCACTTGTAGATCTTAGACCATTTGGTTTCTGGGATTGATCTTTGTCTGATATTATAGTACTCGTACAAGACTACACAATACAACAATTAGTTTGATCAAATATCATAACAACAAAGAGATCTAAGCAAGCAAGTTCACTGTCAGAACACGTTCTGGGTTTTCTGGGCCCAGACAGTTTCGAGTTAACACATTCAAGCTCACTTTAATCTATGTTATGATCTTTTTTCAGGTGGTCTAAAGGTTCACACTAGTAGTAGACATGACAATTAACATTTATATACTAACATCGTAGTTCAAAAACACTTCAATCGCCAGGATCCGCCCAAAGAAAAGTGTGTCGAAACATTGCTCTTAAGTTTTCGGAAATTCGTAAAACCAAATCCGTGATCATCTTTGCAGTTCGACCAGTCCATGGGAGTTCAATATGTTGTTTATTTCAAGGATATAAAAGCATGAACATAAAGTTAACATAACATACTAAAACTTAGACATAATAACCTTACCAAATAATCAACACAATCGATGATCTAAATGGAATATCATCACGTCGCCTTTGTTTATGCATTCTGGGTTGCCCAGAAAAAGGGAAAAGTCATGGTCGGGCAGGCATGTTTGACCACTTATAACTTTTAATCTACACAAGATCTGGACTGGATTCAAGTTTTAGAATGAAGACCTCATGGCATACTATAGATCTATAACAACAAAAACATTAAACACCTAACATACACAGCATTAAAAAGGCCTCGACAAAGGCCATATTTTTCAAGTTTTCCAGATTTTAGAAAACATTAATTTCGTGTATTTAGATGTTATGGGTCCATGTTATTACAACCCAGATCACTCAATAACATCATAATACACCACATTAAACATCTAAACACTAAGTTTTACAAGGATCGAAAGGATTTCTAGAATTTAAGGGTTTATACCTTTTGAGCTTTAATTTGATTTCTTATCTTGACGAACTGAATTGGGCTTGTTATTACATGATCTTGGCTCAATATTTCACTCTCTCTCACTATAGAATTTCGGATTTGGGCTAGAGAGAAAACTTTGGAGAGAAAAATAATTAAAGTGAGCTTTTTCTCTCTCTAAAATCTATAATAATTGATGCAATGAACTTGGCTTGTTAATTGCTGATCTAATAGACTGATTTGCTGGGATTTTCAGACCACAAAATCAATAATGGTTGTCTTGAAAGATATGGTAGGATTTTTCTACCAATAATTCACCAAATGGGACAAAAAGGGTAAATTAGACTTTTCACTTCTATCCAATAATGCACAAAAGGGTAAATTGAACATTTGACTTTTAAAATCAATGGCATACTTGTCATTTAACCCAACCCTTAGGGTTTGACCATTAGGGTTAGACCATTAGGGTTAAAACCTAAGGTTCTAAAAAAATCAATTTTCAAATATTTTTAAATTTAGATTTTCTAAATAGAAAATTAATATCTCTAAATTATAATTAGGATTTTCTAATTATATTCTAATTTCCCAATTTATAAATCATTATTGACAATTAGGATTAATAATTCCTAATTAAAATTACTAATTTAGCAATTAATTCCATAATCGTATATTAGGGTTCTGAAAGAATAATTAGGATTTTAAAACCGTAAAATTAGGGTTTTCTAAATTATTAGAAAATCTAATTAATCATTAGGGTTTTTCCTGATTAGGTTGCAATTAAAATATATAAACTTTATATATTGCAATTAAATTCCCAAATTAGGATTTTAATATGTGAATTAGGGTTTTAAATTCCCGAAACAGAAATTATGGTTTCTAGAATCGGTTTCTTGGGTTTCTTATCAGACGTTAGGGTTTTCTAACTGAACGTTGATGTTCTAATAATATTAGGGTTTGACTTTGATAAAATTTATCTGGTCAACCCTTGACCCTTAACCACATTCTGTACACATAATACCATAATCACAGATCATATACACATATATCCTTAATCTTGAATAATTCACCAAAAATTTTACACAGAATTTTGAAATCCACAAAATTCCATCTCAAAACTTCAAACGCATACACTAATTTTCTGTCTGGGTCTATTATTTGACCTTAAATCAGTCATTTAAGATTTTAATAAATTGTCTAATTTTCTCGGGTTGTCACATTCACCCCTTCTTCTAAGAATTTTGTCCCCGAAATTCAACTTACACCGTACATCATACACCTTACACCATTCATACATATCATCACATGTTACCCAATACACCACTCACAAGAGTAATATTTTAAAATTGTGTTGAGGAGTTACATATACTATTTGTCTGTCATTTTCGCAAAGGTTTTATGGAAATTCATCTGCAAACCGTCATAACTTACGGACACAAAGGGTGATTAGCCCGATATGCCCTGTACTGATCACGTACTGTTGGTCGGAACAATTTGTTCCTCTTATCCGCCATAGGCTCACAAAATTTCTTACCTTAGTCTTTTTATAGAATTCCGTACCAAAATAATTTGTTTCGGGAAATTTCTTTCAATAAACACTTGAGAGTTTTCATAAACATTAGTCTAGCTGAATCGAATAGCGTAGACTCATATCAATAATTCAATTCGATCGAATTATTTAAGTATAGCCAAACCCCGTTGGCAAATTAAAATTTTTGAAAATATTTTTGAGAATGACGTCATGATGTCGTACTGTATTTCCAGTCCGTTTGAGGATGCCGTCATTATATGACTTTGTCATAACACATCATACAATAGTGGAACAACGACTTTAGGTCAAATTCACACTAAGTATTTCAGTATTTACTAACTCCATCACCTTTTATCATCTCTCGCACCAAAGTTACATGGTACATAAGTGATAAATAAAAACAATTTTGATATTTCAAATCATTTTGTCTAGTGAAATAAGTAGCATAGACTATACTTTTAAACCGTTTCAAAAATTGTTATTTAGTCTACTTTTTTTTTTAAAAGCACATAGAGCGTATTTAGCTTGATTTCAAAATTTCGAAGTTTAGCATAGCTAGGAGTTTAGGAAAACCAAATGCCTCCACTAATAATCATTTGCTTAACAATCTATCTGTTCATATTATCCTTAACACTCCATTCACACATAACTATACCCAGTTCATAAAACCACACTTATGAGTTCATAAATTTCTACAATCATATAAGTTTAAGAACTTACCCTAGTCAGACCTTTGGCGTCCATTCACTGAGGGGTTCATAAACATTTCATATAACTATGAGTCAAGAATGTCACATAAGTATGAGTTTTAAGAACTCGTACTTAACCTTATATCCTCTATCTATGACCTATCTACCTATTATACACATGAGAAAGGAATCACCCTCTGAACATGCATATAACAAATAGCACGACACAAACATTTCAATGATTATCAGTGCCAGAAACTAAGTAGTTTTTACACCAAATACAATTCAACTCCTATACGAAGAATCATACAACTCAGCTGGTGTCATGAGTCCTCAATTGAAATCCCCACCTAATCTTAACTCCCTTCTCCATACAAATTTCATTCAATCCGTATTCATAATCCTTTTTTGGATCTGTACCAATTCATAAAGACAATTCATACACAAAGAATCTTCACGTAAACTTTTCCATCATTCGCTTGATCCTTCTCCATACTATAACCTTATCAGATCACGGAGTGATCTCATCGTATATATTACGATTCAATTCTATATCTTGATCGTTTTCTTTTTACGATCTCCTATCACTGCACTTTCAGTCTTTTAGACTCAATATATTAATCACTACTGTTCAACTTCATTATCAGAGTTATGGAACTCTGTGTCTTTACAACTCACCGAGATTCGTCTTTGAATCTTACTGACCAACTAACTCTGTGTGAGTTAGTTCTTATCCTAATCACTGCGGTTATTAGTATCAAGTATTCCTACCTAAGCTTCATAACCAACAGCTTTGATACCAACTGTAGCGCCCCCAAATCGCCGCGGATCCGGTTCGCTATTTCTATAACTGTTGCGGAAGATATAAACATAGATAGTTTATACAGTACACTTTACACACTATTCCCAAAATCGAATAACCTTAACTTATACACAAACCATAAACTATCTAACACATAACAATACTAATCAAAACTACTTTTACAAATTAGTCAAGACATTCTATCCCAAGTGAACTTGGCATTATCCTTTTCCTCAGATCCGAACGCATTCGCTTTATCTGCAATGTTTATCATGATATAGCAAGGGTGAGCATGAAAGTTGCCCAGCAAGTTTTAAAACAATTTAAAGATATATCATGATTGAAAGAGTCTGAATAATAAGATGGCTATCCTTCACAATGTAGTTGTGAATTAGCATGAACAAAATTTTGACTAAACAAGTATTGAACAGGAACAATAATATATCTGGACCAACTGGTAATGAAGGTGATCAGCCTTTCATACCTGACTTATACATGCAAGAAGTACAGTGTACAATTCAACATGATTAACCATAAGTATAAACGAATGAACAAATCTTAGTAGAGTTAAGTAAAAGGAAACTTGGTGAGCAGATTGATTGACACTTTATATTAATTTAATAAGCTTTCATTCAAGACCTAATATTAATAATATAGATATATAATATTAGAATAATATCATCACAATATAACAAGAACTCTAAACACGTAGTGCGCATAACACCATCGATCTATTCAAAGACATAAAACTTAATATCAAGTCAATTTATTTCGATCTGACTTGAAACCGACACAATTTTATCATCCCGACGGTCTAGTCAGACAATTGAAGAGTTTAAGTTCAATTAAACTTTGCTTAAACATTTAACCATGCCTCGGATAATTTTCTTTATCACCAAAACATTTTGTAAGACTTGTAATAATTTTTTAGATAATTATTACCATTTATCATGATTTTCCAATCATTTATAACGTATTTAAATAAATTAAATACCACATAATTTCTTAATCATTAATATCTATTTATCATTAAATATTAATGAAAATTATAACATAATATAATAATATAATTATAATATATCACAAAGTATTTTTAATACCTTAAAATTATATTTATATGATTTTTAAACAGATTAAATCAATTATCCAATAATTGATATTAATAATAAAATATTAATAATTTCATGCCAAAATATCAAAAGTTATATTTTATAACTTAAAATATTTTCTAACGTCATAATATAATTTTTCATGATTTTTCATGAATTAAAATCATTTTAAATCATTTATTTAATAATATAATTAAATAAATAAATACCTTTTATATTACAAAAATACTAATATATTTTCGAAATATTCTCAAAATAATTAAAAACTATTTTTCAGGCTTTAAAATAATTTTTCATAATTTATTATATATTTTTAATAATTAAAAACCAATTTTATCTATTTATTTAATTAATTAATGTAATTTCCGAAAAATAAGTGTCGCTAAAGGGCCCTATAGCGACGAAGTTGTCGCTATAGGTGTTCTTGAGCCTGAAAGCTTCGTTATCAAGGCTGCTACTTTGACCACTTGTAGATCTTAGACCATTAGGTTTCTGGGATTGATCTTGGTCCGATATTGTAGTACTCGTACAAGACTACACAATACAACAATTAGTTTGATCAACTATCATAACAACAAAGAAATCTAAGCAAGCAAATTCACTGTCAGAACACGTTCTGGGTTTTCTGGACCCAGACAGTTTCGAGTTAACACATTCAAGCTCACTTTAATCTATGTTATGATCTTTGTTCAGATGGTCTAAAGGTTCACACTAGTAGTATACATGACAAGGAACATTTATATACTAACATCGTAGTTCAAAAACATTTCAATCGCCAGGATCCGTCCAGTCAAAGTGTGTCAGAAACATTGCTCTTAAGTTTTCTAGAAATTCCAGAAAACCAAATCCGTGATCATCTTTGCAGGTTTGACCGTCCATAGAGTTCAATATCTTGTTTATTTCAAGGATATAAAAGCATGAACAAAAAGTTAAGATAACATACTAAAACTTAGACATAATAACCTTACCAAATAATCAACACACTGACAGATCTAAATGCTGGAATATACTGTCAGACGCCTGTTTATGCATTCTGGGTTGCCCAGAAAAAGGGAAAAGTCATGGTCGGGCAGGCATGTTTGACCACTTATAACTTTTAATCTACACAAGATCTGGACTGGATTCAAGTTTTAGAATGAAGACCTCATGGCATACTATAGATCTATAACAACAAAAACATTAAACACCTAACATACACAGATTAAAGACATCTGACATTCGGTTGTCAGGCCATATTTTTCAAGTTTTCCAGATTTTAGAAAACATTAATTTCGTGTATCTAGATGTTATGGGTCCATGTTATTACAACCCAGATCACTCAATAACATCATAATACACCACATTAAACATCTAAACACTAAGTTTTACAAGGATCAAAAGGATTTCTAGAATTTAGGGGTTTATACCTTTTGAGCTTTAATTTGATTTCTTATCTTGACGAACTGAATTGGGCTTGTTATTACATGATCTTGTCTCAATATTTCACTCTCTCTCACTCTAGAATTTCGAATTTGGGCTAGAGAGAAAACTTTGGAGAGAAAAATAATTAAAGTGAGCTTTTTCTCTCTAAAATCTATAATAATTGATGCAATGAACTTGGCTTGTTAATCACGATCTTATAGATCGATTTCTTTGGGATTTTCAGACCGCAAAATCAATAACGGTTGGCTTTGAAAGATATGGTAGGATTTTTCTACCAATAATTCACCAAATGGGACAAAAAGGGTAAATTAGACTTTTCAATTCTATCCAATAATGCACAAAAGGGTAAATTGGACATTTGACTTTTAAAATAAATGGCATACTTGTCATTTAACCCAACCCTTAGGGTTTGACCATTAGGCTTAGACCATTAGGGTTAAAACCTAAGGTTCTAAAAAAATCAATTTTCAAATATTTTCAAATTTAGATTTTCTAAATAGAAAATTAATATCTCTAAATTATAATTAGGATTTTCTAATTATATTCTAATTTCTCAATTTATAAATCATTATTGACAATTAGGATTAATAATTCCTAATTAAAATTACTAATTGAGCAATTAATTCCATAACTGTACATTAGGGTTCCTGACAGAATAATTAAGGTTTTAAACCGTAAAATTAGGGTTTTCTAAATTATTAGAAAATCTAATTAATCATTAGGGTTTTCCCTGATTAGGTTGCAATTAAAATATATAAACTTTATATATTGCAATTAAATTCCCAAATTAGGATTTTAATATCCGAATTAGGGTTTTAAATTCTCGAAACAGAAATTAGGGTTTCCAGAATCGGTTTTTAGGGTTTCTTATCAGACGTTAGGGTTTTTTAACTGAACGTTGATGTTCTAATAATATTAGGGTTTGACTTTGATAAAATTTATCTGGTCAACCCTTGACCCTTAACCACATTTTGTACACATAATACCATAATCACAGATCATATACACATATACCCTTAATCCTGAATAATTCACCAAAAATTTTACACAGAATCTTGAAATCCACAAAACTCCATCTCAAAACTTCAAACGCATACACTAATTTTCTGTCTGGGTCTATTATTTGACTTTAAATCAATCATTTAAGATTTTAATAAATTGTCTAATTTTCTCGGGTTGTCACACATATTCTACGCTCCAAGGTTATACCTCAAGTCAAAGTTTTGTGGAGAAACCACGATGTTGAGGAAATGACTTAGGAGTTAGAATCTGAAATGAAATCAAGGTATCCTTACCTTTTTGATATACCAAGTACGTACCCTAATTTCGAGGGCGAAATTTCTTAAGAAGGGGAGGTTGTAAGACCCCAACTTTTTGAATAAAGATGAATTTTCTATAATTATCATTTTTGAATATTATGAAACAAATTTAATATAATGTTATCGCATAACCACAAGCAATCATCAGTGGACCCCTAACAATGTAATTATTGCCGGATTGAGAAAGCGACAAAAATATTTTTATAAAAATAATAACGGAAGTTTTACCGTTGATCTTTGTTGAACTACTCTGTAGAAAAGTACGATGTCTGGCGTGGTTGCATAGTAGCACTACGGTATTGATTATTGATGCTTACGCATGAAGTCATTCAGTTTTTGTTCAATTATTGCTATAGTAATTGTTGCATAGTATCTCACGTTATTTGATTCAATTATTGTCGATATTTATTATATTGTTAAAATCAATAATTGAGAAGAGAAAGTTATTAATATTATTATTTGCAATATTAACGATGTCTAGAAGTTCTGTCAAGGAGAGGTTTGGTCACCTAATTACGCGCCAATAGGGAGAAATCCTTATTGGAAAGCCCCCTCTTTCCTGGGAAAGACCTGGTCGATTAATATTATGAATTATAATAAAGGTGATAAATGTTGTTAAAATTATTAAGGTGCTTTTTATGAAGTTTTGCTTATTTTATGGACCCCTATTTACCCATTTTCCAAATATTAGGTAGAAATTTTTTATAATAAAATTGGGGCCCAAATGTGGGGCCCATTTGTGTTGGAAAAATGATTTTTTTGAAAATGGAGAAAGACTATACGCATGGAAGTTATTTATATATGTATGTATTGAGTATATGGTGGGAGAAAAGGATAGGTGAAAGTGATAGGTGTGTGTGAGTGGAAAATGGTGGAAAAGTGGTAGTGTGATAGTGATGTTTAAGAGTGTAGTGAAAGTGAGTTTGGGGGATTGATGTTGGTTATGGGGGTGAAAAAAATCTAGTGGTATATGTAAGACCCCAACTTATTATTAATGAAATTTAATTTTCTATTTATTATTTTGAAATAGTAAGGGTTGATTTGATTAATGTTGATAGTTAGGGTAAAATACGCAAATATTTCAAAATAAGCAATTTGGTTATAAAATATTCATTGTTGTCGGGGAAAATTCGTTTGGTCGTGGAATATTAAATCGCTTTGGGAATATTAAATGCAATGACAGTGACCGATAATGTGGACCCCATGTGAAAAAGCGATTGCATGAAGAAAACGATAAATATAAGTTGTTTAAAAATAACAGTAGTAGTTATTACCAATTAATCTTGTTAAAATACTCGGTGGTTAAAACACAATAGCACACGGTATTGCACCAATTATTGATTCTTACGTAAGAAGGCACTACTCAATAATGGTTACAATAATTCTTTATTCGAAGATTTTATTTTATCGATTTAATAATTGTCGCATTGATATTTTATATTATCGTTGTTTCAATAAATTGTCATTACACAATATTTTCCATTATCGGAGCAATAATTCATATTATCTGATAATATTATTGGATAACATCATTGGCAATGTCTAGAAAGTTCTGTCTAAGGAGAGATTTGGTCACCTAATTGCGCGCCAGTAAGGAGAAGTCTTTATTGGAAAGCCCCTCTTTCCGGAGGCGCACGGTTGTCAATATTATGATTACGTAATATTATTTGTGAATAAGTAATTATTGATTCATATGATAAGAAAAATATTGATTTTATGTGGATATAGATGGAGAAAATTTTTAATGTGACAATTGTTGAAAATTGAAATTTTATCTTTTTCGATAAAATAATTCATTTAAATATATTATTATATTTTAATAATATAATAATGGTGATATTTTTACAAACGAATGTGGGATATATGAGTATCTGAGAAGGAAGAGTATTTTTCTTGCAATAAATGTTTAAAACATGTTAAACATGTCGATTGGACCCCATTTATTGGTCGAAATTTGATTATAGCTTGTAAAATCGCCTCGTTTATGGATTTAGGTTAATTTTGTTTGGAATTTGAAAAAACTTTCTTACGTAAAGTTGTAGAGAATTGAATTTCCTATAAAAAGTCATGAGATTCGAATTTTTTTGATAAAAGGGCTATTTATTATGAATTATTGAAGTTCAAGCTAGAAATAATTGATTTTGGAAGTTTTAATTATTTTATTTAGAAAACGTTTTTGTTGTTTATGGACATGTGTTAGGTGTTTGAGATCAGCTGGTAGGATGGCGTAGAAGATTTATTATATATATTAATATTATATTAAATTTTTTGCTTTGGTGTTCTAAGTATTTTCCTATAAATAGGGTGCTTAGGTTAGAATTGAAAATCACACCAGAAACTGAAGTTTTCTCTCTCTATATTATCGAGCGTATTCTTGTGAGTATTTTGAGTATACTTTGAGTATTGCTATACGGTGCAAATTCAAGTCATAGCTTTATATAGGTGTTTCAACTAGAAGTACTGTCTTTGTGAGGTAAGGGATATTATTTTTTTCGTAATGATATTATTTCTTCAATATCATTATGTTGAAATATTGATCTGAAGTTTTTATCAAATTTGGAACTTTTGGTGTCGGAGTTACTATTCACGAATACGGCACTATTCATCGAAAAATGAAAATTTTTCTTTTCGTCCAAAATATCTATTATGGATACTAGCTTTGATTGTATCCATGTTTTGATCATTCTTGAATTTTACACCACTGTGATTATTTTTGAGGTATTTTTGGACATGGATAAAACAAAGTACGAATCCTTAATCCTTAATCCTTGTCATTTTGTTTCACTTGATTCGTTTCTTTAAAAATATGTTTCATCATCCTCAGTCTTAAATGATGATATTATTGAATATCTTTGGCCTGTAGTGCAAAGATGAATGATTTCGATGAATATCTTGGCCCAGTAGTGCAAAGATGAGCAGTGTTTAGATGAACATGACTAATCGATGAATATCTTTTTGGCAGTAGTGCAAAGATGAATATTTGATTCCAGATGTTTGTTGATTGATGTTACAGGGATAAAAGATAGACGATGAACTTTTAAATTCATACATAGAAGATAGTAGTTTGCATTCTCTACTTAACTCTTCTAATGAATTATTATTTCCGCTGCGAATATTGGTTTAAAAACTTGTTGTCTATTGTATTCTATTAGTTTTTTTCCCTGTTGAAGACTAATGATAATTTGTTGTATATTATCTTAGTCATAATATTCTTCTTCTTTGGGCTAGTTGAGCTCACCTTTTCCTTTTTGTTCCATTTTTCTTCTCAGGAGGCGAGAATATAGCGAGTACGAGTCGGGGTATGGAATGAAGGTTCTAGAGAGAGTTGTTTAGTAGTCCTCACCATTTTTGTAAAATAATGTATCAATAAATGTGATGAGGATTTATTTGAGTATAGATATTGTCTAGAAGATAATATTTGTATTCAAACTCAAAGTTTTACTGTTGTAATAATAAAGTTGTAGTTGTTTCTGTACCATGTATTGACAACTCAGAATGGGTGATGTATACCTATTTTGGGGGCATCACAGTATATATAATATTGATATATAACATGTGTTTATAAATATATATATATATATATATTATATTTTAATTTTTGGTTGATTGAATTTGAGAATTTGTATTCTGCAAAATAATTTCGTTCATGAACAGTGCACTTCCATTCTCCTACAAATAGAAGCTCATTACTTAATTATTTCTTACGAATTAACTGAAACTCCAGAGAGAAAAATTATAGAGAAACTATATAAAAGTATTCTGCTACTTCCCTACTCTTATATTTAGTTTCTTTTACGGTAAGGGGTTTTATTGTTTCTTATTCATGAAGAGAACTGTTGTTATTACATTTCTTATTATTCTGTTGAATAACTTTGATATCTGTGATCTACCCTATACTTGGTGACATTCTTCTATTATTCCGTCTTTATTATTACATTTGGAATATCACATGCATGCGCTTTTACGTTGGACCTAATTACATCTTTATTATTACATTGGAATATCACATGCATGCGTTTACGCCGGACTGGTTTGAAATCTTTATTATTATTACGATGGAATATCACATGCATGCGTTTCTGGCGGAATTCGATTAAAATCCTTATTAGTATTCATTGGAATAACATGTCTACATCCAAGTACCACATACATGGTGATTTTTGTTGTTATTCCATTCTTTATTATTCATTGGAACATCACGCCGGGCTTTAATTTTACGACTTTGGTTCCGTTATTATTATTCTGTTGGAATAACCTGTCTATGTGAAGTACCGCATGTATGGTGATTTTTTTTGTTATTCCATTCTTTATTATACTCAGTTGGTTAAAGTTTAGACTTCTATACTCCGTGAAATTAGTGGAATATTCTTGATATTTGCACTTCATCCAGTATCTTTTCATGAAAATATTTTTCTGAGCATTCTTGAATTTTACTCTATAAAGCAGTATCATGTTGACAATTTGGACGTTATTAGTTCCTAAATAAATTAATTCTTGAACTTGTTTTATCGAATTCTTACATCATTGTCATCATCCTCATGTTTATATTTTTTGAAAGTCATTTGTGGCCTGTAGTGCATAGATGGACTTGGTATGATTATGACCAGGGATTATTCGGTGTAATCATGACCGTAATGTTACAAATGATGTGGTAAAAGTCCTCATTGGTCCGTAGTGCATTGATGGACAGTTGTTGGCATGATTATGACCATTAATGAATACACAAATATTCTTAGCCCGTAGTGCATGGATAATTGTGGTCGTGATACTAAAGAATATCCTTGGTCGTAGTGCATGGATAATTATGGTCGTGATACTAAAGAATATCATTGGCCGTAGTGCAGGGGTGATTCGATGATGTGAATTATTTATTAAGCTGAGTCTCAGCGATAAAAGTCATGAAAAACCTTTTAAATCATAGAAGATAGTAGATTTTATTCTCTACATGACTCTTCTAATGGATTGCTTGTTCCGATGCAGTTAAACTTGATGTTTGTTATATTTTATCAGTTTAACACTTTTGAAGGCTAATGATAATTTATTCTTCATTATCTTAGTCATAATATTTCTTACTGGGCTAGTTGAGCTCACCCTTTCTTTCCTTTGTTCTCTTGAGTGAAATGAGAACGTGTCGATTTGGGACGAGTCGGGGAACAGAGTGATGGTCGGGATGATAGTATTAGCTAGTAGTCCTCACTATTCTGTTAAATAGTGTGACAATAAATGTAATGTGGACTTATTCTGAGAGTGGATATTGTCTAGAAGATATTATTTGTATTAAAACTCACAACTCTCTTGTTGTATATTAAAGATTGTATTTGTATTCTGTACCATGTATTTGGCGACTCAGAATAGGTGATGTATACCTATTTTGGGGGCGTCACAATAACAACAGAAATCACCATGCATGAGGTACTTCGCACAGACAGGTTATTCCAACAGAATACTAATAAGGACGGAATCACGTCCGGCGTAAAAGCGTCTGACAGGATATTCCAAATAATAATAATAAAGAGGCGAACCGTGTCCGGCGTAAAGCGCATGTGCATGGATATTCCACGTAATAATAAAGGCGGAATCAGTCCCAGAAAAAAAGCACGCACGAGGATATTCAGCCAGAATAGTAAAGACGGAATAATAGAAGAATGTCACCAAGTATAAGGTAGCCCGCGTATATATGTTATTCCAACAGAATAATAAAGAATGGAATAACATAAGTTCTCTTCATGAATACAAAAGAATAACACCCTTACGAGTACAACAAATAATATTCCCTACCTTAAGATGAAAGTCTTGGATATATAAGTAGTGAAGTAGCGAATACTTTCTTATTTCTCTTTATAGTTTATCTCTCTAGAGTTTGGTGAATTAAGTAAGAAAATAATGAAGGAATGAGCTTCTATTTATAGAAAAATGGATTGCATAGTAACTAACTCATGAAGCGGTCCGATTGATTTACTTTAATCTGACGACCTATATTTAAAGCAAAATCTTTTAAATAAAATATAGTATATTCTATTTATAATCTAATAAAATGAATTACTTTATAAAAGATTTTACTATGCAAATACTATGCGAGCCTTTATACAAATACTATACATAATAAAATATAATATATTCTAATTGTTTGTCTAATAAAGCAGATAACTTTATAAAAGTATTTTGTTTTATATAAAAAGATTTTACTATGCAAAACACTATGCATTAACTACTTAACACTATGCATAATAGAATATAATATATTCTATTTATAGAATAACTTTATAAAAGTATTCTATTTTATATAAAAAGATTTTACGTGTTATTACATTAATAATACCAACAAAACTGAGTGACTTATCACGTAAGCATCAATAATTAATACCGGTGTGCTACTATGCAACCACACGACATCGCATACTTTAAACAAGGGTGTTTCAACAGCTTAGCAGTAAAACTTCCGCCGTTATTTTTATAAAGTATTTTAGTCGTTTTCTCAATCCAACAATAATTCCGTTGTGGGGTCCACCAATGATTGTCCCATTGTACAAATATTTCCTGTTAAAACGAATATTCCCCGACCAATAGAATATTATATAACAACTTGCGTACTTTGCAAAATTTATAAATATTACTCACAACTATAATATTATATCAATTTCACTTCATAATATTCAAAAATAATATTTATAGAAAATTCATCTTTATTCAAAAAGTTGCGGTTTTATAATATATATGTGATAATATGTTAGCATAGCATGTTTTTACTATATATTGTAGATTTCTATATCATCAGTTTCATAAAATATGTCGTATATTGTTGCTTCAAAATTACAGAGTATGAAATATGGCCATATGGCCTTACATACCAAATTTAACACGATAATCATAAGTTGTATTATAAATTTACACATATATGTGTTAATATGATTAACGTGGTATGTTTTTACTATGTTGTATGAACCATAACATCAGTTTCATAAAATATATGTCGTATATTGTTGCTGCAAAATTACAGAGTATAGAAATATGGCCATATGGCCCTTACTCGCAAATTTAATACGTCAAACATATATTGTGTCATAAATTTTATACATGTATATAATTATGCATATTAAAACGAAGAGACAAAACTTCAAATGAACGGATTTGGTGTTATAACGAATCCGTAGTGTTAATTTTCATGTTCTGTATTCAAAATTTTCAAAAACACCAAGAACAGTAAATTATATGTGTTGATTCTGCAAATTATGTGTTTTAACATGTTAAAATCATGCTAGAAGGGTTAAGTAGTGATCATATATGTATTACAGTGTTTGGACATGTCTAATTTCGTGTAAAAATAAACTAATTGGAAGTTATGGCCAAATTCTGTGTTTTTCACAGAACGTATAATTTTACATATAAGGAATTTTTTGGCCTAATTTGGCCTTGTTATGTTCGCGAACTGTAGAAACTGTAGAAACCGAGTGCAGGTAACCCCACACACGTGAGCGTTACAAAACTAAATTACTTTCATACAAAAAAAAAATAAAAATAAAAATAAAAATAAATAAATAAATATTCGATGAAAATTATTATTAAAATATTTATAAAATAAATTAAATATTTTAATTGAGATATTTATGGAATAAAATAAATATTCGATGAAAATTATTATTAAAATATTTATAAAATAAAGTAAATATTTTAATTGAAATATTTATGGAATAAAATATATATTCGATGGAAATTATTATTAAAATATTTATCAAATAAAATAAATATTCGATGAAAATTATTATGAAATAATTTATCCGAGTGTAATAATAGTAAGAGAATAAAAATATTCAAGTTTAATTAAGTAATTAAATTAGAAAGGTAATGATTTGTTAAATAAAGTGGAGTTTATATTAAATAATTAAGTGAAAATTATAACTAATGAATGTCGTGAATACATATGGTATGTGTGTAGGATTTGTGGTGAACGAAAGTAGTAATCATTTAGCATATACACGAGGCAAGTTTCCTAACCCTACTTGTTATCATTATTCAAGTTTATAAATTACACCGAGTAAATTCTCGTTATTATTAAATCAAGTTCAAATTGTTATATTGAAGATTATTTATCTTTTTAAAGTATGATTCTGTTATACAATATTTGTTCTATTGTATACCTCTTGATATTGTTATTCAATTTAAATATCATTTATTGTTGAACCATATTAGACTAGTGAACCTTATTTGATTCGACTAGTCCATAGTTGATGAACGTTCTAAATTTCAAAACTCTTACTGATTTATCCAAACCAAACTTCCTTTGTTGCGGACTCTAATGTCAAACTGAGATGAACAACCTTGTATAGGGATTACTTATGCGTTAGCATTAAGATATTGTGCATAATATGGTACTAAGGGTTGATCCCCTTAAGTAAGAGTAGAAGAGTCCATAGTCTTATAACTGTTAAAGGTTTGAAGTATAACCCTTGATAACCTAGGACATAGTTAAAGGTCTTATGACCCTCAGAAATCTTTTGAATTCTTGTTATTCATTCTTGATTCAAAGGTTGAATTTTATTTCAGAAGTCCTTGATTCACTTGCATGTTATTATATATTGTTATTTCATTTTTATACTCGTGGGCAATTATGCTCACTCTTGCATAATAATAACATTGCAGTTAAGAACGAAAGGTACGACGAGCCTTCTACTAGCAAAGGCAAGGGCAAGATTAACAAGTGACGAAGACTTGTTGTTTTATGTGATATTGAATTTATGTTTTAGACTTATGTTAATGATGTGTAAGATGATTAATTATTTATGTTTTCTGCAGTTAAGATTTAAGGTTAGTATGACCTGGGATTTATGTATTCTTTCGATGTAACTCCTTAAGGAGAGGATTTATTTCTAATTATTAATGCTTTCATTGATTATGGGTAGATAGATATATGATGTTTGAATAGTGAACACCAAATCATGTGGAAATTGGTGGTGTCACAGGTTGGTATCAAAGCTATAGGTTATGAACCTTAGGTGGGGAAATAACCTTAGGTAGTAGCCTTATAGGAATAATATAGTGATGGAAAACTCTTAACAAGTTCTAAGATATGAATTTCTTAATTCATTGAAGATAATAAAAGACTTTATGTGCTTATATGTTAAATTATGTGCTGACAAGTACGACTTAGTAACTGAAACTTGAAATTGTGTTGCAAGGATTTCAGATGTTGGAGGAGCTAGTCGAAATGGGAGGAGGAAACCCAGAGTAATTACCTAGAGAGGAGGAGCCCAAGAGACATTCATGTCGTCAGGGGGAAGCGGTTAGTGAGAGAGAGCCATCTCCATTGATCACTATTGTTGGTCGGGGAGCATGAGCTTGAGATGCCAGAGATGATCAACGAGAAGTTATATGACTCGTGAACGTGAGAGATTCGTGACCTTTATTCGTGTAAGGAGTTACGTGACACTGTTCAGGATCTGACTGAGCGGGCGATTATTCAGCAGATTACCATCGATCAAAGGATAGGGAGGTTGTTACTCTTCACACACGTCTAGGGAATGTGGAGTGGGATTTGGTTCACGAGAAGGGTCAAACTGAGGAGAAGTCTGAAGAAATAGAAAAATTGAAGAAGGAACTGAAAGAGAGCTCAGAAAGACTGACCATAGCAGAGGAGGGGTGGGTAAGAGAATTACGTCGTGTTGATCTTGCAGAAGAGGATTATCGTGCAAACAAGGCTAAGCTTGGGGAGACGTACTCTACACTTCAAAATGCAATGGATGAGGCCCAGGATCAAGTTATGAGGTACCCAATCCAGTTCGAAGGACTACCATCGTATATGCTAGATCGCCGGACGATGTCCCGCATCATGGAAGAGGAACGTAGCAAGGCTATTCAACGCCTTAACAGGCAGTGATATGATTTGTTTAATTATGTGAAAAACTTATCTCGTGTTAGATGTAAATTTCGATGTGTTTATAAACAAAGGAATATGTTAATGTTTTAAATCCTGTAGATTCTTTATCTCGGGATAGTTGATGTAAATAGTAGTGTTGCTTTTGTTTAATGTTAAAACTTTCAATTTGAATAAATATATCAGGGTCTATTGAGATAATGTGTTAAGTGATTATGTTTAAATGTTTTAGTTAAGCCTTAAATATTTAAAGAATTGAATAAAGACCTAATAAGCGTAAGCGTATATTCTTATCAGAAACATGCCACCGAGAAGACGACCAAATCGTTGACCAGCCCCGGAAGGGTCAACGAATAACAACAAAAACAACGCCAATGCTGACCTCGTTCAAAAGTTTGTGAACTTACTAGCTGGAGCGATGAATAATCCACCTCAAGCTCCACCGAACACGATATTTAAGGATTTCAAGGCGGTGGGACCGCCAGAGTTTAAAGGCTCTATGAACCCGATCGAAGCTCAAATGTGGGTTATGGAAATGGAAAAAGTTTTTGACGTCGCCAGAGTCAGAGAGGACCAGAAAACCGCCTACGCGACGTTCATACTGAAATCCTAAGCCAGTTATTGGTGGCAAGCAAATAAGGTCCGGGGAGGTGAAGGTGTGATTACCTGGGAGAGGTTCAAGGAGATGTTTTTCGATTTGTATTTTTCGACCAGCTCACAAAACCAAATGGAGGTCCAGTTTTTAGAGTTGAAATAGGGAAATATGTCCGTACCAGATTATGTGAAAAAATTCAATGAGTTGGCTAGGTTCGCCCCATATCAAGTACACACGGATGAGAGAAAAGCAAGAAGGTTGAAACAAGGACTGAAGCCCTGGGTATATAGCAAAGTATCAATGTTTCAGCTAAACACTTTTGCTGGAGTACTGGAAAAAGCCATCCTCGCTGAAGGTGGGAGCGATGCAGTGACCAAGTATAATCAGGATCAGAAGAAGAAGAAGAGTGAAAATGAGGGAAATAACAAAGCCAGTGGCAGCAACACGGGAGGAAGTATCAATCAGAAAAGGAGGTGGACTGACAACTCGTCAATTGGAAATCAGCAAGGAGGTCAGAAGAAGAGGATCGAAGCGTGCCCGACCTACGGGAAAGCTCACCTGGGGGTTTGTATGAAGGGAAAGCGAGTGTGCTACAATTGTGGTCAGGAGGGCCACATAGCACCTAACTGTCCTAACCCAAAGAAGGGACCCCGCTTCACTTGCGGCTCAAAGGATCATCTGGCAAGGGATTGTCCCAAGAAGGGATCTGGAGGGGCAAGATCAGGAGGGAATAGGGGAAACAGTGGTGGAAGTGCTTTAACTATCACGGGACCAACCGCAACCAACCGACCGACCGCCAGGACATTCAACATGACAGTGCAGGATGTTGTGCAGTCTCGTGATGTGGTGTCAGGTATCATTCCGATCAATAAAGTTAATGCTTATGTATTATTTGATTCGGGTGCTACTTGTTCATTTATATCTGATGACTTTGCTAAGAACTTAGAATTGCCTAAGGATGAGTTAGAACACCCCATGAACATAGAAATTGCGAATAGAGAAATAATCCCTGTTAAGTACATACATAAGAACTGTAGAGTGGATATTAAGGGTAATATCATGAACGTAGATCTTATCCCTATTCGACTTGGAGAATTTGACGTTATTTTGTGTATGGACTGGTTATTCAATCACGGAGTCGTAATTGATTGTCAGAAGAAGCATATTAACCTCATGACTCCGTCAAAGGTGGTGTTTTATGGTAGCAAGTCGCCTAGACAAGTGAGTTGTCTCACGATGATGCAGGCCAAGAAGTTGTTAAGACAAGGATGTATAGGATATCTAGCTTACATAGTCGACAGTCGTAAAGAGAATCCAAAAGTAGAGGAGATACCAATAGTGAGGGACTTCGCAGACGTATTTCCAGACGATTTTCCAGGACTTCCGCTAGATAGAGAGGTTGAATTTGTGATCGATTTGGCACCAGGAACGACTCCAATATCGAAGGCACCGTACCAAATGGCACCGGTAGAAATGAAAGAATTGATGGTACAACTACAAGAATTACTGGACAAGAAGTACATTCAACCGAGCGTATCACCATGGGGAGCGCCAGTGTTATTTGTGAAGAAGAAGGACGGGACGATGCGACTCTGCATTGACTACAGAGAACTGAATAAGGTCACGATTAAGAATAGATATCCATTACCGAGGATTGATGACCTGTTTGATCAATTGAAGAAAGCAAGATACTTTTCCAAGATAGACTTGAAGAGTGGTTATCATCAGCTGAAGGTGAGGCCAGAGGATGTACCAAAGACAGCGTTCAGAACATGATATGGTCACTACAAATTTTTGGTAATGTCATTTGGTCTAATGAATGCTCCTGCAGCATTTATGGGCCTAATGAATGGAGTGTTCAAGCCATTTTTGGAAGAATTCGTAGTGGTATTTATAGATGACATTTTGGTATATTCGAAAACCAAGGAAGAACATGAAGAGCATTTGAAGTTAACGTTGGAGGCTTTAAGAAGGGAGAAGTTGTATGCCAAGTTTTTGAAATGCGAATTTTGGATCGAGCAGGTACAAATTCTTGGACATGTGATTGATAAAGATGAAATTTCAGTAGATCCATCCAAAGTCGAAGCCGTGATAAACTGGGATCAGCCGAGAACCCCATCGGAAGTACGAAGTTTTCTTGGATTGGCAGGATATTATTGAAGATTCATTCAAGACTTTTCCAAGATCACAACTCCGTTAACGAATTTGACTCGAAAAGCTGTGAAATTTGTTTGGACGGAGAAGTGTGAGGAAATCTTTCAAGAATTGAAGAAGAGGTTGAGTACAACACCTGTGTTGTCTCTTCCAGATGATACAAGAAATTTTGTTGTTTATAGTGATGCGTCGCATAAAGGACTTGGTTGTGTGCTTATACAAAACGGCAGAGTCATTATGTATTCGTCACAACAATTGAAGGATTATGAGAAGGGATATCCGACCCATGACTTGGAGTTAGCTGCGGTGGTTTTTGCTTTAAAAATCTAGAGGCACTATCTCTATGGGGAGAAGTGTGAAATATATACAGACCACAAGAGTCTGAAATATATTTTTACACAGAAAGACTTGAATAAACGCCAAAGAAGATGGTTGGAGTTAATTAAGGACTATGATTGTGAGATTTTATCCCATCCGAGTAAGGCAAATGTGGTTGCCGACGCCTTAAGTAGAAAGGGTCGGAAGAAATTGATGTTGTTGACTGCTCAGGAGGAGCTAATTACAAAAATGGAGAAACTGGAATTGAAAGTGAAGTATCCTATGGAAATTGATGAGAAGCTATTTCAGATGCAATCTGGTACAACCCTATTAGATAAAGTTAAGGAGGCTCAACTTCAAGACGAAGAATGTAAAAAGGTGAAAAAGAAGATATCCGAAGGAACCGAACCAAGATTTAAGATGGATAAGGAAGGAATACTGAGATTTGAAAGTAGAATTTGGGTACCGCCAGTAACAGAGATTAAGGAAAAAATATGAGCGAGGCTTATAGTTCTTGATATTCGATTCACCATTGTAGTACCAAGATGTACCAAGATCTTCGACAATATTTTTGGTGGCCAAATTTGAAACGAGACGTTACAGAGTATGTTGCCAAGTGTCTGACATGTTAGAAAGTCAAAGCAGAACATCAAAGGCCGAGTGGGTTACTACAACCTTTAGAGATTCCAGAATAGAAATAGGAACATATTATAATGGATTTCGTGGTTGGCCTTCCGACAACTCAGAAATGCTATGACGTAGTATGGGTTATCGTTGACCGACTGACGAAATTCGCACACTTCCTTCTGATCAAAAATAGATTCAACTTAGATCAGTTGGCTAGGTTATATGTGAAAGAGATTGTTTCGAGGCACAGAGTTCCGGTGTCAATTGTTTCCGATAGAGATCCACGCTTTACATCGAACTTCTGGAAACGTATACAAGAATGTATGGGTACGCAAATGCGAATGTGTACAACATATCACCCTCAGACAGATGGACAGAGCGAAAGAACGATTCAGATATTAGAAGATATGCTAAGAGCCTGTGTGATGGACTTTAACGAAAATTGGGATGATCACCTACCGCGCGTAGAGTTCGGCTACAACAACAGTTACCACGCTAGTATTAACATGCCGACTTATGAAGCGTTATACAATAGAAAGTGCAGAACTCCGCTATACTGGGATGAAGTTGGCGAGAGACAATTACTAGGCCCAGAATTAGTACAGTAGACAGCAGAAATAGTCAAAGTGATCCGAACAAGACTGGTAGCAGTTCAAGATAGAAAGAGGAAATACATCGATCCACATCGTAAAAATGTTGAGTTTGAATCGGGTAGTTATGTGTTCTTGAAGGTCTCTCCCTGGAAGGGGAAGATCAGGTTTGAAATGAAAGGAAAATTTAGCCCAAGATTTATTGGTCCTTTTGAAGTACTGCGAAGGATCGGAGAAGTTGCGTATGAGGTAGCCTTACCTCCAGCACTCGAGAATGTCCACAACGTCTTCCATGTTTCTGTATTACGACCCTACAAACCCGATTACAAGCATGTAATTGAATACGAACCCTACATTTTGAAAAAGACTTATCTTACGTAAGAAATTCCTATTCAAATTGTTACGTAAAAGAACAAGTTCTCAAAAATAAAGTAATACCTTTGTTAAGGTAATTTGGAGGAACCACAACGTTGAAGAAGCTACGTGGGAACTCAAGAGAATATGATGAAGAATTACCTCATTTATTTACTTAAATTATTATGTGTAGCGATTCGGGGGATGTAATCTTTGTAAGAAAGGGGGGAGAATGTAACAAGTAGAATTTATTGAGTCGTAATTCTGGGGACATAATCCTTTTAAGGGGGAAAGATGTGACAAACAAGATTTTGTAATTTAATTTTAATATTTATTGAATTAAATAAATATTTTCGATGATTTAATTATTAGATTTAATAATTAATTGATGCAATTGTGGTAAATTAATTTAATTATATATGTTATAGTTATTAAATTAATGTGGAGAATTTTATTACTCAGATTATGTATTTATGTGAGCTTATTGAATTAAATAAAATATTTAATAAGCATAATGTTATTTTAATTAATTTAATAATTAATTAGATATTAAATAATTTAATCTATTTAATAAATGAGAAATTTAATTTTATGACTATGGGAATTAATGACAAATTATCATAGTTTATTTAAATTAAAGTAAATAAGATATTTGATTTTATTGTGTAATTTGGGTGTGACATGTTTTAAACTATAGTATAAGAGAATCATTAAATTAAATGGTTTGGTAGTCTATTATTGCCAGTCAAAAGAGACCCTAAGGGAAGTTAGTAGCAGTTAACCCATGATGGGTTAACTGACCACCACTCTACGCTCAGTTTTTATAAAATTAATACGTCTTCTTTTATTTTGATTAAGTCTTTTATTTTCTAAGTCTGGCAAAGCAAATCACAGAAAGAGATTGATAAATCGTTGAGGGAATTTGTTAGTTGTGTGATTGAAGAATTAATTGATAAAGGTTTCATCTCTACTCATCTACGCTTTGGGTAATCTCTTCAACCAAGTTTGTTTTATTCACGTCATTTAAAAGTTTTCATGAAAATGGTTTTCAAGTTCGGTTAAAATCTTTGTAATTGGAAATTATATTGATTATGTGGATATATATGTGATAATATGTTAGCATAGCATGTTTTTACTATATATTATAGATTTCCATATCATCAGTTTCATAAAATATGCCGTATATTGTTGCTTCAAAATTACAGAGTATGAAATATGGCCATATGGCCTTACAAACCAAATTTAACACGATAACCATAAGTTGTATTATAAATTTACACATATATGTGTTAATATGATTAACGTAGTATGTTTTTACTATGTTGTATGAACCATAACATCAGTTTCATAAAATATATGTCGTATATTGTTGTTTATGAAAATTACAGAGTATAGAAATATGGCCATATGGCCCTTACTCGCAAATTTAATACGTCAAACATATATTGTGTCATAAATTTTATACATATATATAATTATGCATATTAAAACGAAGAGACCAAACTTCAAATGAACGAATTGGTGTTATAACGAATCCAGTAGTGTTGATTTTCATGTTCGTATTCAAAACTTTCAAAAACACCAAACAAAGAAATTACATGTGTTGATTCGCAAATTATGTGTTTTAACATGTTAAAATCATGCTAGAAGGGTTAAGTAGTGATCATATATGTATTATGTATTACAGTGTTTGGTCATGTCTAATTTCGTGTAAAAATAAACTAATTGGAAGTTATGGCCATATTTTGTGTTCTTCACAGAACGTATAATTTTACTTGTGAGAGATTTTTGGCCTAATTTGGCCTTGTTATGTTCGTGAAATAGAAAATCGAGAATCGAAGTCAGGTAACCCGCAGCTTCATGGCATTACTAAACTAAATTAATTACGTGCAAAAAAAAAAACTAAAAATAAAAATAATAAATAAATAAATATTCGATGAAAAAATTAAAAATAAAAAATAAATAAATATTCGATGAAAATTATTATTAAAATATTTATAAAATAAATTAAATATTTTAATTGAGATATTTATGGAATAAAATAAATATTCGATGAAAATTATTATTAAAATATTTATAAAATAAATTAAATATTTTAATTGAGATATTTAGAATAAAATAAATATTCGATGAAAATTATTATTAAAATATTTATAAAATAAATTAAATATTTTAATTGAGATATTTATGGAATAAAATAAATATTCGATGAAAATTATTATTAAAATATTTATAAAAAAAAGTAAATATTTTAATTGAGATATTTATGGAATAAAATAAATATTCGATGATGGAAATTATTATTAAAATATTTATCAAATAAAATAAATATTTTAGTTAAAATATTTATGGAATAAAATAAATATTCGATGGAAATTATTATGAAATAATTTATTCGAGTGTAATAATAGTAAGAGAATGAAAATATTTTAATTTAATTAAGTAATTAAATTAGAAGGGTAATGATTTGTTAAATAAAGTGGAGTTTATATTAAATAATTAAGTAAAAATGTAACTAATGAATGTCGTGAATACATATGGTATTGTAGGATTTGTGGTGAACGAAAGTAGTAATCGTTTAGCCTACGCACGAGGCAAGTTTCCCAACCCTACTTATTATCATTATTCAAGTTTATAAATTACATCGAGTAAATTCTCGTTATTATTAAATCAAGTTCAAATTGTTATATTGAAGATTATTTATCTTTTCAAAGTATGATTCTGTTATACAATACTTGTTCTATTGTATACCTCTTGAGATTGTTATTCAATTTAAATATCATTTATTATTGAACCATATTAGACTAGTGAACCTTATTTGATTCGACTAGTCCATAGTTGATGAACGTTCTAAATTTCAGAACTCTTATTGATTTAACCTACCCAAACTTCTTTTGGTGCGGACTCTAATGTCAAACTGAGATTAACAACCCTGTATAAGGATTACTTATGCGTTAGTGTTAAGATATTGTGCACAATATGGTACAAAGGGTTGATCCCCCTAAGTACGAGTAGAAGAGTCCATAGTCTTATGACTGTTAAAGGTTTCAAGTATAACCCTTGATAACCTAGGACATAGTTCAAGGTCTTATGACCCTCAGAAATCTTTTGAATTCTTGTTATTCATTCTTGATTCAAATGTTGAATTTTATTTCAGAAGTCCTTGATTCACTCGCATGTTATTATATATTGTTATTTCATTTTTATACTTGTGGGCAATCATGCTCACTCTTGCATAATAATAACATTGCAGTTAAGAACGAAAAGTACGACGAGCCTTCTACTAGCAAAGGCAAGGGCAAGATTAACAAGTGACGAAGACTTGTTGTTTTATGTGATATTGAATTTATGTTTTAGACTTATGTTAATGATGTGTAAGATGATTAATTATTTATGTTTTTCGCAGTTAAGATTTAAGGTTAGTATGACCTGGGATTTATGTATTCTTTCGATGTAACTCCTTAAGGAGAGGATTTATTTTTAATTATTAATGCTTTCATTGATTATGGGTAGATAGATATATGATGTTTGAATAGTGAACACCAAATCATGTGGAAATGTGACGCCCAAAATCCATATTCCTTCAAACCCTCGGATTCATGGATACTACTATCGTCAAACTATTTATATCTTTTATTCATAACTTAATGAATATAACTTTACTTATTACAATTTAGAATATAAATTCATTCCATTTCCAGGATTTGCACAATGACCCCAAACTTTTATAAGTTCTAATATTGATCATTTACTATTCTCATATTACATCACATTCGATATTTTAAAAATGCGAATAATTTAAACTTTTTCAATCTCTCGAATAAAATATTTTATTGATTTCATAACTTTGAACCAATTACAATTCTTGAATCAACTATATAATATGGTTCAGTCTATTGGAATTACTGTATAAGATTTTACATCTTGATTCAATATCCTCTATGTATTAACTAATACATCCTTACAATACAACAAGTATTAAACATCGTAAGTATATATCAAGTACACTCCTAGAACCTAAACATGGTTCAAGTAATGATCTAAATAGTATCCTTCGTTGCGAAACTATCTACTTTGTCAACCAAGAAGCACGAAATCTTTTTACCGTGAGTCCTTAACTTTTGCAAAAGTGGTTATTTACAAGGGTGAGCTCGACATCCCAAACAATTCTAACGCTTTTCATGCAAAGACATATAGCATATAATAGCATATTCAGTTCATGCATTCATAATCAATTAATATTTACTACACATTTACTTCTCACATAACAAGCATAGAGGTTTATATCACAAGCATATCATCAAAGATCAACTTTCACATTTCATACATATCTCATATTCATTTCATATATATATCAACATTTGCATCGCATAATATAGCTCAACTAATAGTTATCAAATTCATATAACAAATAGGAACTGAAAGACTTGCCTGATTCGTAGTTTATCAACTACGACTTAACTGCTTAAAGCTTATCTGCACTACGTGTATTCCTACATAGTTATATAATCATGGATTCATATCCATTAGTCATACATTTCATACGTTCTTAATATAACAATAAATATTACATCGTTTCTTAACTAGGTTTGTAAAACCTTCATTTCAATTTCTCATCGTACTTTTAGAATTGCTATGTATGTATAGGTATTCCTTAACCATCCGTACTTGACATCAACTTCATATACATTTATCACACACTTGACTCGTTATGTGTTCGACACATATTTAAAGTTTATAGATATGTGATCTACATCGTTCATATTCAAACTACTTAGTTCCATAATGATTTATTTCAATCAATAAAGCTTAACAACGTATTTTAACAAGATTTGATGTTATAAGCTTTTAAACTATATATTGGTACTAATAAGCCTCTACTAGTATGCTTCACATAGACATAACATAGTTTATTTGAAAACGTATTTTAAACCACACTTGAAACGTCCAATTCATGCTTAGCTAAAAGATGAACATAATCGTTATGTCTAGGGGCTTAAAGCGTTCAAGTTTACTTTTAAAAGTTATTATAGGCCAAGGTAAAGCAACTAGGTGCAACTTTTAATCTCATTTCATAGCTAACTAATCCATTAATATATGTTATCATGTTTAGAACTTTAAGTACACAAATTACTTTAAGTTCGTTCTTAAAGTTTCAAGTTTTCTTTAGAAATCATTTTCAACTAAGCTATTGTAAGTTGATAATAAGTAAAGTAACTTTAAATCACTTCTCATTCTTAAGTATACTCAGAACTCAACAAGATGTATGTGTTAAAATATAATAACTTCAAAGACTCAAGGTTCGTCAATATTCGTTTTTCAAAACTCTAAGTTTCTTTTCAAAACACATACTAAGTCATGCTAAAGCATTCTATAATGAGTAAGGTAATCTTATATGTCATGTCTATTATCATTCATTTTTATGTTACATCACTTAGAATAACATATTCTATCGTCGGGAGCACTATACTTGTGTATGTGCTCGCTCGACGCCCTCTGATGGCCTTTGATTACGTAACAGTCACAAATATGACTATTTTGACCGTTCTTAATGACCTCAAATTGAAACACTTAAAGCATAAAAGTTGTAGGTCTATTCGTTCTCGTTCCGAATCATCTTGAATCTCCTCAATCGGAGTTCGTATTAAAAAAGTTATGGTCGTTTTACCAAAACATGTTCTGTCAGATTTTTCTCAACATCTGTAACTGACCACCCCCCGCCGGGGCGGGGGTCTTGCCTTAAAAATAGCCCGTCAGGGTGGGCATAGCTACTGTAAGTGCACGGATTCATGCTCTGCTACAAAATAACTAGCCAAACTTCTTTCTAACCTTCATAATTTGAGTTATACATGTCCAAATTAGTCCATTTTCGATTCTATGGATTCGTAATTCATAAAACTACAACATATCATAATACCCATCAACTAATATAAACATTAACTAACCCAAAAAGGAATCTATAACTCATTTTCATGCAAATGTTCATGTTTTAGATAATTTAGTGAAATCATTCACTACGAATTCGTTTCTAAACCAAATTGGTTCGTTTAACTTCCGTTGATTTTGCATTGAACTATATTAATGATGTCTAGCATAAATTGACACATTCTATCATGCTTCTACCATAAACCTTTCGACTCAAAACATGTATTTTGGTACTTTTCTAAGAACTTGCAAAGAACTTGAATTCAAGAACATGTAAGTATACAAATATTACCTCTTGAAGCTTAACTTTGCTAAATATAGCTCTTAAATCCTCTAATTGCTCCAAATTCTACTAACCTCTCCTAGCCATTTTTCTCAGAAAATTTCACAAACGGGAATGAAGAAGAAGGGGTCTCTATTTATAGAGAAATCAATATCCAAATAATAGCTTTGCTCAATGTTTTGAACTAGTAGTAGGAAGAAGAAGATGATGGGCAATGAATAGTTGGTGAGCTACTCCCTTCTCCTCCATCTCTCCAACCATCATCAGCTACTACTTAGTGAAGAAGGAATAGGATAGGCCAATGGCCTATTTATACGGCAGTTGAAATAGAGTGACTTTGATTATGGGACAAAAGCTTATACTCAGCACTTCATATTATTAATAGCATGTGTGGGTTTATTTGATATTTTCCCCCAATGAGTATACATATACACCCACTCACATAGAATTATATAATCCATGTACATTGGTTTATTCCAATAAATATTTTAATAACACATTAATTTACTCCCATCTTTTAGAGTACACATATAATTGTCTCATCACATAGGATGAGATAACAAAACTTATTTAAATCAACTTTATGATTTAATTACTTTTACTCTATATTAAATATCACACCATATTTAATCTCAAGCAAGAGGTAATTATATGATACTACTACTCACATTTTTCTCACATTACACATTATTTTATTATTTATAAAGTTTGTGCCACACTTTACCTTAATGTTAAATTATTTAGCTTACTTAAAAAATTACATATATATAATATGTACAACCTTTACACTTAGAATAATTAATATTTACTCTATTAATTATTTAAATGATAACATCCATAAAATAAAATAATAACTTAAGTTATTTAGTATATTAAAATTAATTAACTCCCTTGAAAATACATTAGAAATTATGTATTTTGTCATAACATAAGTATTATGTTTTCTCCAGAATAAAGACATTTACAATTAGAAATTTATTTTCTTATTGTCTCAAGATATTATTCTTAATATAATATCAATTAACTATATGTACGACACATGTACATATATTATATATAGAAAATAGAGAATAAGTTTATTTTCTATTATAATAAATTATTTCCATCAATTTATTTTCATATAGCAAATACGTTTTAATATATTTACTATATTATTAATCATACCTCATCATAAAAAATATATAAGATAATATTATTATTCAAAATAACATTTTCTCCTTTTATTAAAATAACTCAATATTAGAAATTATTTTAATATCCTCTATTAGAAATATATAATTATTATTTCTCCTCCTCTATAAATTGTTCCCAAAACAATTTCTTCAAATATTAAATATCCATTTAAAGATACAATGATTTATGTCTCCCTTTAATAACGTATATATATTTAACGTTATTTGTACATTATACTTTCTCTCATATTACCATTCGAGTAACATATATAAAGTATCACATATTCAACACACATATTAATTCACTCCTTTACTTAAGTAAATTAAACCTTGTACTATATTACCATAATTATTTAAGGTTTATCCTACACATTATATTATTTCATAACATAACTCTCAACTATCAATTAACCAATATTTATTCTTATTAGTTAATTCTCTCAACTAACTCATGTTTCACTATCCAAACCCATTCGCGGATAACTTACGTACTATCAATAACCTATATCATAATCATACCAGTTATTTGTACACATACACAAGAAAATGACGATTATACATTAATGTCACCCACTTACTATGATAAAATAATCCTATAAACTATTTACTATCGATAGAAAATTTTATCCACCTCTTTTATCTCAACTGAATTATCTTTGCGATCAATAACAATATATAATAATAATATATTTATTAATCACAAAAATCACACATTATATAGTTCATATTACCCTATGTAACATATTCCTACATACCTCGTATCACATAAATGTTTTTATTCGAACCCATTTCACACTTAAGAATTTTATTCATTAAATTCTTATTTAATAATTTCTAAAAATTCGGGTTCTTACAGATGTCACACGGTATGTAATCCGCGTAGACAGGTTATTCCGACATATTAAAGGATGAATACGAAAAAATAGTATTCCCTATGAATATGAAAGAAATAATACCCTTTACCTTAGTAGAAAGCTGGATACTGCAAAAGTGGAGTAGCTGAATACTCTTCTTCTTGTTCTCTATAGTTTCTCTTGTGAATCTTAGTGAATTGGTGAGAATTAAAGAAAAATTAAGCTTCTATTTATATGAGAATGGACTAAATAGTAACTAATTCACGAACGGTCCAGATTGATTCACTATTAGAACGGACGGTCCATATTGATTACTATTAAAACCACAACCGACGGTCCAGATTGATTTACTTTTAAAACCACCACCGACGGTCCAGATTGATTTACTTTTAAAAACAACATCAATGGTCCAGATTGATTTACTATTAAAACCACCATCAATGGTCCAGATTTATTTACTATTAAAAACACCATCAATGGTCCAGATTGATTTACTATTAAAACCACCATCAACGGTCCATATTGATTTACTATTAAAACCACCACCAATGGTCTAGATTGATTTAACTTATTACACTTTAGTACCCCTAAAGTTTTTCAAGTTTGCATTATTCCCCTCTAACTTTTGTAATTCACTTATCATCAATAAACACATTCTTAATACTTCAACAATTATTCATCATTAATATTATAACTCACAATATTTAACAACCAAATCGTTACCAGGAAAGAGGGGGCTTTCCAATAAGGATTTATCCCTATTGGCGCGCAATTAGGTGACCAAACCTCTCCTCGACAGAACTTTCTAGACATTGTCAATATTGCAAATAATAATATGAATAACTTTGTTGTCTCAATTATTGATTTAATAATATAAAATATTATGCAGATGATAACGTGACAATAATTGAATCAAATAACGTGAGATATTATGCAACAATTACTGTAGCAATAATTGAGTATAACTGAGTGACTTCTCACGTAAGCATTAATAATCAATACCGTGTGCTACTATGCAACCACGCGTATTACTGTACTTTTACCACTGGGTAGTTCAACAGTTAACGGTAAAACCTCCGCTGTTATTTTTATAAAAATATATTTCTGCCATTTTCTAACTCCTACAATAATTTTGTTGTGGGGTCCACCAATAATTGTGTCGTCGTATGAATACTTTCTGTTTAAAACGAATATTCCCCGACCAATCGAATATTTTATAACAACTTGCATACTTTGCAAAATTTAAAAATATTACCCACAACTATATCATTATATCAAAACCACACCATAATATTCAAAAATATATTTTGAGAAAAATTAATCTTTATGTATGAAAGTTGGGGTTTTACAAAAGTCGGTAACTAACGTGTAGGAGTTAATGATACGTGATTTTAGCAACGTAATATTGTGTTTGTGTTATTTTTGTAATTATTTTATGTGTGTTTTATTTCTGTAAATATTTTCTAATTGTTGTATATTAGTGTTAAGGACACAAAATTATATTTACCAAGAATAACATACTTTAAAATATTAGATTTTGTAAATAACCTCGTAATGTTTAGACTTTTATATTATTATTATTATATTGTGATTGGATTGGGATAGAAATCTCTGATCGGGAAAAATAATTTTTTTATTGAATTAAAAGTATTTAATAATTTAAGAAAAAGTTGGGCTCCGAGAGTTCAACTTTTAGATACTAGTAGTAGGATTCGGTCATCATGAAAATAACTTCATGGTAAATTAGTTAATTAACCAATCTATTATCTATTAAATATACTATATTGCAGTACATAACATCATTCCATGACATTTGCCATTCCTAAATTTTAACACATGTCCTACTTAATTAATGTGCTCATCCATTACTCTAGTTTTTATATTATCGCTACTTAATTATTTTAAAGTATTAATATTTTAAAGTATGTTATTCTTGGTAAATATAATTTTTCAATACTAGTCATCAAATTAGCTATGCATTTAAATAACAATATCTAATTTGATGGACACTTTTTTTAGTATAATAATATAAAAATGACACATCACTACTAGCATGTCATTAATATTAAACTAGACACATAATAAATTTAAGAGTAAATATAAAACTTTGCAAATGTAACTCAACAAACTACAAAGGGTTACATTTAAAAGTAAATATGAAACTTTGCTATATGTATATATACATTTGTATAGTATATAGTTGTGTTATGGTGTGTATTTTTTTGGGCTATAGAACCGTCGCTATAGACCAGAATATCTATGAAGACATTTGAATCGTCGTCATAGACAATTGTGTAAATATTTTTTCCAAATTTTAAAATATTTATTTGAGTATAGAATTCCCTAAAAAATGACACGCCTACACGTCTCAACAAATTTGCAGCCTCTACACATCTTGATTTTATATTTGGGAAATTTAATTACGTAGTAGTTGGCATTCCATTCACCTTGCAACCTTTTTAACACTGATATGGTGTTTATATCTTCCACATCCAAGCAGAAAAAAATTCCAGAATATGCAAATATCACAACACAGATTTCCACGAAGGGACAAAAAAATAAAAGCCATGCTAGAGTGAAATTTTAACTTCAAGACATGGACACATTAAGAACACCTGCTATAGTTGGTACAAATGTGATGATGGGCCTCAAATCTCTCTTGTCCAACGCTTCATAGGAGCTCACTGCGACTACACCAGATAATAACACACACATCTACACTTGGGTGGTGGCAATGGCATAAAAGCAGAACACCTCACAATTCCTCTGATTGAGTAGTGCCCTTTTCGTTTTCGACATTCTGTTCAAGGTAATCATTTCTTTGAGGATTAAAAGGCTTCAATATCCCATGAAGTTGGCTCATCCGCTTGGCTTCCCTAATGAATGGACTCTTCATCTTTGTAGCCAATGCTATTAATTTTTATTTCTCAATTTCTGAATGTAGTCTAATTCCCATACTTATATTGCAAGCAAAAAACTTCAAAATGCATGGCACAACTGTAATGTGAATGCATTTATTAAAATTAAAGTATGAATATTGAACAAGATGGGTCAAAAAGAAGTTTAAATGTAAACCACTGACATATGATTCCAAGGATATGTATCAACCCACTTTAGCTAGTATGTCAAGTCAAGGCAAGGCAGGAAATAGGACCACTTTTTCTATTCTTTTCTTCTGGGTGAGGTGGGGGGTGGGTAGGGTTCACATTCTTAAAAAATGTCATCAGGGATGGGTGCTGCGCTATGTTGTGCTAGCTTCACAAATGTTGATTTATGAATATTAAAATTGTATGAAAATGAGTAATGCCATGATCTCAACATATTTGGGTTCAGTTTCAAAATAAATATGTTAATAGTAATATTTTGTTACATGATGGTATAATACAAATTATACAATTGCGATAAGCTACTAGTATATCTATATCTATGTTATAAAACTTTCATGTATGTTTTGGGTCATGTTTTTGTCCTTTTTAATGTTATTTTTTTATTTTTTTATTTTTTTATTTACTCCTCTAAATTTTATAAAATTATTATACTTATTCTACATAATTTACACAGTATTACTTTGTTAACTTAGGATGGAGCTTGATGCCAATCCTAATGGGACCCATTTAGGGTCGGGCATATGATATATCATCTCACCTCACACCTAGCCTTGCCCTTGTACCACGATTATATGTATATATGCGGCATTCATTATAAATTCTGGGGGCGAGTCGGATTATAGAAAGGGAGATAACTCTATATTAACGAGGGGTGCTAGGACTAGAGACTCTAAATTTAAGATATATTTATCATTGCTCCAAGTCCTATGTTGCTGTTCTCATACAGAACTAAAATTTTCATGAACTAAACAAATAGAGTCTGAATTTGACAATTTTGTGTATACTAGTAAGCTGATACCTTGCACTTTTGTTTCAACAATATTCTTGAAGCAAGATTTACCCAAGGAAAATAAAATATTTACATTGATTTTTTAATTATTAGTGGATAAATATTAATAATAATCTTTTTAAAAAGATATGTAATAAATAGGGTTTTTTTTTATAATTTTATCTAATTTCATGTATTAAAATATTTTTTAATTATAATAATTGACATAAATTTATCACAAAATAATTTTTTACATAATCTCTTGCAGAAAGAAATACGCCAGCAGCCCATCAACAATAATTTTGTAGAAAAAGTTACCTAATTGACATTTTGATGATACTTCTTATCCCCGTTTCTAGTTATTTTTGCTTTTAATATTTTTTTCTTGTATTTTTCATGTTACAAACATAACCTTACAAATAATTATAATTTCAGAATGTCTTCACTTTACAAATAATTATAATTTCTCTCGGAAGATATATGAATTACTCCAGATAACCTCATAACGCAAAATATATTACGAGTACCAATTTTAATCTTGATGTAATCAGTTGCTTGCAATCGAAGCCTAATTTTAAGTCTTGAAAATTGCTTAAACCAGAAAACCTGTAGGCTAAAACTCAAATGCAATCAAAGAAACCAAGGCAATTGGAAAAATCAAAATGCTTACAATTGAGAAATGTTTCAGCTTCAACAACTTTTTTACAATCAAAAAACAATTTGAAAGCATCAAATAACAAAGATTGGTGCATCAAAAGAAAGCATCTTCTAGTGAAGTTCAACATTTTGCACACTACCTTAACATCTATTTCTTAATCTCATATTTCAGCTTCGACTCGTTATGCTCAGGAGCTCCAACAAAGCCCTAAAGTCTCTTGCTGCCTAAAACTTTGCCAGGAAACAACTGATTTACGTTTGATCCTATGTTACCAGATAATACTATTCGTATCCAACTTTTGGATCTCCGAAAGAGAGAATGTGTTTTTTTCCTCCGACATTCTCTTTCCTTCGCGGAGCAAATAAAGCGGGCTTTGCCCCAGCTACTGCTATCCTTGGGAAACCAAAAGATCTACCGAACGAAGGGGGTGCAGTTTTTCCCTTGGCCTTTGGAGAGGAGAGGGCAGAAAAGAAAACGTTATTGGCACAAGTTTTTTTGCTTCCTGCACCACCACCCTCACTATTAACGGGGCCGATCACTACATTAGTCGCTGTCAGTCCAGGAGATAAGTGAGCTACCTTTCTTTGATTATGTACGGAAGATAACAAAAATGAACTGCTTATGGTGGTCAAGGTAGGTTTAAGGATCTCTTGCGGTGGAACAAAATCCTCTATGGTGTTGCATTTCCTCTGGTGTCCTAGATTTACACCCTCAGTCCATCGTACTAAAGCTACTCGAGAAGAACGATTAGGGTCATAATCTATCTTTTCTTCAATGCCCATAGACAAAGTGCTTCTTTTCAGATAAATTTTTCGACGCAATCGGTTTGATCCACCCACTCGGTGAAAAATTGTAATACGACCGAAAGAATTCCTACCAGTAGACTTACCTTTAATAAAAGTGAATTGTCTTCTATACTCACCCAAGCTCTTCTCAGTGCCGTGCATGGTTGTGTCCATGTTATTTCTGGGGTCAATTAATTGTTTCCTCTCTTTATCTTTTTCTAGCATGTACATGGACTTCCCTGACCATTTGATGCGCACTTCGGAGCATTTTGACTCCAATTTGTGTCTGGTTGTCATATGTCAAAGGAAAGACCTAAGAAATACATATAAAATCTCTAGCAATTGAGTAAATTCCGCATTTAAATTATCCAAGCGTCAACTAGCGTTTGAGTAATGCTAAAAAATATTGATGTTACTATATATAAAGCAAGTAAGTAATAAAAACCCTATACAATGAGAGGGTACATAGCCAACCATTCTCATAGTTCACTCAATATGTTAATCTATTCATGACAGGAAATGTACAACGACCACAAACTTGTAATATATCAATTACCTAGTTACCAAAAGATGAAAAAAATTATTAGCAGAGTGATCATGAAGTTATATAAATAAACCTAGAAGGTCCAGCCACTTGATATGCATTTCGATGAATATAATAGTATATTTCTATACAACAGCCCAAGTTCAGTACTCCAAAAATTTAACATAGAAAGTCTACAGAATTAAGAATACACAAGTATACACATTCAGCTTACTAAATCACACTATATTATAAACATGTACTCCTGAAGTTCAAAAAAAATAGAACAAGCATTAAAGAGATACTTTTGTTCCATGTTTAACCCGAAGAATCACAAGTTGGTAGTTAGTAGTGATGACATGTTAATTTAATTATGATGGCAAACTTTATACTACTATGAACTATCAATAAAAAAGGATTTCTTTTGTAGAAAAACAAAATTGGTAAATGGATTCTTTTTGTCAAACAGGTGAACATCACAAAAATGCTCTTTGCAAATCCAACACAGAAAATATTAACAATTAGTAGGAGAGGAAAAAGAGAAAGGACATAGATTACATATAGATCAACAATAACATATAAAATTAATATTAAAAAAAAGAACCCAAACTTTCAGTTTATGGACATCAGTCATCTGTATAAATAATGTTACTATATCGATACAAAAATTGAGAATCTCTACAAATACAGACATTTCACGTTCACAAATACACCATACAAACATACCTATATATAATTATATATATTCAAAGTAGAAAAGTAGATATTTACAGATCTGTAAGCAGCTAAAGAAGAGGAATGAAGATCTCGCCGTCTCATATGTCGTAGGAGCAAGGCTGTCGCCATCTGATTGATCTTTTTCCCTTGAGCTTGTTTGTTTGAGCAACAATCCAGAGAATTCGAAACCTTTTTAGGGTTTTAAAAGTAATGGTTTTGCTTAGGTAAGGGCAGCCCACCAGGCCCAATCCATGACCAGCCCAAATAAACGTGTTACCTATATACTACAAAAGTAATTACCTCGAAATTAACTTTAATCGATTAGCTGCATGTTAGTATTGTACCAGAAACACTCATACAATACTTATCTCACTAGTTCTTCAAAATCAGTAATATTAATAAAAGATAATCAGTAAAAATAAAAGATATTAATAAAAGATTAATAATTATAAATATAAGGATAATCATTAATAGACTAGTTTTATAATTAGTTCCCCCCATCTCAAGTATTAATTAATTAAAATATTTTATTAAAATATATATGCTTTCACTTAATTAGTTTTCTTTGCAATAAAAAATATCATTTTTCCAATAATATTCGATGCGTTCTCTCCGTGTATTAAAAAAAAATATAAATAATTGAAGTTCATTTGCTTAATGTTGCAACTTAAAATGCATTTAGTATACTAGTATGATAGTTGGAATAAGGTTTGCAACTCGAAATGCATGTAGTATGATGGTTTGAATAAGGTAAAATAGGAATGCTGTATGAGAGTTTGAATAAGGTAAAATATGTATGGGTTTGGTATTCAAAATTTTCTTAATTTGTTTTTATGATAATCACTGATAGATTAATATAATTAAAATATTTTTAATTAAAAATACTTCAGATGCTAGGGAGAACTAATTATAAAAGGGTGATTTACATATTATATTACATTTTAAAAATAATTACAACAATAGTGCCCTCATTAAATTTTTTAAACAACTAATATACTTTCATATTTATTTATAATACTAGTGCATTTAGAATTCCTTAATTTAAGGAATTAGTATTCAATTGTAATTTTTAATTTAGGTATTAGTTATACCCATGACTCCTTTTCTCTCTTTCCACTCATCTCGCTCCATATAATACTCCTGCACACTAACGATGTACACTAACGATGTTCTCTTTAACTCGGGAAGTCGATTTAATCAAGATTGTAAATTTGACAAGCGCGTACACTAACGATGTTCACGCCGCCCTTGTATTTCGTCGCACTTCTCTTCAATTGTTGCTTCGTGGGTCACACGTAGATTGGGTCGAAAAATTGTCAATGTTCACCGCTTGTTTGTTCTGCTTTTGCATACGCTACTTTAATCAACGGCTTTGCTAAGAACGCTGGCATGCTCATTATTGGTCGGATTTTACCGGTTTTGGTATTGGATTTGCCAATCAGGTAACTGCTTTTCTTTCAAAAATCCTGAATGTTGGCATGCTCATTATTGGTGGATATGAATACTGAATGATGGCGGTGGATATGAATATTGGATGATGGTAACTAATCTTTCATACCTAGGTAACCAAACTGTCATATCAAAGTAATCAATCAACTTCCACACTTTAAATTTTTTCTTAGTACAATTGGTTACCAAACCTTAAGATCAAGGTAAGCAAACCTTCGTACCAAGGTAACAAAATCTTCATACCAAAATAACTAATTCACATCCACACCTTTAGTTTTTTTTCATAAATGCGTTATTGGTAATCAAACCTTCAAACCATGGTAACCAATTAAATTTTATCAAGTTACTAATTTCGTTTGAATGTGATGCAGCTTGGTAAAACCAACCATTCATTCAAAGGTAACCATTTTATTATTTATGAGTAATAAAAGTATTTATAAAAAAAATTTGAACATTAATAGTTATATTTATTTATTTTAAATTTTTTATAGATCTAATCTTCTTCTTATTCTCATCAAGCGTTTTGGACAACGGAAATTGCCATGGTAAGAAGGTGTAGCGGTAATGCGGCGGTAATGCATGGACTATTATTTTAAGTGTATGTGAGGAGATGAAGATTTGAATTTGAGTATTTAAATTTGAATTATTATTTTGAATTTGAATTTATTTTTGTTGTTAGATCCAAATATTTGAATTATAGCAGTTATTTATCCTTGATTTTAGGTTTCCTTAATAATGTGAATTGTACTATTTTTGTAATAATTATCTTCTTTTTGTAATTATTTGATTGATGCACTTTTCTAGTAATTACTTTCTATTTGTTGTATACTTATGTAAAGAACCCATTATAAAATTAGTCTATTTGGATTAGTAACCATGAGACTAAATGTAACAAGCCCAACGACCTAAATGTAACAAGTCCAACTCGCGCGTTGCGGCATGATTATTTATTTTGTTAATAATAAATTTATACGTGCAATTAATAAATTAAAATATATTAAGAAGATGGTAGATTATTGTGCGATGACATGCTAATAGTGTTGTGTCATTTTTTATATTATTATGTACATCAGAACAAAAAAAATCTCTTTCTTTTAAACAAAAAATGTGATACATACTTGATCAAGGTTGTACAAAAAATGTGTCCATCAAAATAGATATTGTTATTTAAATACATAGCTAATTTGATGACTTGTATTGAAAAATTATAGGATTAGTTACATATTATAGTACATTTTTAAAAATAATTACAATAATCATACATCCATAAAATAATTACAGAAATATGACACTTCATCATATTTATTTACAATACTAATACAATTAGGAGTCCTTAATTTAAGGGATTAATATTAATGGGCTGACATGGCAAGTTAGTGTCCATCTTAAAATCAGGTTGGTTTTTTATAAAACGCATGATAACCACCCTCTATCATTTGATTGGGACTCTTCAGTTACAAACCCTTGTTCTGCATATTGAAATCCTTGTTTCTCTCTTCTGTTCGCGCGTTCTTCATCTATATTGATCATTTTCGGTGATTTATTCTACATTTTTGTGATCGTTACTCGTTATCATCTTCATTTAGTTGTTCTCATCATCATTTAGTTGTTCATCATTGTCGTTGTTACTCGTTATCGGTGTTGCACAGTGGTTCAGTTGGTTTCTTCTTCTCCATTGATCGATTATGGTGTTTATTATTGTTTCAAGTGAGTATTTTCTAAATAGTTTAATGTATTATCTATTAAAGTAGTTTTCTAACAGAATGGAGTATTGATTGTTTGGGTTTGTGTTGTTTTTATGTTTTGTGTAGAATGGTTGATACAAGGATGGATGGTGATTCTCTTAAGGACTTGAAGAAGTTTGCTATGGAGAGGAATGGGAAGTTTGTTTATGTATTGGTTACCATTAAAATATGTTTTGGTTACCAACATATAACTGTTTGGTTACTTCTTTAGTATGTTTTTTGTTACTGTTAGTTTATGATTTGGATACCATTCTTGTTCCCTCAATTTGGGATTTTGGTTACTTTTTTATGTTGTTTTGGTTACCATGTATTTGCTTAGTATGCATTGGTGACTAAACTGAGTTTGGTCTACATGTTGTTTATGTATTGATTATAATTAAAACATGGTTTGGTTACTATCATATAACTGTTCGGTTACTTTATAGTATGTTTTTGGTCTACATGTTTTTGTTTTGGTGACCTTTAAATTATGTTTTGATTAATATTATATATAACTGTTTGGTTACTACATAAACTGGTCTATACTACATTTTGTTTATATTTTGGTTACCATTAGATTATATAATATAAATGTTTGGTTACTACTTTATTATGTTATGGTTACTGTTAAATTATGATATGATAACTATTATTGTGCAGTCAATGTGGGATGTTGGCTACTTTTTATAGTCTGTTTTGGCTACTGTGTAATTGGTATATTATGTTTTGGTTAGTATGATATTATTTGTTGGTTACTACGTAATTGTTTATGGTATAAATATTGTTTATATTGGTTACTAATGATTGTGTAAATCTGATTTTGTTTATTTGCAGTTATGGGATCTTTATTATGAGGAATGCAACAGAAAATTCACTGGAAAAATTATATATTGGTGTGACATGGAAGTCCCCAACATTATTACCAAGAAATTGAACCCAAGTCAGTTGGAGAAGTTTAAGGCATCATTAGTTTGTGGATGTATTATTTTTGTAAATAACCCAAGGCATAATAAACCATGTATTTGCTTAGTATACATTGATGTATCATTTTTATAAATTCCTTGAAATATCTTCTACAAGGTTTATGCTCTTCTAGTTCTACTTCCATTTCGACAAACACATCCTACATGGGCTCTCTATTCACTAATCCCAATGTATTTCTCTTCCTCCCACAGGTTCATAATGAAAAAGTCTTTTCTAGAGAATGAGAGCAGCCATGAAGAAGAAAGTAGCAATAGCCAAAAAGCTCAAGTTTCAAGAAGATTTGTACCAGATTTTGATTAGTTCGGTTGTCGTTGTCTTGTCCTTCTGAATTGTGTTTTGTACTTTGGTTTTTGTTGGATATCCATAACCATTTGTTATGGTTAGTGAGTCTATAATGTTTATCGGAACTTATGTAAATGGGATTACATATTTGATCATATTACCAGTGATTTGACATTTTTTGTTGGTTCGTATTTGTTACTTCTATGTTGTGTCTGATACATTGTTTGAAAGGTGCAGTTGGTAACCAAACATGCATAGAAGGGTAACCATTTTATTTATTGGTAGTAACCAGATAGTTACAAGCTTGTATCAGGACATATATCAAGTGTTAAATGTACATGTGAGAGTATACATGTGTTGCCTAAACTGGGTTGGATATGCAGGTTGTTTTTGTTTTGGTTACCATTAAAATCTGTTATGGTTACTTTCATATAACTATTTGGTTTCTTCTTTATTATGTTTTGGTTACTGTTATCTTATGGTTTGACTACTATTATTGTGCCCTCAATGTATATGTTTTATTTATACCCTGTCATAATGATGGAATAAAAAACTCAAATTAAGAGTTCCCATTTATATATAGGATTGTCACTTATAGATCTCATATTAAAATAAAAATAGTTTGAGAGGTGCAGTTGGTATCCAAACCTACATATAAGGGTAACCATTTTAGTTTTTGTTAGTAACCAAATAATTAAAAACTTATATTAGAACAATTATTAAGTGCTTAATGTACATTTGAGGGTTCCCATTTATCTAGCTCATAGATACTTTTAAATTACATAGTTATAAAAGTTATTTGGAAATGGTCCAGTTGGTAACTAAATATGAATATAGAGGTAACCATTTTATTTTAGATAGGTAACCAAATTTACATAAAATGTTTCGTAATGTTACAGTTGTTTAATGTATATGTTTACTTTATATTGACAACTCATGATGGAATCAAAAATCAAAATATTAATCAATAACAATTTTGGTTACTGTACACCATCAAAAATATTACCAACCATGTGGTTAATGGTTACTAATAGTAAACAATTATATATTCCTATATTTACACTCTTTTTGTTTATGTTCCGTTGAAATAAAGCACAAATGAAATCATCTCCATTGTCTGACAACTTAATAAACATTGTACAGTAACCAAATCAATATTAGACAGTAACCAAACTACATAATTCTAGTAACCAGAACATAAACCACATTTTTACATACAATTTTAAAGGCCTAAATGATGGAATTTTACCAAAAAAACCATGCAATTCACAAGCATAGCTCGTGACTTTTTATCGTTGACCCGTTTCCAATGAAATTAGGCTCTGAAAACGCCAAAATTCGACACTCCAAACTTGACAGAAATTACCAAATTGCCACTGAGTCAAATCTGTCCATAACTATAAAAAACATTAGTACAAGTGTACATTAATATTATTCAGCAACCAAATAAACATTATACAGCAACCAATATATATAATCAGATTAACAATTGTATAAAGGTAACCAATGTAGTCAATAAGTACAAGTGTACATTAATATGCTTCAGTAACTAAATATACAGTAACCAATTAATCAGTATACAACAACCAATATATATAAGTATAATCAGATTAACAGTTGCATGATGGTAACTAATGTAGTCAATAAGTAACCTCCAATATAAAAGAAATAATTATCAAACAATATAACATTATAATCTTACACAGTAACCAGGTCATCACTAATGAGTAACATTTATAATTTTACATAGTAACCTAGTCAGTATTAGTCAGTAACCAATATAATGTTAAACAGTAACCAAGTCAGCATTTTTCAATATCAAAGTCACCATTAGTCAGTAATATTTGTGTGGTTACCATTATAATTTTACACAGCAACCAAGTCTAGTAACCATTATAATGTTACACAGTAACCAAGTCAGCATTAGTCAGTAACAAATATAATGTTACACAATAACTAAGTCAGCATTAGTCAGTAACATTATGCAGTAACTAAGACAACATTAGATAGTAACCAAGACAGCATTAGACAGTAACCAACATAATGTTACACAATAACCAAGTCAGCATTAATCAGTAACCAAGTCAGCATTAGTCAGTAATATTATGCAGTAACCAAGACAACATTAGTCAGTAACCAAGTCAGCATTAGTCAGTAACCAAGACATCATTAGTCAATAACCAAGATAGAATTAGACAGTAACTAACATGTTGTAGGAAGGTAACCAATGTATTTGATGAGTAACCATTAATATTAAAAAATCAGTAGAACTCATTTAAAAATTTTAAAGCAATCAAATAAACATTAATCAACAACCAAATTTATAATAAACAGTAACCAATTTATATCTATTTAGTAACCATAATATAAAACATATTTTCAAATGCATTTTGCACTCAAAACATTCAGTATTCTTACTTTGTGACCATTTTTAGTGCGAAAAACTTAAGAAAGGTAACCAATATAGAAATTTGTAGTAACCATAGGTAACTATATGCATATAACTTTTAAATTCACATACCTCAGTATTCAAATTTGTATCGAAATTGCTGTTGATCTTATAATCAACAATCACTCTGTGGTCGTAAGTTTTCGGTTACTGAACTTGAAGAAGTTGTTGATTTTGTATTCTATTTTTCGATCTCGGAGTTGCGTCGTGACAAAAGGTTTCATCTTCTCCGATCTTAGAGTCGTGACATAAGTTTTTGTCTTCTCCGATAGATCTGTCATTGATCTGTTGTTCCGATTTCAAAGTTACATGAATTTAGGTGCGGTTAGTTGCAAATATGAAAGTCGGTAACTGACGTGTAGGAGTTAATGATACGTGATTTTAGCAACGTAATTTTGACGCCCCCAAATCCGGGTATCTTCCAACCCGACAGATGGTGCTACAGGGTGCTACAGTTCACATAAACATTCAATTTAAATGCCTTAAAAGAACGGTTATGTCTTATATATATATGAAAAGAATATTTACATTCCCCATGTTCTTTACAACCAATACGTTTGTCTTTGTCATAATATCAAATATTATTCTTACAAAACTTATACTATTACATATGTAATTTGTGGGTTCTCCTTCCCTTTATCCTTGCCGGATCCATCGGTCCGTTCGATCTTAGCTGCATTCATATGGTTCAAGCAAGAGTGAGCCTAACTAGCTCAGTAAGTACAATAATTCTAATAAAACTAACATGTTTGAAACATAGGAATTATATATCTTCAATAACTGAACAATAGTTATGAAGTACTATCGATGATTCAAAATAGCACTTCTTTTCATTCAAAACATTTTACAACAACAATATTCAGTAAAACATTAATTCCGGTTCAACCTAACAAGCTTGATCTTTCTATACTTATAGTCCTTGTACATCATTTCTTTTTAAGGACTTTACAAAGCTGTTTTGCTTATATAGGATCAACCTAACATATTTAATCAATTCATTCTAAGTCCTTGTACATATACTTCTATTTTCTATCAAAGGACTTTACAACTTTTCTTAATGCAAGCATACTTGCATATTCATTTATATCATAATTAAATCATATATTAATATAGGAATATCATTCACATGCTTATTCCTGACACGTTTAAGTTGTGGCAACCTCACGTGCCTGTTGTTTAAAGACAAAATAATTTAGCATACTCAGTCTTCTCTTGAAAACCACAACAATATTAGTTTGGTAAATCCTAGTAAATATTTGATAGATTATAAGAAATCCACATGTCATAAGTCTAGCTGTAAGAATTGGCGTTGACTTCATTAGATATTAACTCATGCGAAGAATACATGAATCACAAAGACTTGTCCAGATCGAACTGGAACAAGGGTTAGAGTACTTGCATTTAGCGTCTGCTTACAGATATAACACGTGCAATGTAGGTCTTTCAGGTCTCTACAGTAGATGATAACATCACATAGTACATTAGGTCATAAATAAACATACATGGTTCCTAAAGAATCTTACCCTTCTTCTCAATCTAATTACTTATTAGATTTGTTATTTATTGGTTTCGGCTTTCCGTTATATCCTTCTTACGTTCATCTGTAACCGACTTTCTTTAACCCTAAGTGGTCATACATAAGGCTTAATTATGTCTTAATAATGTTTCATTAAGATCTTCGTTAAGTGTTAATCATTTATTCTTCATGCTCAACATGTAAACATTTTTCACTATGTTGTTCTTGAGGTTCATGCCATGTGTTTGGCTATTACTTGGTGTCAAAGGCGTTATGGCCACACCATTATTGCTTAAAAAGGACTCCTGCAGACCGTGGTGCGAGTCTCTTTGTTATTTGTCGTCTTTGTGCGCTGAAGTTTCTAGGGACACAAGCCACTTTACTTTAGGCCATGTATACGGCCATTTAAAGCTTGGAGTCATGCGCCATGGTGGACTCTCGTGCGGAGATAAATTTGACAAATTTTTAAACTTGTGAGATTCCCGGACTCGTAACTTCTTCGTTATAAGTCCGAATTGGCTCGTTCAAGAGCCTACGATTCAAAAATTACATACTCTATGTGTTCATGCAAGAATTTTATCTATTCAACTTCATTTTCTAAAATTCCTCTTATTAGTCCATTTTTAACAAAAATGATAAATGTTCGTGAACGTTCAACGCTCGTTTCTTTGTTCTAAGTTGGAATCCGACCATTTTGGAGTTCGTAACTCTATAATTCCAAATACGACTGGTCTCCATCGAAAACCAACGTTTCCGAGTTCAAACACAAAATACGACTTTCATTCCGAGAATTTCACGAATTCGACGATTATCGTCCAATCGTGTGAATTCCGGTAAAACATCATTACTAGTGATTAGTTCATCCTTCCAAATACATTCATTTCATTATCTAGACATCTTAACTTACATGATACAACAATCTACATTCAAATTAGGTTATAGCTTAATTCTTATAAGTTCATAACTTATTAATTCTTCAATACATGATTGTCATTTCCTTATGACTTATTCTTGGTTCAAGTCCTTTAAGCAACATTATTGCATCTTATTAGCAAATTAATTTCATTCATTATGTTACAAGTGTATATATGATCATCATAAGTTCCTAACTTACTTAGGTTTAACTTGCTTATTTCTTACTTACTCGGCTTAAGTCCATTGCTTATCCACTCCTCATATGTTCTTAACATATAAGTTCATTAGATTACACTTCTCTTATCATCCTAGTATGATAGAGATGGAAGAGATAAAATCATTTACCTTTGAAGACTAACTTCTCTTTCTTTGGAAATCTAACCATGGAAGGTTAAGCTCAATAGTGCTTATTCTCTCTAACCAATAAGTTGATTGTGTATTGGATGAAAACTAACAACCAAATAATGAATTCAAGTGGGATATTTATAGGATGGCTAAGCTTAGGGCATTAAGGTCATTAGGACATCCCACCTCCTTAGTTAACCTCATTACTATTCATTACTTGTTGCCCACAACTCTTATCCCTTACTTGGTCATTAAATAAAGTTCTTGCTCATCACACAAAGTGCTTGGTTACCAATTCACCCATGGATCTTGCTTTACCCATTGGATCATCCTTTGGGCTTAGATTTAACTAAGTAGATTATCCTTGCGGGCTTGTATTAATTTCCTTTGGGCTTCTCCTTATTAACTACTTGGGCTTAATTTTAATCCCACATAGGTTTACATCTTTAATCTTATTGGACTTATTCTTCATACAAGATTAGATTAATTCATTTCATTAGATTATTAATACATACATTCTAAATTTAAGTTCGCATGCAAAATATTGCGTTTTCCATATTTAGATTATTATTACATAATCCATCTCGCCTTGATATTATAAGGTTACATATTTCTCGGAAGCTCAAAAATAATTCCCGAGCGATAAATGGTGAATAGTGTTTTTCGTAAACTTTCTCGGAAAACTTTATTTTCATCTTGGAAATTCAAACACTTTAATTCCTTCACGTGGTTCAAATACTACAATGTTCCGACGTTTCTAAGTTATAAAACGACATACATCTCATTAACACATAATAATACCAAATAATATTATTTTATTCATTATTTAATTCATTCAAATATTTTATAAAGGATCTGAATTTCTCGGTCGTTACATTCGTCCCCCCTTATAAAGATTCTGTCCCTAGAATCTCGCCTTACACTACACAAACAAATAAGGATAATCCTCATTTATCTTCTCTTCCAATTCCCACGTTGCTTCCTCGGCATCGTGGTTCTTCCATAATACCTTTACTGATGATATAACCTTGTTTCGCAGAACTTGCTCTTTTCTATCGATGATTTGAATTGGCATCTCTTCGTATGTTAAGTCCTTCTCGATTTGAATAGGCTCAAATTCTATCACATGTTTATAATCTGGTCTGTAAGGACGTAGCACTGAAACGTGATATACGTTATGTATTTGCTCTAGGTCTGGAGGTAATGCTACCATATACGTTACCTCACCTACCCGTTTTAATACCTCAAAATGTCCTATGAACCTTGGGCTTAGTTTCCTCTTTTTCCCAAAGCGTATCTTTCCTTTTCAGGGAGATACCTTTAGAAATATGTACGAGCCTACCTCAAACTCCCTATTCTCTCGATGTAAGTCTGCGTACTTTTTCTGTCTGTCTTGAGCTGCTACAAGACGCATCCGTATCAACTTCACTATATCCGCTGTTTGCTGCACCAATTCTGGTCCTAGCATTCTGTGTTCTCCCACTTCATCCCAACACAACGGCGTTCGACACTTTCTCCCATATAAAGCTTCATTAGGTGGCATACCTATGCTTGCATGATAACTGTTGTTATACACAAACTCTACTAATGGTTGATGATCATCCCAACTACCCTTGAAATCCATGATGCAAGATCTTAACATATCTTCTAACGTCTGAATTGTCCTCTCGCTCTGTCCATCGGTTTGTGGATGATATGCTGTACTCAACCTCAATTGCGTCCCTAGCTGCTCTTGCAGACTTCTCTAATAGTTTCGACGTGAATCGTGGGTCACGATCTGACATAATCGAAACAGGTACTCCATGTCTAGAAATAATTTCCTTAACATAAATTTTTACTAATTGATCTTAGTTATACTTAACCCGAATTGGCAAAAAGTGAGCTGACTTCGTCAATCAGTCCACTATTACCCAAATCGCATCATATCCTTTCTGAGTAGTCAAAAGTCCCACCACAAAGTCCATCATGATATGCTCCCACTTCCACTCTGGAATTTCTAATGACTGTAGTAAGCAACTTGGTCGTTGATGTTCGGCCTTAACTTTCTGATAAGTCAAGCACCTACTCACATACTCTGCTATTTCTCTCTTCATTTCAGCCACCAAAAACTCTGTCGAAGGTCTGAATACATCTTAGTGCTACCAGGATGAATCAAGTACATTAAACTGTGAGCCTCTTGTAAAACTGGCTCCTTTAATTCTGCCTCATTCGGAACCCAAATTCTTCCCTCAAATCTTAATAATCCCTCATTATCAAGACTAAATTTAATATCTTTTTGATTGGTCAACCGCTTCTTCATCCAGTCACACTTATCAATTTTGAGCTGTACCTCCTTGACTCTCTCTACGTTGGTAGATTGGATCTCCTTTGCAAATAGCCTCTGCTCCGCCTCTCTCGGCAACTTTACCTCTAATTCCATCCTAGCCATCTCTATTATTAACTCAATTTGAGCTGTAAACATAGACAACTTATCCCGACCATTTCTACTTAATGCGTCGGCAACTACATTGGCTTTTCCAGGGTGATATAGGATTTCACAGTCGTAATCCTTTATCAACTCCAGCCATCTCCTCTGTCTCATATTCAACTCCTTTTGTGTGAAGATATATTTTAGACTCTTGTGGTTCGTGTATATCTTACACTTTTCCCCATAAAGATAATGTCGCCAAATCTTTAACGCAAACACTACCGCGACCAGTTCCAGATAATGAGTACGGTAAACTTTCTCATAATCCTTCAACTGCCTAGATGCATACACAATGACTTTGTCATGCTGCATGAGCACGCAACCAAGTCCTCTATGCGAAGCATCGCTATAAACTACGAAATTTCCTGAGTCATCGGGTAACGACAAAACAGGCACTTCACTCAATCTCTTCTTCAGTTCTTGAAAACTGTCCTCGCATTTCTCAGTCCACGCGTATTTCACTGTCTTTCTTGTCATGTTAGTCAACGGAGTAGCTATCTTTGAAAAATCCTGAATGAATCTCTGATAATAACCCGCTAATCCTAAGAAACTCCGCACCTCAGTCGGCGTTTTCGGTTGCTCCCAATTCATCACGGCTTCCACCTTCGTTGGATCAATGAAATCCCCTCATAGTCAATGACATGTCCTAAAAATTGTACCCTCTCTAGAAACTCATAATGATCATAAGGAGTCCTGAATGCTGTCTTTGGCACGTCTTCATTCCTAACCTTTAGCTGATGATACCCCGTCCTTAAATCCATTTTGGAAAAATATTTTGGCCCTTTCAACTGATCAAAAAGATCATCAATCCTGGGCAATGGATACTTATTCTTTATCGTCAACTTGTTCAACTCTCAGTAGTCGATACAAAGTCTTAACGATCTGTCCTTCTTCTTGACAAACAATACCGACGCTCCCCACGGCGAAACACTTGATTGTATGTACTTCCTGTCCAGCAGTTCTTGCAACTGTACCATCAACTCCTTCATCTCCACTAGCGCCATACGATACGGTGCCCTGGAAATTGGTGTCGCTCCTGGTACAATGTCTATTACGAACTCGGTCTCCCTATTCAACAGAAGACCCGACAATTCTCTCAGAAATACATCCATGAATTCACTCACTATAGGTATTTGTTCCATTGTCGCTCCCACTCTCTAGGTATCAACCACACTACACAAACACCCTACACACCCCTTCCTCAATAATTTCATAGTTTTTGTCATGGTAAGACAACACGAACGTCCCAGCGATTTATTACCATAAAATATTACATGAGGTTATCTTATTGTTTTAATATTTACACATTTTTTTGACAATCTATAATTGCTCCATGGTTAACCAACCAATCCATTACGAGAATTACATCGAATTCTCCTAACTTTATCGGTATCAGATCTACTGATAATTTATAACCAGGTATGTCTACGCAAGAACTCCTACGAATATCTTCAACAAGAATTATCTCTTCATTTTCTACCTTAATGTTTAAAGGTATTGGCAACTTTTCGGGAAGTAATCCTAATTGTCTAGCAAAATCACAAGCGATAAACGAACAAGTAGCACCCGAGTCAAACAACACGTATGCATTTAGATCATTGATCAGAATAATACCTGCGACTACGTCCCCCGAGGCCATCGCGTCTTGGACGGTGGCCATGTTAAAGGTACGCCATCTATTATCCTATCATGCGTTGGACCCCAATAGTTAACATACCACTATTATTGGTCTTTGTGTAAACTAGATTTTTGTAATTTAATTTTAATATTTGTTGAAGTAAATAAATATTTTTCGATGATTTAATTATTGGATTAAATAATTATTTGATGCAATTGTGATAGATTAATTTAATTATATGTGTTACATTTATTAAATTAATGTGGAGAATAATTATTATTCAAGTATGTAATTATATGAGCTTATTGAATTAAATGAAATATTTAATTAAGCATGATGTTATTTAATTAATTTAATTATTAATTAGAGAGTTAATAATTTGACATTATTTATTAATGAGAAATTAATTATATGACTATGTAAAATTATGAGAAGTTATTATATTTTATTTATATTAAATAAGATATATGATTTATTGTGCAAGTGGGTTTGACATGATTTAAACTATAGTATAAGAGGTTTTATTAAATTAATTGGGTATAATTCTTTTTTACTATCCAAACATGGCCTTAGTGGGAGTTATGGATAGTTACCCATGACTGGGTTAACTGACCGTAATGCGCCAGTTCTTATATCGACATCTTCTTCATTCATTCTATTATTGCTAAGTCTAGAGAGCTTTCACAGAGAGAGATACAGAGAAAGAGTTGAGAATTCAGAGATTTTTAAGAGGATTGTGAGAGTCATTTGAGAAGGAATTCATCTTCTTTTAATTCTACGCTTGGGTAATCCCTTTAACCCAATTCTTTTCTACGTCACTTAATGTTATAAAATATGGCTCTCCAATTTCTGTAAAATTCTCTGTGGTTGGAAAGTGTATTGACTATGTGTTGTATACGTGATTTTATGTCATAGTAGCATGTTTAATATAAATTTTATATGATTCCATATCATAAGTTTCAGAATATGATGACTTGTTATTTCAAAATTTACAGAGTTTGGGTTTTGGCCATATGGCCCCTATATGTAACTTTAATATGTTAAACAAATTTTTCTATAAAATTTCCACTTGTATATGATTAGGCAGGCTAAAACGAACAAAACGAAACTTGAATGGTTGGATTTGGCCTTATAACGAATCCGTAGTATTAATTTTCATGGTTTTTGTTCAAAACCTTCAAGAACACAAAAAATGTTGAAATTTATATATTTTAATTTACGTAATTATGTGTTTTAATGGGTTAAAATCATTCTATAGATGTTGAGTAATGTTTATATACGAATTCTAACATATGGGTATGATTAAATTCGCGTAGTAAAATTTAATTGGAGTTTTTTTGGCTGTGTTCTACAATTTTCACGAATCGAGCAGGTTCACAGTTCACCGTGGCCTTGGGCCATCTCATGCCTTATGGCTCGCATGCATGATGCCACCGCTAGCCAGTCTCAAGTAGCAAATAAGCCAATATAATAAATACAAAAGTGGCGTCGCAGCGCCACTCTGCAGAATGTCTAGAAATGAGATATTTTTTAATGTTCAAGTCTAGCAATGTGATAGCAACTTGATTTAAAGAACATAGAGATATGTTAAAATATAATGAGATGATAAAATAGATGTTTAACATGTAAATAACATAATTACATGTGGATTGAATTATTGAATACATAATTAACTTGTTATTTGTGAAGTGTAAATTATGTGATAATGAGTATGATAAATTGACTAAGTATAGTCATAATCAAAGTTAGACAAAGAGAATAAACGTTTGATGATTAGTATGTTATAATTAACTGGTATTGTGAATGTAAATGGTATGTAGGATTTAATTCAAGGAACGGGTTTAATTAACGTATAATCTACGCACGAGGCAAGTTTTCTACACTACTTGTTATCATTGTTCAAGTTTATTATTTACCTTAAGTAAATCCTCTTTACTATTATTCAAGTTCGAATTGTTTTATTAAAGATTTATTATCCTTTCAAAATATGAAACTGCTATACAATATTTGTTCTATTGTATACTTCTTGAGATTATTATTCAATTTGAATATCATTATTGTTGAACCTTGTTAGACTAGTGAACCTTATTGATTCGACTAGTCCATAATTGATGAAGCGTTCTAAATTTGTAACCCTTATTGAATTATCCAAACCAAACTTCCTTTAGTGCGGACTCGAATGTCAAACCGAGATGAACAACCTCGCAAAGGATTTACTTATACGTTAGCGTTAAGATATTGTGCACAGTATGGTACTAAGGGATGATCCCCCTAAGTACGAGTAGAAGGTCCATAGTCTTATGACTATTAAAGGTTTCAAGTATAACCCTTGATAACCTAGGACATAGTTCAAGGTCTTATGACCCTCAGATATCTTTTGATTCTTGTTATTCATTCTTGATTCAAAAGTTGAGCTTTTATTCAGATGTCTTTGATTCACTCGCATGTTATTATACTGTTATTTCATTGTTATACTTGTGGGCAATCGTGCTCACTCTTGCTTAATAATAACATTACAGTTAAGAACGAAAGAACCGACGAACCTTCTACTAGTAAAGGCAAGGGCAAAGTTAACAAGTGATGAAGACTTGTTGTTTTATATGATGATGTATTTGTTTAAGACTTAAGTTAATGATGTTGTTTAAGACTTAATTGTTTATGATTCCAAGATGATGTTTAAGGTTAGTGTTAACCTGGGATTATGTTATTATTCAGATGTTGTAACCCCATAAGGGGAAGATTTTATTTCTATCTATTGCATGGTTGCATTTATTATGGGAAGATAAATAGATGATATTTGTACAGTGAACACCAAATTCTGTGGAATCGAAGTACCCAGATTTGGGGGTGTCACAAGTTGGTATCAAAGCTGTAGGTTCTGAACCTTAGGTGGGGGAACAACCTTAGGTAGTAGCCTTATAGAAAGAACATAGTGATGGAAAACTTTTATCGAGTTCTAGGAAATGAATTTTTGTAATTCATTGAAGATAATAAAAGATTTTATGTGCTTATGTGTTAAAAGTATGTGCTCACTAGTATGGCTTAGTAACTAAAACTCGAATTTTTGTTGTCAGGATGTCTCGGCGTTGGAGGAACTAGTCGAAGCGGGGAGGAGGAACCCCAGAGTACCTATAGTACCCTCTGAGAGGAGGAGCCCAGAGACATTCATGTCATTAGGGAGCGATTGGATACGAGAGGAGTCATCTCCATTGATCACCGATTTTGGTCAGGAGCATGAACCTGAGACTGATCCTGAGGAGGATCCAGAGGAGGAATTTGACGAGGAAGAAGAGGAGTTTCCACAGAACTCCATTGATGCTGAGATGTACGACACATTATACAACCGTAACGTAGAGTTACAAGATGAGGTGCAGGATCTGACTGAGCGGGCTATTATTCAGCAGATTACTCTAGAGGAGAAGGAGAGGGAGATTTCAACTCTTCACTCATGACTGGGAAATGTAGAATGGGATTTGGTCCACGAGAAGGGTCAAACCGAAGATAAGACCACAAAGATAGAAAAGTTGAAGAAGGATCTGAAAGACAGTTCAGAGAGGCTTGCCATAGCAGAGGAGGGCTGGGTAAGAGAATCACGTCGTGCTGATCTTACAGAAGAGGATGGTCGTGCGAAGAAGGCAAAGCTTGGAGAGACATACTCTACATTTAATTATGCAATGGATGAAGCCCAGGATCGAGTTTTGAGGTACCACATCCAGTTCGAAGGACTTCCATCGTACATGCTGGATCGCAGAACGATGTCTCATATCATGGAAGAGGAGCATGGCAAGGCTATTCAGCACCTTGATAGACAGTGATATAATTTGTTTAATTATGTGAAAAACTTAGTTAGTTTTATATGTAAATTCTGATATGTTTATGAACGAAGGAATATTTTAATATTTAAATCCTGTGGATTCTTTATCTCAAGATGGTGGATGTAAATAGCAGTTATGCTATCGTTTGATGTAAAACTTTTTGTTTGAATTAAATATATTAAGTTGTTTGAGATGATGTGTTAAATGATTATATTAAATTGTTGAGTTAAGTCTTAACTATTTAGAGAATTTAATAGAAATTTAATAAGCATATATTATTCTTAACAGAAATATGCCGCCTAGAAGAAGACAACCACGTCAACCATCTCAGGAAGAGTCAACAAATAACAACAATAATGTTAATGCTAATCCCGTCACAAAGAGTTGGTTAACTTAATTGATGGAGCAATGAATAATCAACCTCAAGCTCCACCAAATACTACGTTTAAAGATTTCAAGGCGGTGGGACCGCTAGAATTTAAAGGTTCCATGAACCCGATCGAGGCACAAAAGTGGGTTATGGAAATGGAGAAGGTTTTTGATGTTGCTAGGGTTAGAGAAGACTAGAAGACCGCTTTTGCAACGTTTATGCTGAAGTCTGAGGCTAGCTATTGGTGGCAAGCAAACAAAGTGCGAGGAGGTGAAGGTGTGATTACTTGGGAGAGATTTAAGGAAATGTTTTTCGAGATGAACTTCCCAACTAGCTCGCAGAACCAGATGGAGATTCAATTTTTGGAATTGAAGCAGGGAAATATGAACGTACCTGATTATGCGGCAAAATTCAATGAGTTAGCGAGGTTTGCCCCGTATCAAGTTCACACAGATAAGAGGAAGGCGAGACGATTTGAGCAAGGACTAAAGCCTTGGGTGTACAACAAGGTATCAATGTTTCAGTTAAACACGTTTGCTGGAGTACTGGAAAAGGCCATCCTCGCTGAAGGTGGAAGCGATGCGGTGACCAAGTATAATCAAGAACAGAAGAAGAAGAAGAATGAGAATGAAGGTAATAACAAGACTGGTGGGAGTAACAATGGTGGTAGTCATAATCAGAAGAGGAAGTGGATGGATAACTCGTCAGCTGGAAGTCAACAAGGAAAGCAGAAGAAGAAGATCGAAGCGTGCTCAAGCTGCAGAAAAGCTCATTTGGGAGTTTGTATGAAGGGAAAAAGAGTGTGCTACAATTGTGGTCAGGAAGACCACATAGCACCAAATTGTCCAAACCAAAAGAAGGGTGCTTGTTTCACTTGTGGTTCGAAGGATCATTTGGCAAGAGACTGTCCCAAGAACGGATCGGGAGGGTCCGGATCAGGAGGAAACCGGGGAAACAATAGTGGAAATGCCTTAACCATCACCGGACCAACCGCAACAAACCGACCGACCGCCCGGACTTTCAACATGACGGTGCAAGATGCAGTTCAATCCCGTGATGTGGTGTCAGGTATCATTTCGATCAATAAAATTAATGCTTATGTTTTATTTGATTCGGGTGCTACTTGTTCCTTTATATCCGATGACTTTGCCAGGAATTTAGATTTGCCTAAGAATGAATTGGATTATCCCATGAACATAGAAATTGCGAATAGAGAAATAATCCTTGTTAAGTACGTACATAAGAACTATAGAGTGGATATTAAGGGTAATATCATGAACGTAGATCTTATCCCTATTCGACTTGGGGAATTTGACGTTATATTGGGAATGGATTGGTTATTCAATTACGGGGCTGTAATTAATTGCCAAAAGAACCGTATTAACCTTATGACTCCGTCAAAGGTTGTGTTTTATGGTAGCAAGTCACCTAGACAAGCGAGTTGTCTGACGATGATGCATGCCAGGAAGTTATTAAGATAAGGCTGTGTAGGATACTTAGCTTACATAGTTGACAATCGAAAAAAGAATCTGAAGATAGAAGAAATACCAATTGTGAGGGACTTCGTCGACGTATTTACAAACGATTTGCCAGGACTTCCACCAGACAGAAAGGTAGATTTTGTGATAGATTTGGCGCCCGGAACCGCTCCAATATCGAAGGCACCATACCGAATGGCACCAGTAGAGATGAAAGAATTAATGGTACAACTACAAGAATTACTGGATAAGAGTACATTCAACCGAGCGTATCGCCGTGGGGAGCGCCGGTGTTATTTGTGAAAAAGAAGGACGGATCAATGCAGCTCTACATTGACTATAGAGAACTGAATAAGGTCACGATTAAGAATAGATATCCATTACCGAGGATCGATGACCTGTTTGATCAATTGAAGGGAGCAAGATATTTTTCAAAGATAGACTTGAGAAGCGGTTATCATCAACTGAAGGTGAGGCCAGAGGATGTACCAAAGACAGCATTCAGAACGCGATATGGTCACTACGAATTTTTAGTAATGTCCTTTGGTCTTACGAATGCTCCTACAGCATTTATGGGACTAATGAATGGTGTGTTCAAGCCATTTTTGGACAAGTTCGTAGTGCTATTTATAGATGACATTTTGGTTTATTCGAAAACCAAGGAAGAACATGAAGAGCATTTGAGATTAACATTGGAAGTATTGAGAAGGGAAAAGTTGTATGCCAAGTTTTTAAAATGCGAATTTTGGATCGAACGAGTACAATTTCTTGGTCACGTGATCGATAAAAACGGAATTTCGGTAGATCCATCCAAAGTCGAAGCCCTGATCAACTGGGATCAGCCGAGGACGCCATCGGAAGTACGAAGTTTTCTTGGATTGACAGGGTATTATAGAAGATTCATTCAAGATTTTTCCAAGATTGCAACTCCGCTAATGAATTTAACTCGAAAAACTGTGAAATTTGTTTGGACGGAGAAGTGTGAAGAAAGTTTTCAAGAATTAAAGAAGAGGTTGAGTACGGCACCTGTGTTATCTCTCCTAGATGATACCAAGAAATTTTGTTGTGTATAGTGATGCGTCACATAAAGGACTTGGCTGTGTGTTGATGCAAAACGACAAAGTCATTTCGCATGCATCACGATAATTAAAGGATTACGAGAAGGGATATCCGACCCATGACTTGGAGTTAGCTGCGGTTGTTTTTGCTTTGAAAATTTGGAGGCACTATCTCTACGGGGAGAAGTGTGAAATATATACGGACCACAAGAGTCTGAAATATATTTTTACACAGAAGGATTTGAATATGCGTCAAAGTAGATGGTTGGAATTAATTAAGGATTACGACTGTGAGATTTTATACCATCTGGGTAAAGCAAATGTGGTTGCCAACGCCTTAAGTAGAAAAGGTCATGAGAAATTGATGATGTTGACTGCTCTGGAGGAGCTAATTGCAGAAATGGAGAAACTCTAGTTGGAAGTGAAGTATCCTATGAAGATTGATGAGAAGCTATTTTAGATGCAATCTGGTACAACTCTACTAGATAAAGTAAAGAAGGCTCAGCTTCAGGACGACGAATGCAATAAGGTGACAAAGAAGATATCTGAAGGATCTGAACTGAGGTTCAAGATGGATAAGGAAGGAATACTGCAATTTGAGGGCAGAATTTGGGTACCGCCAGTACCAGAGATTAAGGAAAACATTTTGAGTGAGGCTCATAGTTCACGATATTCGATTCACCCTGGTAGTACCAAGATGTACCAAGATCTTCGACAATATTTCTGGTGGCTGAATTTGAAACGTGATGTTGCAGAATGTGTTGACAAGTATCTGACCTGTCAGAAAGTAAAAGCAGAACATCAGAGACCAAGTGGATTGCTACAACCGTTAGAGATCCCAGAATGGAAATGGGAACATATTACAATGGACTTCATGGTTGGCCTTCCGATGACTCAGAAAGTCTACGACGCAATATTGGTTATCGTTGACCGACTGACGAAATCCGCACACTTCCTTCCGATCAAAATCAGATTCAACTTAGATCAGTTGGAAATGTTATATGTGAAAGAAATTGTTTCGAGACACAGAGTGCCGGTGTCAATTATTTTTGATAGAGATCCGCGCTTTACATCGAATTTCTGGAAACGTCTTCAGGAATGCATGGGTACGCAATTGTGAATGAGTACATCATACCACCCTCAAACAGACGGACAGAGTGAAAGAACGATTCAGACATTAGAAGATATGCTAAGAGCCTATATGATGGACTTTAAAGGAAATTGGGATGATCACCTATCGTTAGTAGAGTTCGGCTACAACAACAGTTACCGCGCTAGTATAGGCATGCCGCCTTATAAAGTGTTATACGGTAGAAAGTGCAGAACTCTGCTTTACTGGAATGAAGTTAGTGAAAGGTAATTGCTAGGGCCAGAATTGGTACAACAGATTGCAGAAATAGTCAAAGTTATCCGAGCACGACTTGTAGCAGCTCAATATAGACAGAAGAAATACACTGATCCACATCATAAAAATATTGAGTTTGAATCAGGTAGTTATGTTTTTTTGAAGGTCTCTCCCTAGAAGGGAAAGATCAGGTTCGGAAAGAAGGGAAATTAAGTCCAAGATTCATTGGACCATTTGAAGTATTGCGTAGAATCTGAGAAGTCGCGTACGAGGTAGCCTTACCTCCATTACTCAAGAATGTCCACAACGTCTTCCATGTTTCTGTGTTACGACTCTACAAATCTGATTACAAGCATGTAATTGAATACGAAACCCTGCATTTTGAAAAAGGCTTATCTTACGAAGAAATTCCTGTTCAAATTATCGACAGAAAAAAGAACAAGTTCTCAGAAATAAAGTAATACCTTCTGTTAAGGTAATTTGGAGGACCCACAACGCTGGAGAAGCTACGTGGGAACTCGAAGAGAATATGATGAAGAATTACCCTCATTTATTTACTTAATTATGTGTAAGCGATTATTCGGGGACGAGTAATCTTGGTAAGGGGGGGAATGTAACAGTCGAATTTATCAAGGTCATGATTCTGGGGACAAAATCCTTTTAAGGGGTGAAAGATGTGACAAACGAGATTTTTGTAATTTAATTTTAATATTTATTGAAGTGAATAAATATTTTTCGATGATTTAATTATTGGATTAAATAATTACTTGATGCAATTGTGATAGATTAATTTAATTATATGTGTTACATTTATTAAATTAATGTGGAGAATAATTATTATTCAAGTATGTAATTATGTGAGCTTATTGAATTAAATGAAATATTTAATTAAGCATGATGTTATTTAATTAATTTAATTATTAATTAGAGAGTTAATAATTTGACATTATTTATTAATGAGAAATTAATTATATGACTATGTGAAATTATGAGAAGTTATTATATTTTATTTATATTAAATAAGATATATGAATTATTGTGCAAGTGGGTGTGACATGATTTAAACTTTAGTATAAGAGGTTTTATTAAATTAATTAGGTATAAGTCTTTTATACTAGCCAAACATGGCCTTAGTGGGAGTTATGGACAGTTACCCATAACTGGGTTAACTGACCATAATACGCCAGTTCTTATATCGACGTCTTCTTCATTCATTCTATTATTGCTAAGTCTAGAGAGCTTTCACAGAGAGAGATATAGAGAAAGAGTTGAGAATTTAGAGATTTTTAAGAGGATTGTGAGAGTCATTTGAGAAGGAATTCATCTTCTTTTAATTCTACGCTTGGGTAATCCCTTTAACCCAATTCTTTTCTACGTCACTTAATGTTATAAAATATGGCTCTCCAATTTCTGTAAAATTCCATGTGGTTGGAAAATGTATTGACTATGTGTTGTATACGTGATTTTATGTCATAGTAGCATGTTTAATATATATTTTATATGATTCCATATCATAAGTTTCAAAATATGATGACTTGTTATTTCAAAATTTACAGAGTTTGGGTTTTGGCCATATGGCCCCTATATGTAACTTTAATATGTTAAACATAAATTTTTCTATAAAATTTCCACTTGTATATGATTAGGCATGCTAAAACGAACAAAACAAAACTTGAATGGTTGGATTTGGCTTTATAATGAATCCGTAGTATTAATTTTCATGGTTTTTGTTCAAAACCTTCAAAAACACAAAGAACAGTGAAATTTATATATTTTAAATCTATAATTATGTGTTTTAATGGGTTAAAATCATTCTATAGATGTTGAGTAATGTTTATATACGAATTCTAACATGTGTGTATGATTAAATTCGTGTAGTAAAATTTAATTGGAGTTTTTTTTTTTTTTGCCTTAATGCTCTCATTTTTGCCGCCATGCCTCATGCCTTATGTCCCACGCCGCAGCCTTACACCGCTACCAACAACACTAAAGTCTCTCAAGTCATAGCCATTGCCTAATATAACGCGAATGCTATACAAAAGTGGCACCACAGCGCCACTCTGCAGAATGTCCAGAAATGAGATATTTTTTAATGTTCAAGTCTAGCAATGTGATAGCAACTTGATTTAAAGAACATAGAGATATGTTAAAAGTATAATGAGATGATAAAATAGATGTTTAACATTTAAATAACATAATAGCATTTGGATTGAATTATTGAATATAAAATTAACTTGTTATTTGTGAAGTGTAAATTATGTGACAATGAGTATGATAAATTGACTAAGTATAGTCATAATCAAAGTTAGACAAAGAGAATAAACTTTTGATGATTAGTATGTTATAATTAACTGGTATTGTGAATGTAAATGGTATGTAGGATTTAATTCAAGGAACGAGTTTAATTAACGTATAATCTACGCATGAGGCAAGTTTTCTACCCCTACTTGTTATTATTGTTCAAGTTTATTTTTTACCTTGAGTAAATCCTCATTACTATTATTCAAGTTTGAATTGTTTTATTAAAGATTTATTATCCTTTCAAAATATGAAACTGTTATACAATATTTGTTCTATTGTATACTTCTTTAGATTATTATTCAATTTGAATATCATTATTGTTGAACCTTGTTAAACTAGTGAACCTTATTGATTCGACTAGTCCATAGTTGATGAACGTTCTAAATTTCAGAAACCTTATTGAATTATCTAAACCAAACTTCCTTTGGTGCGGACTCGAATGTCAAACTGAGATGAACAACCCTGCAAATGGATTTTCTTATGCGTTAGCATTAAGATATTGTGCACAGTATGGTACTAAGGGTTGATCCCCCTAAGTACAAGTAGAAGGTCCATAGTCTTATGACTGTTAAAGGTTTCAAATATAACCCTTGATAACCTAGGACATAGTTCAAGGTCTTATGACCCTCAGATATCTTTTGATTCTTGTTATTCATTCTTAATTCAAAAGTTGAGCTTTTATTCAGATGTCTTTGATTCACTCGCATGTTATTATACTGTTATTTCATTGTTATACTTGTGGGCAATCGTGCCTACTCTTGCTTAATAATAACATTGCATTTAAGAACGAAAGAACCGACGAACCTTTTATTAGTAAAGGCAAGGGCAAAGTTAACAAGTGATGAAGACTTGTTATTTTATATGATGATGTATTTGTTTTAGACTTAAGTTAATGATGTTGTTTATGACTTAATTATTTATGATTCCGCACAGATGTTTAAGGTTAGTGTTAACATGGGATTATGTTATTATTCAGATGTTGTAACCCCATAAGGGGAAGATTTTATTTCTATCTACTGCATGGTTGCATTTATTATGGGTAGATAGATAGATGATATTTGTACAGTGAACACCAAATTTCGTGGAATCGAAGTACCCGGATTTGGGGGTGTCACAGGTGCCTTTATTCCCGTTCGTCCCCTTCTTCGGGCAGTTCTTTGCCATATGGTCTGTTGACCCACACACAAAGCATCCATGGTTCTTCTTCAGACTTGGACAGTTTGGCGCAATGTGCCCCTCCTGTCCACAGTTGAGACAGACTCCTAAGTGAGTCTTTCCACAGGTTTTACAGGCCTCCATCCTCCTCTTCGGGTCTCCTTGTTTCACTCCGGTATTCCCAGAGCTAACTACCTTCCTCTTATAACCTTCGCCACTCCCGCTGGCACCTTCAACCTTCTCTCCCCCATCCATCTTCCCCTTGTTTTTCTTATCCTTGTGGTATTGGCTCAACGCCTCGCTAAAACCTTCGGCAATTATTGCCTTCTCTAAAATGATTCCAAAGGAAGTACTTTGGAACACAAAAATACGGTTATAGAGCCAGGATTTCAAGTCCTTCTCGAACCGTCGAGCTTTCCTCACCTCGGTATCCACTTGGTGTGGAGCGAACCTTGCCAGTTCATTAAACTTAGCGGCGTATTGGGGAACCGTCACGTCCCCTTATTTCAACTCCAAAAACCGCATCTCCATTCTTCCTTGCATGCTCGTGGGAAAGTAGTTCTCGAAAAATATTTCTTTAAACCTTGTCCACGTTAGAACCTCGATCCCGACCCTAGCTTGATTGGCCTCCCACCAAAAGTTGGCCTCTCCCTTCATCATGTAGGTTGCAAAGGCAACCTTCTGGGCCTCATCGACAAATGCCTTCTAGATCTCCTTCACCCACGTTTGGGCTTCAATAGGGTCTGTAGTTCCTTTGAACTCCGGCGGACCCACACTCTTAAAGTCCTTAAACATAGTAGCTCGTACTAGTCCAGGATTTACGAGGATGTTAGCCCCAGTTCTATTAAATGCGGCGGTTAATAGATTTACAAACTCCTGCATGGGGTTAACCGGACCTCCCTCCGGTTGATTTATGTTCGCACATTGGTTACATGGTACTCTTCTTGGCGGAATTTTGTTGTTACAATAAACAACACATTTCGTTATTATTAATTTCCTGTTAGTTAGTTATTATTCAATTTTAAACAATAACTCAAACATTCATTACTCGATATTTTCTTAAAAAGAAAACTTATATTAATTCATTGTAGTATAATACTACATCGGTTACATTATACAGCCTAAGTTGATTACAATACTTTTCTCGCAGTTACTTTCCAAAAATTGGGATTTACAAAAGACTACCCTTGATTATACAAAAGAGGGTTTTACGTCACTACTAGATAAAAAGAAATATTTACATATCTAACTAGTCTAGCTACTACTAGATCACATTTGCCTTAAGCCATTCTCGAAATCTGCCTTGGCAAGACCGACAATAATATCACGGCTGATAGTATGTCGCGTCTGCCCTATCTCTACAGGATAACCAGCTACCTGCAGCTGGAAGTCCGCATGAGAACTCCTATAGATATAGGACATTCTCCATATCTTTTGTTTCTTGGTCTTTAGATCACTCCTGAGTTCAAAGACCTCTTGTTTCAGCTCATGGACCTTGTCCTTAGCCAAAATCCTCTCATCTTGTTCCTGTTCCCACATGGACTTTACATCTGTCTTGTCTTCTATAACAGCTTGGAGCTCTGCCTTCAGCTCCTTAACCTCCTGACAGTAGTGGATGTTTCTATCCAGCACTGACATAAAAAATGACATCATTGACTCCCCATGAGCCATCTCTGCTGCTATTGTTACTGGATTGAAGGACACTACCTCCACCTCTTCTTCCAACATGCCGTCAAACACGGACATGAGGTCTAGACTCTTTGATTCTCCAGACTCCACCACAACTATCTCGGGATCTACTACTATGGGGTTCGGTATGATTTCTATCTGATTTACCGACCCTTCACTGACTACCTGCACATCTCTATTTTCTCCTAACATCTACAACAACACAAAGTTTGATTAATACACGTTAGTAGAATAATAAAAACACATAACATATATATAATGCATTTTTTTATAAGGTTAATTTCCATCTTTTATTCTTTGAATTTTCTTAAGGTTATGACTTAAGGATTTATTTCCCCCTTAAGTTTTATAACCTAATGCTTTGATACCAACCTGTGATGCCCCCAAATCTGGGTATCTTCCAACCTGACAGATGATGCTGCACGGTGCTACAGTTCACATAAACATTCAATTGAAATGCCTCAATAGAACGGTTATGTCTTATATATATATGAAAAGAATATTTACATTCCCCAGGTTCTTTACAACCAACACATTTGTCTTTGTCATAATATCAAATATTATTCTTACAAAACTTATACTATTATATATGTAATCTACTGGTTCGCCTTCGCCTTCCCTTTATCCTTGTCGGATTCATCGGTCAGTTCGATCTTAGCAGCATTCATATGGTTCAAGCAAGAGTGAGCCTAACTAGCTCAGCAAGTACAACAATTCTAATAAAACTAGCATGCTTGAAACATAGGAATCATATATCTTCAATAACTGAACAATAGTGATGAAGTACTATCGATGATTAAAAATAGCACTTCTTTTCATTCAAAACGTTTTACAACAACAATATTCAGTAAAACATCAATTCCGGTTCAAGACCGTAAGAATTTCATAAGTACTTTGAAAAGGACATCCCGACACTAAGTTCGTAAGTCCGACATAGCTTACGAGCACGTCTAGGTGATCACCCTATAGTACTCTATGTTGATCGACACTACATTCATTAAACGTGTATACATTTAAGTTGTGGCAACCTCACGTGCCTGTCATTTGATGACAAAATAATTTAGCATACTAAGTCTTCTTTTGAAAACCACAATAATATTAGTTTGGTAAATCCTTGTCAATATTTGATAGATTATAAGAAATCCACATGTCATAAGTCTAGCTGAAAGAATTGGCGTTAACTTCATCAGATATTAACTCATGCGAAGAATACATGAATCACAAAGACTTGTCCAGATCGAACTGGAACAAGGGTTAGAGTACTTGTCTTTAGCGTCTGCTTACAGATATAACACGTGCAATGTAGGTCTTTAAGGTCTCTGCAGTAGATGATAACATCACATAGTACATTAGGTCATGAATAAACATACATGGTTCCTAAATAATCTTACCCTTCTTCTCAATCTAATTACGTATTAGATTTGTTATTTATTAGGTTCGTCTTTCCGTTATATCCTTCTTACGTTCATCTGTAACCGACTTTCTTTAACCCTAAGTGGCTTAAGGCTTAATTATGTCTTAATAATGTTTCATTAAGATCTTCGTTAAGTGTTAATCATTTATTCTTCATGCTCAACATGTAAACATTTTTCACTATGTAGTTCTTGAAATTGTGGTCATTGCTACCGGGTTATTACTCTTGGTGCTTAGTGTCAACATGGCCACCCATTATTGTTGCAAAAAAATCGGACTATACGTATTGCATGCATGAGTCTCTTTATTATTGTCGTATTTGGCGCTGAAGTTTCAGGGACACATGCCACTTTAGCTACAGCCACCGATCATTTAGGCTTGGATTCGCGTCACGGTTAGAACTCTGTGCCAGAGATAAATTTGACAGATTTTCAAACTTGGGAGATTCTCAAACTCGTAACTTCTTCGTTATAAGTCCGAATTAACTCGTTCAAGATCCTACGGTTCACAAATTACATACTCTATGTGTTCATGCAAGAATTTTATCTATTCGACTTTGTTTGCTAAAATTCCTCCTATTAGTCCACTTTTAACAAAAACGATAAATGTTCGTGAACGTTCGACGCTCGTTTCATCGTTCTAAGTTGGAATCCAGCAATTTTGGAGTCCGCAACTCTATAATGCCAAATACGACTTGTCTCCATCGAAAACCAACGTTTTCGAGTTCAAACACAAAATACGACTTTCATTCCGAGAATTTCACGAATTCGACGATAATCGTCCAATCGTGTGAATTCCGGCAAAACTTCATTACTAGTGATTTGTTCATCCTTCATAATACATTCATTTCATTATCTAGACATCTTAACTTACATGATAAAACAACCTACATTCAAATTAGGTTATAGCTTAATTCTTATAAGTTCATAACTTATTAATTATTCAATATATGATTGCCATTTCCTTATGACTTATTCTTGGTTCAAGTCCTTTAAGCAACATTATTGCATATTATTAGCATATTAACTTCATTCATTATGTTTCAAGTGTATATATGATCATCATAAGTTCCTAACTTACTTAGGTTTAACTTGATTATTTCTTGCTTACTCGGCTTAAGTCCATTGCTTATCCACTCCTCATATGTTCTTAACATATAAGTTCATTAGATTACACTTCTCTTATCATCCTAGTATGATAGAGATGGAAGAGATAAAATCATTTACCTTTGAAGACTAACTTCTCTTGCTTTGGAAATCTAACAATGGAAGGTTAAGCTCAATAGTGCTTATTCTCTTTAACCAATAAGTTGATTGTGTATTGTATGAAAACTAACAACCAAATAATGAATTCAAGTGGGGTATTTATAGGATGGCTAAGCTTAGGGCATTAAGGTCATTAGGACATCCCATCTCCTTAGTTAACCTCCTTACTATTCATTACTTTTTGCCCACAACTCTTATCCCTTACTTGGTCATTAAACAAAGTTCTTGCTCATCACACAAAGTGCTTGGTTACCAATTCACCCATGGGTTGCCCCATGGATCTTGCTTTAACCATTGGATCATCCTTCAGGCTTAGATTTAACTAAATAGATTATCCTTGTGGGCTTGTATTAATTTCCTTTGGGCTTCTCCTTATTAACTACTTGGGCTTAATATTAATCCCACATAGGTTTACATCTTTAATCTTATTGGACTTATTCTTTATACAAGATTACATTAATTCATTTCATTAGATTATTAATACATACATTCTCAATTTAAGTCCGCATGCAAAATATTGTGTTTTCCATACTTAGATTATTATTACATAATCCATCTCACCTTGATATTATAAGGTTACGTATTTCTCGGAAGTTCAAAAATAATTCTCGAGCAATAAACGGTGAATAGTATTTTTCGTATACTTTCTCGGAAAACTTTTATTTTAATCTTAGAAATTCAAACACTTTAATTCCTTCACGTGGTTCAAATACTACAATGTTCCGACGTTTCTAGGTTTTAGAACGACATACATCTCATTAAAATATAATAATAACAAATAATATTATTTTATTCATTATTTAATTCTTTCAAATTTTTTACAAAGGATCCGAATTTCTCGGTCGTTACATTCGTCCTCCCTTATAAAGATTCTGTCCCTAGAATCTCGCCTTACACTACGCAAACAAATAAGGATAATCCTCCTTTATCTTCTCTTCCAATTTCCACGTTGCTTCCTCGGCATCGTGGTTCTTCCATAATACCTTTACCGACGATATAACCTTGTTTCGCAGAACTTGCTCTTTTCTATCGATGATTTGAATCGGCATCTCTTCGTATGTTAAGTCCTTCTCGATTTGAATATGCTCAAATTCTATCACGTGTTTATAATCTGGTTTGTAAGGACGTAACACTGAAACGTGAAATACATTATGTATTCACTCTAGGTCTGGAGGTAATGCTACCATATACGCTACCTCATCTACCTGTTTTAATACCTCAAAAGGTTCTATGAACCTTGGGCTTAGTTTCCCCTTCTTCCCAAAGCATATATTTTCATTCCAGGGAGATACCTTTAGAAATACGTACGAGCCTACCTCAAACTCCCTATTCTCTCGATGTAAGTGTGTACTTCTTCTGTCTGTCTTGAGCTGCTATGAGACGCATCCGTATCAACTTCACTATATCCACTATTTGATGCACCAATTCTGGTCCTAGCATTCGGCGTTCTCCCACTTCATCCCAACACAACGATGTTCGGCACTTTCTCCCATATAAAGATTCATAAGGCGGCATACCTATGATTGCATGATAACTATTGTTATACGCAAACTCTACTAACGGTAGATGATCATCCCAACTACCCTTAAAATCCATGACGCAAGATCTTAACATATCTTCTAACGTCTGAATTATCCTCTCGCTCTGTCCATCGGTTTGTGGATGATATGTTGTACTCAACTTCAGTTGCGTCCATAACTGCTCTTGCAGACTTCTCCAAAAGTTTGACGTGAATCATGGGTCACAATCTGACACAGTCAAAACTAGTACTCCATGTCTGGAAATAATTTCCTTAACATAAAGTTTTGCTAATTGATCTAAGTTATACTTAACCCGAATTGCCAAAAAGTGAGCCGACTTCGTCAACCGGTCCACTATTACCCAAATCGCATCATATTCTTTCTGAGCAGTCGGAAGTCCCACCACAAAGTTCATCGTAATATGCTCCCACTTCCACTCCAAAATTTTTAATGACTGTAATAAGCCACTTGGTCGTTGATGTTCGGCCTTAACTTTCTGACAAGTCAAGCACCTACTCACATACTCGGCTATTTCACTCTTCATGTTCGGCCACCAGAAACTCTGTCGAAGGTCTTGATACATCTTAGTTCTACCAGGATGAATCGAGTACCTTGAACTGTGAGCCTCTTATAAAACTCGCTCCTTTAATTCTGTCTCATTCGTAACCCAAATTCTTCCCTCAAATCTTAATAATCCCTCATTATAAAGACTAAACTTAATATCTTTTTCATTGGTCAACCGCTTCTTCATCCAGTCACACTCATTAGTTTTGAGCTGTACCTCCTTGACTCTCTCTACGATGGTAGATTGGATCTCCGTCGCAAATGGCCTCTGCTCTGCCTGTCTCGGCAATTTCACCTCTAATTCCATCCTAGCCATCTTTGTTATTAACTCAGTTTGAGCTATTAAGACAACTTATCCTGACCCTTTCTACTTAAGGCGTCGGCAACTACATTGGCTTTTCAAGGGTGAAACAGGATTTCACAGTCGTAATCCTTTATCAACTCCAGCCATCTCCTCTGTCTCATATTCAACTCCTTCTCTGTGAAGATATATTTTAAACTCTTGTGGTTCGTGTATATCTCACACTTTTCCCCGTAAAGATAATGTCGCCAAATCTTTAAGGCAAACACTACCGCGGCCAGTTCCAGATCATGAATAGGGTAAACTTTCTCATAATCATTTAAGTGCCTAGATGCATACACAATGACCTTGCCATGCTGCATGAGCACGCAACCAAGTCTTCTATGCGAAGCATCGCTATAAACTACAAAATTTCTTGAGTCATCGGGTAACGACAAAACAGGCGCTTCACTCAATCTCTTCTTCAGTTCTTGAAAATTGTCCTCGCATTTCTCAGTCCATGCGTATTTCACCGTCTTTCTTGTCAAGTTAGTCAACGGAGTAGCTATCTTTGAAAAATCCTGAATGAATCTCGATAATTACCCGCTAACTCTAAGAAACTCCGCACCTCAGTCGACGTTTTTGGTTTCTCCCAATTCATCACGGCTTCCAACTTCGCTGGATCTACTGAAATCCCCTCATGGTCAATGACATGTCCTGAAAATTGTACCATCTCTAGCCAAAATTTACACTTAGTTAACTTCGCATATAACTTCTCCTTCCTTAATGTCTCAAACACTATTCTTAGGTGTTCATCATGATCTTCTGGAGTCTTAGAATAGACTAGAATATCATCGATAAACACCACAACGAACTTGTCCAAATATTGTTAGAACACTCTGTTCATCATATCCATAAATGCAGCAGGAGCATTAGTCAATCCAAAAGACATGACTAAGAATTCATAATGCCCGTACTGAGTTCTGAAAGCAGTCTTTGTAATGTCATCAGTTTTAATCTTCAACAGATAATATCCGGAACGAAGATCAATCTTTGAAAACAATTTGGCTCCTTGCAACTGGTCAAAGAGGTCATCAATATGAGGCAACGGGTACCTATTTTTGACCGATAAGTCAAAGTCTAATTTCTTCGGAGTCAAATTTAAATGTTGAGCGCAAGTAGGAGAAATAAAAGAATGGGTAGAACCAGTATCAAATAAGGTATAGACTTTGCAAGAGTTTATGATTAGCTTACCCGTGATCACCTCATTCGGATTCCTCACTTTTTGGGTTGTTACGATGAACGCTCTCCCTTGAACTACCAGTTTTTTCTTGTCTGGGACGACCTTTGATGCCTCCATCCCAACTGGACTTGACTTCGGTGCATGACAAAATTGGGCAAGGTGACCTTTTCTTCCATAATTATAACACGTTTTGGACTGCTGCACACCGTTTGGACTAATGTGTCCCTCCCCTCTGCATTTGAAGCATATGATAGGTGGTCGTTCTCCTTCCTTAACAACGGGTGTTGGTGCTGACGTCTTTCCATCACTGTTGAATCTCCTCTTCTTGAAATGTCCATTCTTACTGTCTTGACCATGATTACCACCGAAGTGGTTACCATTTTTGGCATGTTGATTCCCTCAACGTTTGTTGTCACCGCTTCTATGACTGCCACCACTGGTATTATCATTTTTCCGGCTGCTTTCTCTTGGTTGGGTTGACTCCTTATCGCGCTCCAATAACTGAGCCCTATTTACAACATCTGAATACAAACACAGTTTATGAGAAATTAGATATTGACGTATCTCAGGTTTCAAACCTCTTAGAAACATCCGCGTTATTCTCTCCTCATTATCAACCAAGTGAGACGCAAACCGGGACAACTCGGCAAACTTAGCTTCATACTATGACACGGTCATATTGTTCTGCTCCAACTTAATGAACTCTACCTTTTTCATGTGACGAATACTTTCGGGAAAGTACATGTCGTTGAATAGTTCTTAGAACTTCTCCCAAAACATCTTTAGTGCGGCAGGTTGAGTACACTTTACCGATTCCCATTAGCAATCTGCCTCTCATCGCAACATACAGGTGGCAAAGGGAACCTTTTGCTCCTCGGAGCATCCCAAGACATCAAATATCTTGGTGATCTGCTTTATCCATGCTTCCGCCTTAAGTGGTTTTGGCTCTTCAATAAACTCTAGTGGTCCCAGCTCCTTGAACTATTTAGCGGTGACCGTCGAAGAGGTTCCAGTGTTTCCACCTACATTTTGGACACGAGCCGCTCTCGCCTGATGTTGCATGAATTGCATAAAGCCTCTGAACATTCCATCGTTCATCATTTAGTCAGTGTTATTGTTTGCATGAGGATTGTCACCTTCCTGATGCACATTATCCTGATTATTGATCCGTGGAGACTAAACGGTCTCCTGTGCTCCATTGCTATTCTCAACATTCTTGGACGTCATTTTCAAATACTGCCACAAAACAAAGGTTAATTGACATACAATATATTATCCCTATACTCTGACCGACCAATTAAATACTAAATAAACTTAGGTAGGTCGTATTAGCGAAGGAATTCCCCGTCTCTCCCTTCCTAGTTCTAGTCTCACATCTTAGCCAGGGATCATATCCCTAAGCTTTGATACCAACTGTGACGCCCCCAAAATAGGTATACATCTGAAAGTAGTATGCACACAAGCCAATCATGTTTGATGATAAATCATATACTTTGTAACAATCTTATTCATTTATTAATGAAAAAATAATAATTTATTAAAGACTTTTAATTATCTACATGATGTTGTTTTATAAAATGTGATAAACTCATAGTTTTAAGCAATGCTTTTAGAATAATGATGATGATCATTCTAATGAGATCTAAATTCTTAGCAAGCTTAAAACTAAAATAGTTCCCAATCGTTGGATTACTAAATTGAGGATTAGTGAATCCGGATAGATTAGTACATACGCTGCTTGTTCATTGGATGAGGATGATTGATCATATGATCATTTGTGTGGAGACACTAAACCAAGTATGTAGGTGCTTAATAGAGAATAAGTTCACTGAATGTGGCTCGCTAAGAAATACCTAATGGAGTTTTACTTGCATGTCAATAGGAATTCCTATAGTGATAGTAGTACAAGTGATTCTTGGACTTGAGATCATCATAGTATCTTGTGTATGATGAGTTATACTTTGACTTATTCCTTAAGACCCTTAGAGTATATCAAAGGGTATGCTTGGGTATAATAAGTTGTACATGGAGATAATGTATGATCAATAAAGAATCTACCACTTCTAGTAAAAGAAGAGAAATGTCCAATGTGATTCGATAAATGACAACCCAAAGAGTCCTTGGTTAAAGAGAATGAAATTAGAAATGAGTTTCTAATTTGCATTATTTGGTGTTGTGCATTTAAGAGTCAAAATACATATAATTAAATAAAATAAGATTTGACAGTAATTCCATATCTTATATTTAATTGGGACATTGTATGGTGGAAGGATTAAATTGTACGATAACTATTTACACAAAGGTTATTTTATGATTAATGCTGAAATCTATATTATATGGAAAGTCGTTGATCGCTAGGGAGGCTTATCTCTATTATAGAATAAATATTATTTATTTAAATAAATTAATAATTTAATTTGTTTATTTAAATAAAATTAGAATTGTTTCTAATTGATTTATTCACAATCGATTTAATATAGAGAACCTAAAAGGTCACACCATAAAAGGAAGAATAATTATTTAAGAAGTTAATGACATAATCGTAATAATATGTTAAGTATATTTAATTTAATCTATGGTGATAGAATAAATTAAATAACTTAATATTTATTATTTATTATTTTAGAAATATTAAATATAAATTAATAAGAGGATTCTTATTAATATTATTATAATTATTATTATTTTAATTTCTAAAAGAGTTTAGAAATTAATTTAATATAAATACTCTCATTTATTCCTAATAGGATTAGGAGGAAAATTATTTAAAGGAGATTAATTAATTATCCCTAATAATATTAGGGAGCCCATTTAATTAAAAGATTTTAATTAAATAAATAATACCTTATTTTTAATTAAATAGGGTTACCTGATATCTTTATTAGGTTAGTTTTATATCAGATATCAAGATACGCAATTCCAATAGTTGGAGAGTACGTTCTTTTTCTATAGAGATAGAAAACTAGGGTTTAGCCAAATACCCATCTTCTTGAATTTTTCTTCTTCCTTGGTGGATCACCTCTAGAGGCCAAACACTTGGGTGGCTAACGTTGCTCAAAAGAAGGAACCAAACCCGATGGATTCAAGATGAACGCAAAAAAGATTTGGAGGTGAACTTGTACCTGAGGAAGCTCGAATCTTCAAGGGTATGTTCTTTATCTTTTCGTTTAATTAATAATTGTGCATAAAAGATGATCCGTGTATATGGTTTGTAAAATTTTAAAACTCTAATTTTCCACGATTTCGATTATTTTGTGCAATTTGATTGCGTTCATGAATATTACAATCCTAACAGTGGTGTCAAAGCCAAACCTTTTTAAAAATTATTAATTATTTTAATTTGATATGTATATTGATATGTGTTAAGAACAACTTAATTGGGCATAATTTTATTGTATGAAATTTATTTAAAAAAAGAAGAAAAAGAAAGAAAGAAAAAAGGTAAATTCGCAAAGCTTATTCGCGAACTGAATTTTGTTGTGCCTTTTCCGTGTTTAGCGTGGTGGCCTGATGCTTCATGGAGTTGGCAGTAGATTCTTGTTTTGATTTACACTAAAAGATAATTTTCACCCCAAACTTTACACCCTTGTTGACTTTTGCACCCCAAACTGAAATAAACGAGTTTATTTGTGAATAGGAAAGAGAATCCATATTTCCTTAAATAAAAGAGTTTATTTAGATATGAAATAAGATTTCACATTATTCAAAATAAAGGAGTTTATTTGTTAATAGGAAATAGAATTCATATTTCCTTAAATAAAAGAATTTATTAAGATATGGAATAAGATTTCATATTATTCAAAATAAAAGAGTTTATTTGTGAATAGGAAAGAGAATCCGTGTTTCCTTTAATAAAAGAGTTTTTTCTTCTTCTTGGAATTGGATTCCATAATTAATTAAAATAAATGAGTTTGTTTTGATTAAAGATTTTGATTAAAATAAAATAGTTTATTTTATTCAAAATAGGATAAATTAAAATAAAAGAGGTTTATTTTGATTTAAATTTGAATTAAAATAAAGGAGCTTATTTTCATTCAAAATAGATTTTATGCTAACTAAATTTACCCATTAAATGATATCAATATATATATATATATTGAATGTTTATTATTTATGAGATGAATGTTATTTATTGATGTATATGGTGATTTGTATGATAATAAATGAGATTAATTATGGACTATTGACCAATGTGATTGGATTTTATTTTAGTTGGATGCATGAATGTATGAGTTTTATTAAATGAGGTCTGCGTACCTCGTCTTCTCTAATTTTTTCTTAATTTAAATTATAACCCCCTCCTATGTACTTCCCCTTGACTGCTAATCAAGGTTTCTATTTATTTTAAATAGTTTTGTAATAGGAATACTTAGAATTAATTTTTAAAGAATTAGAGATCAAGGAGCAAGGAGCACTTGAAGACCCGTTTGTAATGGGGCCCGGGTTTAAATATAATAGTTATATTTAAATATTAATTCTTTCACCCCTAGGGTTTGACCTCTTGGTTCACTTGGTGGCTCTAGTGAACCAAACTAAAATAAAGTTCATAATCAATCCAAGTAGAATATATTATTCTATATGTGAATGCTTATGCTATATATATTATGTATTATGCAAACATGCTTCGCATGTTCATTAATATGACATGTATTTTATATATATATGTGTATTGCGGTAAACAAGATGAGATAAATTAATAACAAACCCCTCAAATATTTTATATTAAGTCCTAAGCGTTCAAAGATATTTGGAATATCTAACGTCGCTTTCTAACATGATAAAAAATAATAGAGTATCAATTAATTATTATAAGTTTGTTGTGTCACCACAAGGCTTATCTTAATTCTTTGAGATGTTCATTTTATCACATTTGATGCTTATAAAGAAAATTGAACAATATTGTTTTGTTGTATCACCACAAGGACAATGTTTTTCTTTTTTGAATATATGGAGTACTAGGTTGGACTTAACTTGAATAATTTTGATTCGGACGTGCCACCACTTGATCAAAATAATCATAGAGGCAAAATACAAGGAGTTGCATAGTTGATGTAATTGACAAGAGTTGTCTACCTATTTATTTATATATATAGTTTGTTGTGTCACCACAAGGCTATATACATTTGAAATAGGATCTTTATTCTCACTAGCAAATCTTTAATTAGATTTTGCCGAACTATATAAGTGAGGGTAATATAGTTTGATGAAAATAGTGGCATATACCAATTTAAAACAAGACCTAATTTATTTTGATAATTAATAAAAGAATGTATGCTAAAATGTTGGTAATTACAAATTCATTTACAGAATTTTTCAATGTCTAAATTACTATCATTGCGTAGCATATTAGATGCTAAATTAATTGGACCGAATTACTCGGATTGGTTAAGGAATTTGAGAATAGTTCTCATGGCTGAAAAGTTATCTTATGTCCTTAATACACTTATCCCTGCAATGGCTGCAGACAATGCCTCTGAGGAAGAGATTGTTACTTTTAGAAAGTGGCAAGATGATGCACAGTTGGCTCAATGCATCAGGCTTACATCTATGAGTAATGAGCTTCAGCGTCAGCATGAAACTATGGATGCTCCTACTATATTCCTGCACATCAAGTAGTTGATGGTGAGGAAAGTAGGACTAATAGATATCACATATCTAAGGAGCTCTTCCGATTTAGAATGACCAACGACACTACAGTACACAAGTCCTTAACATTATCAATTTGATTGATCAATTAGGACAACGGGTTTTGTCATGGATAGAAAGTTGAGCCAAGATTTGATCTTGCACTCACTCCCGGACTCCTTTCACAATTGTTGTGAAATTTTCATATGAACAAGCTAGATATCAGCCTCGCTGATTTGCTTAACATGTTGAAAAATATTGAGAGTCACTTTCCAACCAAGAAAGACCAAGTCTTATTGGTAGGGCCAAAGGATCTTCTGAAAAGAAGAACGATTCAAAGAAGGTAAATAAAAAGGCAAAAACAAAGGATAATAAGAACAAAACTGATACGGATAACAAAAAAGTTTGCTTCCACTGCAATAAGCCTGGACACTGGAAAGAAATTGCGAGAAGCATCTTGTAGAGGCTAACCAAAGAAGCTTAGTGAAGTTTTGGTTATAAATATAAAATTTGTTCATGATTTAAAATAAAATTTTTGTAAGTCAAGGTTCTACTTGGGTATTGGATACCGACTTTGGTTATCATAAATATAGTTTTATGAAAGGACCAAGCAGAAGTAGAAAGCTAAACAAATATAAGTAATCCTATGTGTGGGAAATGAAGCAAAGGTTGCCACATTAGCCATAGAAACTTATAGTTTAGCAATGCCTACGGGCAAATCTATTAATTCAATAAGTTGTTATTGTATTCCAGTTCTTGTTAGAAACATTATTACTATTTTATTGTTGGACAATGAAATCTTTGGTATTATATTTAAGAACAATTGTTGTTCTATTTATAATAATAATGTTTTGTATAGAACTGAAATATTACTTAATGGATTTAGTATACTTGACTTACGTGAAAATAATTTTGCATATTGAACAAATTAGTATAAGAAAGGGAGATGATCATTCAAAGAGTTGAATGTGTGTATTTGCTGAAATACAAGTGTGAATTATTTGAAAGGTTCAAAGAATTCAGAAGTGAAACAAATTGGCAAAGTATTAAGATTCTTTGATTAGATTACTGAAAAAATACTTGTGCAATAAGTTTCTAGATCATCTCAAATGGTTTTCTCACAAAGGAGACCTCCTGATACACAATAATTGATTGATGTATCTGAAAGGAAAAATCATACATTATTGGACATGGTACGGTCCATAATGATTTTACCGACATTCTAGTATCCTTATGGGGTAATGTCCTAGAATGGCTGTATATCTACGAAAAGGTAACCTCAAAATCCAGCCCTAAGACTCCATAAAAGTTATGGACAGGGAGGATTCCTAATCTTAAGTATGTTAAGATAAATGGTTGTCCAACTTATGTGAAAAGGTTTAAAAAATATAAGCTTGGGACAAAATTTGACAAGTACATATTTGTGGGACATCCTAAAGTAAATTTATGGTATATGTTCTGTAATCCTACTTAGCAAAATGTGTTTGTTGCGAAACATGCTACCTTCTAAGATAAAGGTGTTTATCATTGAAGGGGCTAGTGGGAGGATAATAGAATCTTGAAGAGTTCAAGAACCACAAAATACTATAAGTCAAATAAGAGGAACTTATAGATAGACCTATTGTACCACGACCAAATTGTAAATCTGGAATAGTACCGAATATACCTAGGAGGTATGGATTCATCATGGATGATGATGATGAGGTACGCATCATAGAAGATGATGATCCAAATACATACGATGAGGGAAGAGTTGTAGACACTCAGAGAAATATATTGAAGCAAGCTTCTCAAAAATGGAACATTCGTTTTGATAAGACAATCAAAAGAGTTTGATTTTATCAAAAACAAGAATGAACCTAGTGTGTACAAAAGGGTCAATGGGAGCGCCTTGAGTTTCCTAGTATTATATGTTGATATACTACAGATAAGGAATGACATACTAATGCTACAATCAGTAAAGATAAAGTTATCTAAACATTCCTCCATGATTGATTTGGGAAGAGTATCTTAATTGGGGACACAAATCTATATAGATAGATTTAAAAGGATGCTCCACTTAACCCAAGAAAGGTATATTCATTTGATGCTAAAGTCGTTTAGCATGGTAAACTCCATGGGATGTCTCTTGTTGATGAGCCCTAGAATGTATCTCTCTTAATAGTCCCCATAGACTCATAAAAGAGAGATCGCATGAGTAACTATCATATATACAATGAAATATATGAGACCTGATGTTGATCGGTCATATTCTGGAGAAGATCACTGTCAAACAGTGAAAAACATCTTAAAGTACCTAGCCAGCACTAAGGATGTGATCAGATTTATGGTGGGTCTGAATTAAAACTAGAAGGCTTAATAGACTCAAGTTTTTCAGATAGACCAAGACGACAGAAAATCCACTTTAAGGTAAAGTGTTACCTTGAACGGTGGTGTAGTGAATTGGAAATGTTTTAAAGAACAAATAGTTGCTAGTTTAGTTATAAAGACAAAGTATATAGTTATAAATGAAGCTGCAAGTTGATTGTTTGGATGAAAAATTCATTACAGAACTAGGAATAGTTTTTAAGTCTCATCTTGGATCTAAACATGTGTTGTGGCACTTTCATTTTATTATAAGAATCATTGAAAGATGAGAAATAACTATAGAGATAGTGGACTCTCACGAACAACATTACATATCCATTTACTGAAGCTTATCCAACAGTAGGATAATCGTCACATAGAGAAGACGAGTATGAGATACCATGACGATTGGCTTTAGTGCAAGTGGGAGATTGAAAGTAGTATGCACACAAGCCAATCATGTTTGATGATAAAGCATATACTTTGTAACAATCTTATTTATTTATTAATAAAAAATATTAATTTATTAAAAGCTTTTAATTATCTACATGATGTTGTTTTATAATATGTGATAAAACCTAATTTTAAGCAATGCTTTTAGAATAATGATGATGATCATTCTAATGAGATCTAAATTCTTAGAAAGCTTAAAACTAAAATAGTTCCCAATCGTTGGATTACTAAATTGGGGATTAGTGAATCCGGATAGATTGGTTCATACATTGCTTGCTCATTAGATGAGGATGATTGATCTCATGATCATTTGTGTAGAGACACTAAACCAAGTATGTAGGTGCTTATTAGAGAATAAGTTCACTGAACGTGGCTCACTAAGGAATACCTAATGGAGTTTTACTTGCCTGTCAATAGGAATTCCTGTAGTGATAGTAGTACAAGTGATCCTTGGACTTGAGATCGTCATAGTATCTTGTGTATGATGAGTTATACTTTGACTTATTCATTAAGACCCTTGGGGTATATCAAAGGGTATGCTTTGGTATAATAAGTTGTACATGGAGATAATGTATGATCAATAAAGAATCTACCACTTCTAGTAAAAGAAGAGAAATGTCTTATGTGATTCGATAGATGACAACTCAGTAGTCCTTGGTTGGCGTAATGAAATTAGAAAGGAGTTTCTAATTTGCATTATTTGGTGTTGTGCATTTAAGAGTCGAAATACATATAATTAAATAAAATAAGACTTGACAGTAATTCCATGTCTTATATTTAATTGGGACATTTTATGGTGGAAGGATTGAATTGTACGTTAACTATTTACTCAAAGGTTATTTTATGATTAATGTTGAAACCTATATTATCTGGAAAGTCGTTGATCGCTAGGGAGGCTTATCCCTATTGTAGAATAAATATTGTTTATTTAAATAAATTAATAATTTTATTTATTTATTTAAATAAGATTAGAATTGTTCTAATTGATTTATTCATAACCGGTTTAATATGGAGAACCTAAAGGGTAACCCCATAAAAGGAAGAATAATTATTTAAGAAGTTAATGGCATAATCGTAATAATGGTGATAAAATAAATTAAATAGCTTAATATTTATTATTTAATATTTTAGAAATATTAAATATAAATTAATAAGAGGAGTCTTATTAATATTATTACAATTATTATTATTTTAATTTCTAAAATTGTTTAGGAATTAATTTAATATAAGTACTCTCATTTATTCCTAATAGGATTAGGAGAGAAAATTAGTTAAAGGAGTTTAATTAATTATCCCTAATAAAATAAGGGAGCCCATTTAATTAAAAGAGTTTAATTAAATAGGGTTACCTGATATCTTTATAAGGTTAGTCTTATATCAGATATCAAGATACGCAATTCCAATAGTTGGAGAGTACGTTCTTTTTCTATAGAGATAGAAAACTAGGGTTTAGCCAAATACTCATCTTCTTGAATCTTTCTTTTTCCTTGGTGGATCACCTCTAGAGACCAAACACTTGGGTGGCTAACGTTGATCAAAGGAAGGATCCAAACCCGGTGGATTCAAGATGAACGCGAAAAAGATTTGGAGGTGAACTTGTACCTGAGCAAGCTCGAATCTTCAAGGGTATGATTCTTGTTCTTTATCTTTTCATTTAATTAATAATTGTGCCTAAAGGATGATACGGGTATATGGTTTGTAAAATTTTAAAACTCTGATTTTTCACTTTTCCGCTTATTTTGTGCAATTTGATTGCGCTCATGAATATTATAAACCTAACAACGTCACCCATCTTGAGTCGCCAAATACATGGTACAAAATTCAAATACAACTTAATTATACAACAGTCATGTAAAATATGACAAAACATAATCTAAGATTTTTAATAAGAATATTGTCATCTAGACAATATCCACACTCAATGGAGTCATCATTACATTTATTGTCACACTATTTTATAGAATAGTAAGGACTACTAAAACAACCATCTGGACCGTCAATCCGTTCCCCAACTTATCCCATCTATATTCTCATTTCCTGAAGAGAACAGTGAAAGAAAGGGTGAGCTCAACTAGCCCAGTAAGAAATATTATGACTAAGATAATGCAGAATAATTTATCGTTAGCCTTCAACAGTGTTAAACTGATAAAATATAACAACCATCAAGTTTAACTACAGCGGAACAAGCAATCTATTAGAAGAGTTAAGTAGAGAATAAATCTATTATCTTCTATGATTTAAAAGTTTTTTCATCACTTTTATCGATGAGACTCAGCTTAATAAATAAACCACATCATCCCTGCACTACGGCCAAGGATATTCATTACTATCACGACCACAGTTTATCCATGCATTACGGGCCAAGGATATTCGTGTATTCATCAATGGTCATGATCATGCCAACAACTGTCCATCAATGCACTACGGCCAATGAGGACTTTTACCACATCATTTGTAACATTACAGTCATGATTATACATAATAATCCCTGGTCATAATCATACCAAGTCCATCTATGCACTACAGGCCACATATGACTTTCAACATATTATAAACATGAGGATGATGACAATGATATAAGAATTCAATAAAACAAGTTCAAGGATAAATTTTTAAAAATTTATATTTTAATTTATCAAGAAATTAATAATGTCCAAATTGTCAACATGATACTGTTTTGTGGAGTAAAATTCAAGAATGCTCAGAAGAATATTTCCATGAAAAGATACTAGATGAAGCACAAATATCAGGGATATTCCACTAATTTCATGGAGTATAGAAGCCAAAATTTTAACCAACTTAGTATAATAGAATATATGAAACCGCAAATGGATTTTTGCCCGCCATGCGGTAATCCACGTAGACAGATCATTTCCACTATTTAATAAGGAATGAATACGAAGGATCATTCACCATGCATGCCGTAATTCACATAGACAGGTTATTCCAACAGAATAATAAAGAATGGAATAACAGAAGAATTAACCAGGCGTGCGTAATCCGCACAAACATGTTATTCCAACAGAATAATAAAAAATGGAACCAGGTCACGCATAACCCGCACAAACAGGATATTCCAACATAATAATAAAGAATGGAACTGTGTCACGCGTAATCCAAGATGCATATGATATTCCAATGTAATAATAAAGAATGGAATAACAACAGAATTCACCAGGCATGCGATAGACCGCACAGACAGGTTATTCTAACAGAAGAATAAAGAATGGAATAACAACCCTTACGCGTATTGAAAGAAAATAACTCTCTTCATGAATACGAAAGAAATAATACCCCTTACCTTAAAAGAAATTGGATACTGGAATAGTTAGGTAGTAGACTTCTCTTCTTGTTTCTCTCTATAATTTCTCTCTATAATAATTGCTCTTGTGAGACTTAGTGAATTGGTGAGAATGAAAAAAGAATGAGCTTCTATTTATAGGAAAATATAGTTTCGATAATTGCACGTTTTGAGGCTCAAAATATTACAGTATAATACCTTCCTCTTTTTCTTCATTTTTAATTTAGTCCTGCAAGTATTATCAAACTTGCACCACCTCCCCTAATAGTAAATAATGTGAATCAATAGTTCATTCATGTGACTTAATAGTATAATCATGTGAAAAAACTAATTACAGTATATTACCTTCATCTATACCTCCATTTTTAATTTAGTCATGCAAGTATTATCAATCTTGCACCACCTCCCCTAATAGTACATGAATGTGAATCAATAGTACACACATGTGAACAAATAGTTATAAGCATTTGAAATAATAGCAATTAATTGCTTATTTATCCGATTAATTACCCGATTGGTCAATATAACCTCCAGACATCAATTATTATCGAAATAAATATCGATTTCCACTAACACTAATAATCCCAACACAATGGAACTATCAATTTCATTTGTAATCAACACAAACTTATTCAACATTAATATTATAACTCACAATATTTAACAACCAGGTCGTTCCTAGGAAAGAGGGGGTTTTCTGATAAGGATGTCTCCTTATTGGCGTGCAATTAGGTGACCAAACCTCTCCTTGACAGAACTTCTAGACATTGTCAATATTGCAAATAATAATATGAATAACTTTGTCGTCTCAATTATTGATTTAATAATAATAAATATTATGCAGATGATCCTGTGACAATAATTGAATCAATAATATGAGAGATATGATGCAGCATAATCTGTAGCAATAATTGAGTATAACTGAGTGACTTCTCACGTAAGCATCAATAATCAATACCGTGTGCTATTATGCAACCACGCGTATTACTGTACTTTTACTACTGGGTAGTTCAACAGTTTTAATGGTAACACTTTCGCTGTTATTTTTATAAAAAGATAATCATATCATTTTTTAACTACGACAATACTTCCGTTGTGGGGTCCACCAATGATTGTGTCATCGTATGAATATTTCCTATTAAAACAAATATTCCCCGACCAATCGAATATTATATAACCACTTGCTTACTGTGCAAAATTTATAAATATTACCCACAACTATAACATTATATCAAATCCACACCATAATATTCAAAAATATATTCCGAGAAAATTATTCTTTATTCATAAAAGTTGGGGTCGTACAGTAAATATGAAACTTTGCAAATGTAATTCAACAAACTACAAAGGGTTACATTTAAAAGTAAATATGAAACTTTGCAAATGTAACTCACCAAACTACAAAGGGTTACATTTAAAAGTAAATATGAAACTTTGCTATATATATATATACATTTGTATAGTATATAGTCGTGTTATGGTGTGTATTTCTTTGGGCTATAGAACCGTCGGTATAGACCAGAATATCTATGACGACAGATGAATCATCGTCATAGACGATTGTGTATACATTTTTCCCAAATTTTATAAAATTTATTTGAGTATAGACTTCCCTAAAAAAATGACACACCTACACGTCTCAACAAATTTACAGCCTACACATCTTGATTTTATATTTGAGAAATTTAATTACGTAGTAGTTGGCATTCCATTCACCTTGCAACCTTTTTAACACTGATATGGTGTTTATATGTTCCACATCTAAGCAGAACAAAATCTAGAATATGCAAATATCACAACATAGATTTCCACGAAAGGACAAAAACACAAAAGCCATATTAGTGAAACTTTAACTTCAAGACATGGACACATTAAGAACACCTGCTACAATTGGTACAAATGTGAAGACGGGCATCAAATCACTCTTTTCCAACGCTTCATAGGAGCTCACTACGACTACACTAGATAATAACATGCACATCTACACTTGGGTGGTGGCAATGGTATAAAAGCAGAACACCTCATAATTCCTCTGATTGAGGGGTGCCCTTTTCATTTTCTAACATTCTATTCAAGGTAATCATTTCTTTGAGGATTAAAAGGCTTCGAATATCCGCAAGTTGGCTCATCTGCCCGGCTTTCCTAATGAATGGACTCTTCATCTTTGTAGCCAATGCTATTAATTTTTATTTCTCAGTTTGTGAATATAGTCTAATTCCCATACTTATATTGCAAGCAAAAAACTTCAAAATGCATGACACAACTGTATTGTGAATGCATTTATTAAAATTGAAGTATGAATATTGAACGAGATGGGTCAAAAAGAAGCTTAAATGTAAACCACACACACATGATTCCAAGGATATGTATCAACCCACTTTAGCTAGTATGTCAAGTCAAGGCAAGGCAGGCAATAGGACCATTTTTTCTATTATTTTCTTCTAAGTAAGGTGAGGGGTGGGTAGGGTTCACATTCTTAAAAAATGTCATCAGGGATGGGTGCTGCGCTATGTTGTACTAGCTTCACAAATGTTGATTTATGAATATTAAAATTGTATGAAAATGAGTAATGCCATGATCTCAACATATTTGGGTTCAGTTTCAAAATAAATATGTTAATAGTAATATTTTGTTGCATGATGGTATAATACAAATTATACAATTGGGTCATGTTTTTGTCCTTTTTAATGTTAATTTTTTATTTTTTTATTTACTCCTCTAAATTTTATAAAATTATTATACTTATTCTACATAATTTACACACGCAACTTGTGTGCGGCATCGACTAGTATTAATGACCTTTGTTGAGACTCTTGGGCATAACAATTTCCCCACGAACCCGATGGATCTTTATTCTGATCCTAATGGGACCCATTTTAGGGTCGGGTGTAAGACCCTAACTTTTATGAATAAAGAATAATTTTCTCGAAATATATTTTTGAATATTATAGTGTGGATTTAATATAATGTTATAGTTGTGGGTAATATTTATAAATTTTGCAAAGTAAGCAAGTGGTTATATAATATTCGATTGGTCGGGGAATATTCGTTTTAACAGGGAATATTCGTACCACGGCAAAATCATTAGTGGACCCCACAACAGAAGTATTGTCGTAGTTACAAAATGACATAATTATCTTTTTATAAAAATAACGGCGAAAGTGTTATTGTTAAACTGTTGAAGTACCCGGTAGTAAAAGTACAGTAATATGCGTGGTTGCATAGTAGCACACGATATTGATTATTGATGCTTACGTGAGAAGTCACTCAGTTATACTCAATTATTACTACAGTAATTGTTGCATCATATCTCTCATATTACTTTTTCAATTATTGTCACAGTATCATCTGCATAATATTTATTATTATTAAATCAATAATTGAGACGACAAAGTTATTTATATTATTATTTGCAATATTGACAATGTCTAGAAGTTCTGTCAAGGATAGGTTATGTAAAACCCCAACTTTTTGAATAAAGATGAATTTTCTATAAATATTATTTTTGAATATTATGGAGTGAAATTGATGTAATAGTTGTGGGTAATATTTATAAATTTTACAAAAGTACGCAAGTTGTTATATAATATTTGATTGGTGTGGAATATTCGTTTTAACATGGAATATTAGTATAACGGCACAATCATTGGTGGACCCCTACAAATGTAATTATTCGGATTGAGAAAATGACAAAATACTTTATGAAAATAATCTAGGAAGTTTTACAGTTAATCTGTTGAAACACTAAATTATTAAAAAGTACAATAATACGTGGGCGCATAGTAGTAGCACTACAGTATTAATTATTGATGCTTAAAGCGATAAGTCACTCAGCTTTTGTTGATATTATTAATGTAATAATACTGAGAAAATCTTTATATATAAAAATGTAATACTTTTATAAAGTTATTCATAAATAAAATATATTCTATTCTATTATGCATAGTGTTGCATAAAGTATGCATAGTGTTTTGCATAGTAAAATCTTTTATATAAAATAAAATACTTTTATAAAGCTATCTATTTTATTAGACAATAATTAGAATATATTATATTTTATTATGCATAGTATTTGCATAGTAAAATCTTTTATAAAGTTATTCGTTTTATTAGATTATAAATAGAATGTATTATATTTTATTTTGCTTTAAATATGGACCGTCAGATTAAAGTAAATCAATCTCGACCGTTCATGAGTTAGTTACTATGCATTCCATTTTTCTATAATTAGAAGCTCATTCATTCATTATTTTCTTACGAATTCAACTTTGAAACTCTAGAGATAAACTATAGAGAGAAAGAAAGAAAGTATTCTCGCTACTTCACTACTTATATATCTAGTACTCTTCTTCTTAAGGTAGGGAATATTATTTGTTGTACTCGTAAGGAGTGTTATTCTTTCTTATTCATTTAAGAGAACTGCTTGTTTTTATTCCAATTCTAATTATTCATTGGAATAACTCGTATACGCTGGTCTCACTCTATACTTGGTGACATTCTTCTATTATTCATTGGAACATCACATGCGTGTGTTTTACAGGACACGGTTAAAATCTTTATTATTATTTCGTTAGAACATCCTGTCTATGTGTTTTACATCGGACTGGTTCGCCTCTTATTATTATTACGTTGGAATATCCTATCCATGCGTTTTACAGGATTGATTCCTCCTTATTAGTATTCTCATTGGAATAACTCGCTCATGCGGCAATGCATGCATGGTGATTTCGCTGTTATTCCATTCTTTATTATTACGTTGGAACATCCGCTTGGTCATGAATTTTGCCTCGAATTCGGTTCCCTTATTATTATTACATTGGAATAACCTATCATCGCAATCACCGCGATACATGGTGATTTCTTTTGTTATTCCATTCTTTATTATACTCGGTTGGTTAAAGTTTCGAAACTTCTATACTCCATGAAATTAGTAGAATATCCTTAATATTTGGCGCTTCATCCAAAGATCTTTTCATGGAAATATTCTTACGATCATTCTTGAATTTTACTCTACAAAACAAGTAGATTGTTGACGATAATTGGACGTTAATAATTCACGGATAAAATAATTCTTGAACTTGTTTTATTGAATTCTTATATCATTGTCATCATCCTCATGTTTATATTTTGTTGAAAGTCATATGTATTCAGAGTGCATAAATGGACTTGGTATAATTATGACCAAGGATTATTCGATGTAAATCTTGTAGTAATGTTACAAATGATGTGGTAAAAGTTCTCATTGGCGTAGTGCATTGATGGATGATTGTTGGCATGATTATGACCATTAATGAATACACAAATATTCTTGGCCCGTAGAGTGCATGTATAATTGTGGTCGTGATACTAAAGAATATCCTTGGTCAGTAGTGTAGGGGTGATTCGATGATGTGAAATATTTATTGTCGAGTCTCAGTCGATAATATGATGATGAAAACCTTTTAAATCATAAAAGATAGTAGATTTTATTTTCTACATGACTCTTTTAATGGATTGCTTGTCCTACTTGCAGTTAAACTTGATGTCTATTATATTTTATCGGTTTAACATTGTTGGAGACTAATGATAATTTATTCGCATTATCATAGTCATAATATTTCTTACTGTGCTAGTTGAGCTCACCATTTCTTTCACAGTTCTCTCGTGAAATGAGAATATGTTTGGGACGAGTGGGAATATCACATGCATTCGGATTACGCATGAACTGGTTCCATTCTTTATTATTCTGTTGGAATATCATGTCTGTGTGGGTTACGCATAACCTAGTTCCATTCTTTATTATTATGTTGGAATAACCTGTCTGTGCGGATTACACACGCTTGGTGAATTCTTCTGTTATTCCATTCTTTATTATTCTATTGGAATAACCTTTCTATGTGGATTACCGCATGCATGGGGAATGATCCTTTGTATTCATTCCTTATTAAATCATGGAAATGATCTGTCTACGTGGATTACCGCATAGCGGGAAAAAATCCATTTATGGTTTCATATATTATATTATACTCAGTTGGTTAAAGTTTTGGCTTCTATACTCCATGAAATTAGTGGAATATCCTTGATATTTACGCTTCATCTAGTATCTTTTCATTGAAATATTCTTCTGAGCATTCTTGAATTTTACTCTATAAAACAGTATCATGTTGACAATTTGGACGTTATTGATTTCTGGATAAATTAAATTGTAAATCTTTAAAAATTTAACTTGGAACTTGTTTTATTGAATTCTTATATCATTGTCATCACCCTCATGTTTATATTATGTTTAAAGTCATCCGTGGCCTGTAGTGCATAGATGGACTTGGTATGATTATGACCAGGGACTATTCAGTATAATCATGACCGTAATGTTACAAATGATGTGGTAAAAGTCCTCATTGGCCGTAGTGCATTGATGGACAATTGTTGGCCTGATCATGACCATTGATGAATACACGAATATCCTTGGCCCGTAGTGCATGAATAAGTTGTGGTCGTGATACTAATGAATATCATTGGCCGTAGTGCAGGGATGATGTGGTTTATTTATTAAGTTGAGTCTCAGCGATAAAAGTGATGAAAAATCTTTTAAATCATAGAAGATAGTAGATTTTATTCTCTATTTGACTCTTCTAATGGATTGCTTGTTCCGCTGCAGTTAAACTTGATGGTTGTTATATTTTATTAGTTTAACACTGTTGAAGGCTAACGATAAATTATTCTGCATTATCTTAGTCATAATATTTCTTCTTTGGGCTAGTTGAGCTCACCCTTTCTTTCAACGTTCTCTTCAGAAATGAGAATATAAATTGGGACGAGTCTGGGAGCGGAGTGATGGTCGAGAGGATAGCATTAGTAGTCCTCACTATTCGTGAAATAGTGTGATAATAATTGTAACGAGGACTCCTTTTGAGTTTGTATAATCTCTAGTAGATAATATTTGTATTCAAACTCACAGTTTATGTTTGTCGTATTGTACACGACAGTTGTATTAGTAAGTTGTATTTGAATTCTGTACCATGTATCTGACGACCCAAGATGGGTGATGTATACCTAATTTTGGGGGCGTCACAGTTGGTATCAAAGCTTAGGGATACGATCCCTGGCTAAGATGTGAGACTAGAACTAGGTGGGGAGAGACGGGGAATTCCTTTGCTAGTATGTCCTACTTAAATTTATTTTGTATTTAAATTGGTTAGTCAGAGTTTAGAGATATTATGTTACATGTCAATTAACCTTTGTTTTGTGGCAATATCTGAAAATGACATCCGAAAATGTTGAGAATAACAATGGAGCACAAGAGACAATTGAGTCTGCACATATTAATAATCAGGAGAATGTGCATCAGGAAGGCGACAATCCTCATACAAACAACAACACTGACCAAATGCTGAATGATGGATTGTTCAGAGGCTTTATGCAATTCATGCAACAAAGAAAGGGAGGCAGCTCTGTCCAAAATGTAGGTGGAAAACTTTGGAAACTCTAGAAGCGGTCACCGCTAAACAGTTCAAGGAGCTGGGACCACCGGAGTTTAAGGGAGAGCCAAAACCACTTATGGCAGAAGTATGGATAAAGTAGATCACCAAGATATTTGATGTCTTGGGATGCTCCGAGGAGTAAAAGGTTCCCTTTGCCGCCTTTATATTGTGCGAGGAGGCGATTCTTTGGTGGGAACAAGTAAAAGCGTACTCAACCAACCGCTTAAAGATGTCTTGGGAGAAGTTCCAAGAGCTATTCAACAACAAACACTTTCCCGAAAGTATTCGTCACATGAAGGAGGTGGAGTTTATCAAATTGGAGAAAAACAATATGACCGTGTCGCAATACGAGGCAAAATTTACGGAGTTATCCCGGTTTGCGTCCCACTTGGTGGATAATGAAGAGAGAATGGCACGAATGTTTTTAAGAGGTTTGAAGCCGAAAATACGTCAACATAATATTTCTCATAAACTGTGTTTGTATTCAGATGTTGTAAATAGGTCTCAGTTGGTGGAGCGCAATAACGAGTCAACGCAACCAAAAGAGAGCAGCCAGCAAAATGATAAAACCAGTGAGAGCAGTCATCGAAGTGGTGACAACAAGCGTGTAGGGAATCAACAGGCCAAAAATGGTAACCACTTCGGTGGTAATCTGGGCCAAAATAATAAGAATGGACATTTCAAGAAGAGGAGATTAAACAATGATGGAAAGACGTCAGCACCAGCACCCGTTGTTATGGAAGGAGAAAGACCACCTATCATATGCTTCAAATGCGGAGGGGAGGGACACATCAGTCCAAATTGCGCGATGTCGTCCAAAGCATGTTATAATTGTGGAAGAGAAGGTCATTTAGCTCGATTTTGCCGTTCACCGAAGACAAATTCAGCTAGGATGGAGGCACCAAAGGCTGTCCTAGAAAAGTCAAAGCCGGTAGTGCAAGGGAGAGCGTTTGTTGTGACCTCCCAGAGAGCAAGGAACCCGAATGAGGTCATCACGGGTAAGCTTATCACAAACTCTAGCGAAGTATACACTTTATATGATACCGGTTCTACCCATTCTTTTATTTCTCCTACTTGCGCTCAACGATTAAATTTGACTCCGGAGAAATTAGACTTTGACTTATGTGTGGAAACTCCGTTGGGAGAAACTTCATTACATCCACGGTTTATAAGTCTTGTTTGGTTCAAGTTGGTACCCACACATTACCTGTCGATCTTATTGCATTAAAAATACTTGCATTTGATGTAATTCTAGGGATTGATGGGTTAACTACTCATCATGCAAAAATTGATTGTTTTCGTAAGGTTATTAGCTTTCATATTCCTAATCGACCTATTATGCGAATTCAAGCAACCAAACCATTAAAATCAATCACTGTCATCTCAAGCCATAAAGCTATTCGTTTATTGAAAAACGGATGTCAAGCTTTCTTAGCTCATGTCACGAGATCTAAAACAAAATACTGGCAGCTTTTGAATAATATTTCAATTGTTAATGAATTTCCGACGTATTCTCAAGAACTTCCGGCCTACCCCGGGCGTGAAATTGAATTTTGTATCGACCTTGAACTTGGTACAAAATCCATTTCCAAAGCCCCATATCGAATGGCTCCTATTGAACTTCAGGAGTTAAAGACTCAACTGCAGGAATTGTTAGACATTGGCTTTATTCGTCCTAGTACTTCTCCTTGGGGTGCTCCTGTTCTATTCGTGAAGAAGAAAGATGGGAGTATGAGACTTTGTATTGATTATCGGGAGTTGAATCATGTCACCATAAAAAATAGGTACCCATTACCACGTATTGATGACCTGTTTGACTAGTTGCATGGAGTCAAATTCTTTTCAAAGATTGATCTTCGTTCTGGATATCACCAGTTGAAGATTAGAACCGATGATATTCCAAAGACGGCTTTTAGAACTCGGTACGGGCATTATGAATTCCTAGTCATGTCCTTTGGATTGACTAATGCTCCTATTGCCTTCATGGATATGATGAATCGAGTATTCAAGGAATATTTGGATCATTTTTTGGTCATCTTTATTGATGACATCCTAATATATTCCAAAAGCCATGAAGATCATGAGGAACACTTGAGGCTGATACTCCAAAAGCTTCGTGAATACAAGCTTTATGCCAAGTTGAAGAAATGCGAGTTCTGGCTTGAGGAAGTAGCATTCCTTGAGCACGTGGTATCAAGTCATGGAATATCTGTTGACCCTGCAAAGATTGAAGCTATTCAAAGCTGGGAGCAACCTAAATTAGTGATCGGCACGTAGCTTTCTCGGCTTATTTGGTTATTATCGGAGATTCGTAGAAGGGTTTTCTCGAATCGCTACTCCACTAACTCGGTGACTCGGAAAGATACAAAGTTGGATTGGGCGAGGAATGTGAGAAGAGTTTTCAAGAACTCAAGAGGAGACTCATTTTAAGACTATTACGACAATACCATCCGGTTACGAGGATTTATCATCTCAAGTGATGCTTCGGGCAAAGGGTTAGGATGTGTTCTCATGCAACATGGGAAAGTCATAGCCTATGCCTCATGATAACTCAAAGAATATGAGAGGAATTATCCTACTCATGACCTAGAGTTAGCAGCTGTTGTTTTCGCACTTCAAATTTGGAGGCATTACTTGTATGGGGAGAAAGTGGAGATCTTTACGGATAATAAAAGCCTTAAATATTTCTTCACTCAAAAGGAACTCAACATGCGACAACGATGTTGGCTTGAACTGTTGAAAGATTATGATCATACCATCCAATACCATCCTGGAAAAGCGAATGTGGTAGCTGATGCATTGAGTAGAAGATCATATGCGGGTACGAGTGCAATATTGTGAACGCAAAGGCCCATTTTGTATGACTTGCAAAGGATGGAGATAGAGATAAAGACTCTAGGGACCCACGTGATGATGAAAAATATACGAGTAGAACCGACTTTAATTGATAAAATTAAAGCTGCTCAAGTTATAGATCTGGAGCTGATGCGTATGAGGAAGAAAGTGCAAGAAGGTGCGATGCCGGAAGCAAGAATCGATGAAGAAGGAATACTTCGAGTCAACTCCTGACTTTGTGTTCCTAATGACCCTGATTTAAAGTATATAATCATGATGGAGGCGCACAACACACCGTTTGCAATCCATCCTGGGAGTACCAAAATGTATCATGATCTTCGACATACATTTTGGTGGGGCAATATGAAGAGAGAGATAGCGTTGTTTATCTCAAGGTGTCTAACGTGTCAATGAGTCAAGGCGAAGCATCAAGTACCAAAAGGTCCATTGCAACCACTTGAAATTACAGAATGGAAGTGGGAGTACATTACCATAGATTTCGTTACTGATCTTCCCAAAGTTTCTCAAGGCATAGATGCAATTTGGGTCATTGTTGATAGATTGACCAAGTCTGCTCATTTCTTACCGATACGAGAAACTTATACACTTGAACGTCTTGCTCGTATGTACATAAACGAGGTTGTAAGATTGCATGGCATGCCAGTATCCATAGTTTCTGATCGAGACCCAAGATTTACTTCGCGATTTTGGGTTAGTTTGCAAAAAGCTATTGGCACACATTTACAATTTAGCTCGGCATATCATCCTCAGACTGACGGACAGTTGGAGAGGACTATTCAAACTCTTGAAGATCTATTAAGACTCTGTGTCCTTGATTTCAAGGGAAGTTGGGACAAGTTCTTACAATTGGTGGAGTTTTCCTACAACAACTGTTATCAAGCAAGTACTGACATGGCTACATTCGAACGATCCGACAACGTATAAAAACCTCACAAGATCGACAAAAGAGTTATGTTGATCTTCATCGAAAGGACGTGGAATTCGATATAGGAGATCATGTGTTGTTACGTGTTGCTCCACGGAAAGGAGTTACGAGATTTGGAAATAGAGGAAAGTTCAATCCTCGATTCATCGGTCCATTTTTAATCCTTGATCGAGTAGGAATTGTGGCCTATAGACTCGCTTTACCGCCAAGTATGTCTCGTGTTCATAACGTTTTACACATATCCATGTTACGTAAATATGTGGAAGACCCGAACCACATTATTGAGTTGGAACCAGACGAAATAGCGGACGATTTGACGTATGAAGAGGTTCCTGTTCAAATCTTAGATAAGAAGGAACATATTCTACGCACAAGGGTTATACCTCAATTCAAAGTTTTGTGGAGAAACCATGATGTTGAGGAAATGACTTGGGAGTTAGAATCTGAAATGAAATCAAGGTATCCTTACCTCTTCGACATACCAGGTACGTACCCTAATTTCGAGGGCGAAATTTCATAAGTAGGGGAGATTGTAAAACCCCAACTTTTTGAATAACGATGAATTTTCTATAAATATTATTTTTGAATATTATGGAGTGAAATTGATATAATAGTTGTGGGTAATATTTATAAATTTTGCAAAGTATGCAAGTTGTTATATAATATTCGATTGGTCAGGGAATATTCATTTAACAGGGAATATTAGTACAACGGCACAATCATTGGTGGACCCCTACAATGTAATTATTATCGGATTGAGAAAACAACAAAAATACTTTATGAAAATAACGGTGGAAGTTTTACTGTTAACTATTGAAACACACGGTGTTAAAAATGCGATGTCTGGCGTGGTTTCATAGTAGTAAGCACGGTATTAATTATTGATGCTTAAGTGATAAGTCTTTCGGTTTTGTTGATATTATTAATGTAATAATCTGAAAATCTTTATATATAAAAGCAGAATACTTTTATAAAGTTATTCTATAAATAAAATATATTCTATTCTATTATGCATAGTGTTGCATAGTGTATGCGCATAGTGTTTTGCATAGTAAAATCTTTTTATATAAAATGCAGAATACTTTTATAAAGCTATCTATTTTATTAGACAATAATTAGAATATATTATATTTTATTATGCATAGTATTTGCATAGTAAAATCTTTTATAAAGTTATTCGTTTTATTAGATTATAAATAGAATGTATTATATTTTATTTTACTTTAAATATACCGTCAGATTAAAGTAAATCAATCTCGAATAGCTCATGAGTTAGTTACTATGCATTCCATTTTTTCTATAATTAGAAGCTCATTCATTCATTATTTTCTTACGAATTCATTGAAACTCTAGAGAGATAAACTATAGAGAGAAAGAAGAAAGTATTCTGCTACTTCACTACTTATATATCCAATACTCTTCTTCTTAAGGTAGGGAATATTATTTGTTGTACTCGTAAGGAGTGTTATTCTTTCTTATTCATGAAGAGAAGCATTTTTTATTCCAATTCTTATTATTACATTGGAATAACTTTGTATACGTGATCTACCCTATACTTGGTGACATTCTTCTATTATTACATTGGAACATCATGTTTGTGTGTTTTACAGGACTGGTTCCGTCTTTATTATTATTCCGTTGGAACATCACATGCATGTATTTTACATCGGACTGGTTACATCTTATTATTATTTACATTTGGAATATCCTATATACATGCGTTTTACGTGGGACTGATTCCTCTTATTAATATTACATTGGAATAAACATCATATCTGCAATCGCATGCATGGTGATTTCTGTTGTTATTCCATTCTTTATTATTACATTTGGAACATCACAGCCGGTGCAAATTTTGCACGACTTGGTTACATTATTATTATTACATTGGAATAACACATCTATTCAAGTCCGCATGCATGGTGATTTCTTTTGTTATTTCATTCTTTATTATACTCAGTTGGTTAAAGTTTTGACTTTTATACTCCATGAAATTAGTAGAATATCCTTGATATTTACGTTTCATCCAGTATCTTTTCATGGAAATATTCTTCTGATCATTCTTGAATTTTACTCTACAAAGCAGATTACCGTGTTGACAATTTGGACGTTAATAATTCCCGGATAAAATAATTCTTGAACTTGTTTTATTGAATTCTTATATCATTGTCATCATCCTCATGTTTATATTTTGTTGAAAGTCATATGGCTTTTGTGAGTGCATAGATGGACTTGGTATGATTATGACGGGGATTATTGATTGTAATCATGGTAGTAATGTTACAAATGATGTGGTAAAAGTTCTCATTGGCCCGTATTGCATTGATGGGACGATTGTTGGCATGATCATGACCATTAATGAATACACAAATATTCTTGGCCGTAGTAGTGCATGGATAATTATGGTCGTGATACTAAAGAATATCCTTGGCCGTAGTAGTGCGAGGGGTGATTCGATGATGTGGAATATTTATTAAAGTCGAGTCTCGCGATAACAATGATGAAAAACCTTTTAAATCATAAAAGATAGTAGATTTTATTTTCTACTTGACTCTTTTAATGGATTGCTTGTTCTGCTGTAGATTAAACTTGATGTACATTATATTTTATCGGTTTAACATTGTTGGAGACTAATGATAATTTATTCTGCATTATCATAGTCATAATATTTCTTACTGTGCTAGTTGAGCTCACCATTTCTTTCACTGTTCTCTTCAGGAAATGAGAATATGGCTGGGACGAGTCGGGGAACAGAGTGATGGTCCGGAGGATAGCATTAGTAGTCCTCACTATTCTGTGAAATAGTGTGATAATAATTGTAATGAGGACTCCTTTTGAGTTTGTATAATCTCTAGTAGATAATATTTGTATTCAAACTCACAGTTTATGTTTGTCGTATTGTACACGACAGTTGTATTAGTTATTTGTATTTGAATTTTGTACTATGTATCTAACGACCAAAGATGGGTGATGTATACCTAATTTTGTGGGTGTCACGGGTTTGGTCACCTAATTGCGCGCTAATAAGGAAAAATCCTTATCGAAAGGCCCCCTCTTTCCTGGGAACGACCTGGTTGTTAAATATTGAGTTATAATATTAATGATGAATAAGTTCGTGTTGATTAAAAATGAAATTGATAGTTTCATTCTGTTGGGATTATTAGTGTTAGTGGAAATCGACATTTATTTCGATAATAATTGATGTCTGGAGGTTATATTGACCAATCGGGTAATTAATCAAATAAATGAGCAATTAATTGCTATTATTTCACATTCTTATAACTATTTGTTCACATGTGTGTACTATTGATTCACATTCATGTACTATTAGGGGAGGTGGTGCAAGATTGATAATACTTGCATGACTAAATTAAAAATGAAGAAAAAAAGAAAGGTATGATACTGTAATATTTTGAGCCCCAAAACGTGCAATTATCGAAACTATATTATACTATAAATAAAAGCTCATTCTTCTTTCATTCTCACCAATTCACTAAGTCTCACAAGAGTAATTATTATAGAGAGAAATTATAGAGAAAAAGAAGAAGAGAAGTCTGCTACCTCACTATTCCAGTATCCAGTTTCTTCTAATGTAAGGGGTATTATTTCTTTTGTATTCATGAAGAGAGTTATTTTTTTCAATACTCGTAAGGGTTGTTATTCCATTCTTTATTATTCTGTTGGAATAACATGTCCGTGCTGTCTATCGCATGCCTGGTGAATTATGTTTTTATTCCATATTTATTATTCTGTTAGAATATCCTGTCTGTTCGGATTACGCATGAACTGGTTCCATTCTTTATTATTCTGTTGGAATATCATGTCTGTGTGGGTTACGCATAACCTAGTTCCATTCTTTATTATTATGTTGCAATAACCTGTCTGTGCGGATTACACACGCTTGGTGAATTCTTCTGTTATTCCATTCTTTATTATTCTATTGGAATAACCTTTCTATGTGGATTACCGCATGCATGGGGAATGATCCTTCGTATTCATTCCTTATTAAATCGTGGAAATGATCTGTCTACGTGGATTACCGCATAGCGGGAAAAAATCCATTTATGGTTTCATATATTATATTATACTCAGTTGGTTAAAGTTTTGGCTTCTATACTCCATGAAATTAGTGGAATATCCTTGATATTTACGCTTCATCTAGTATCTTTTCATTGAAATATTCTTCTGAGCATTCTTGAATTTTACTCTATAAAACAGTATCATGTTGACAATTTGGACGTTATTGATTTCTGGATAAATTAAATTGTAAATCTTTAAAAATTTATCTTGGAACTTGTTTTATTGAATTCTTATATCATTGTAATCACCCTCATGTTTATAATATGTTTAAAGTCATCCGTGGCCTGTAGTGCATAGATGGACTTGGTATGATTATGACCAGGGACTATTCGGTATAATCATGACCGTAATGTTACAAATGATGTGGTAAAAGTCCTCATTGGCCGTAGTGCATTGATGGACAATTGTTGGCCTGATCATGACCATTGATGAATACACGAATATCCTTGGCCCGTAGTGCATGGATAAGTTGTGGTCGTGATACTAATGAATATCATTGGCCGTAGTGCAGGGATGATGTGGTTTATTTATTAAGTTGAGTCTCAGCGATAAAAGTGATGAAAAATCTTTTAAATCATAGAAGATAGTAGATTTTATTCTCTATTTGACTCTTCTAATGGATTGCTTGTTCCGCTGCAGTTAAACTTGATGGTTGTTATATTTTATTAGTTTAACACTGTTGAAGGCTAATGATAAATTATTCTGCATTATCTTAGTCATAATATTTCTTACTGGGCTAGTTGAGCTCACCCTTTTTTTCCTTTATTCTCTTGTGAAATGAGAATATATTTGGGACGAGTCGGGGAGCATTGACGGTCCGGATGGTTGTTTTAGTAGTCCTCACTATTCTATAAAATAGTGTAACAATAAATGTAATGAGGACTCCATTGAGTGTGGATATTGTCTAGATGACAATATTCTTATTAAAACTCTTAGATTATGTTTTGTCGTGTTTTACACGACTGTTGTATAATTAAGTTGTATTTAAATTTTGTACCATGTATTTGGCGACTCAAGATGGGTGATGTATACCTATTTTGGGGGCGTCACAGTTGGTATCAAAGCTTAGGGATATGATCCCTGGCTAAGATGTGAGACTAGAACTAGGAGGGGGAGAGACGGGGAATTTCTTCGCTAGTATGACCTACCTAAGTTTATTTGGTATTTAATTGGTCGGTCAGAGTATAGGGATAATATGTTGTATGTCAATTAACCTTTGTTTTGTGGCAGTATTTGAAAATGACACCCGAGAATGTTGAGAATAGCAATGGAGAACAGGAGACCGTTGAGTCTCCACAGATCAATAATCAGGATAATGTGCATCAGGAAGGCGACAATCCTCATGCAAACAACAACACTGACCAAATGATGAACGATGGAATGTTTAGAGGCTTTATGCAATTCATGAAACATCAGGCGAGAGCGGCTCCTGTCCAAAATGTAGGTGGACACACTGGAAACTCTCGGACGGTGACCGCTAAATAGTTCAAGGAGCTGGGACCACTGGAGTTTATTGGAGAGCCAAAACCACTTAAGGTGGAAGCGTGGATAAAGCAGATCACCAAGATATTTAATGTCTTGGGATGCTCCGAGGAGAAAAAGGTTCCCTTTGCCACCTTTATGTTGCGATAAGAGGCAGATTACTGGTGGGAATCGGTAAAGCGTACTCAACCTGCCGCACTAAAGATGTCTTGGGAGAAGTTCCAAGAACTATTCAACGACAAGGAATTTCCCGAAAGTATTCGTCACATGAAAGAGGTAGAGTTCATTAAGTTGGAGCATAACAATATGACCGTGTCACAGTACGAAGCTAATTTTGCCGAGTTGTCCCGGTTTGCGTCTCACTTGGTTGATAATGAGGAGAGAATGACGCAGATATTTCCAAGAGGTTTGAAACCTGAGATACGTCAATATCTAATTTCTCATAAACTGTGTTTGTATTCAGATGTTGTAAATAGGGCCCAGTTATTGGAGCGCGATAACGAGTCAACCCAACGAGAGAAAAAGCAATGGAAAAATGATAATACCGGTGGTGGCAATCGTAGAAGCGGTGACAACAAGCGTGGAGGAATCAATATGCTAGAAATGGTAACCACTTCGGTGGTAATCATGGCCAAGACAATAAGAATGGACATTTCAAGAAGAGGAGATTCAACAATGATGGAAAGACGTCAGCACCAACACCCGTTGTTAAGGAAGGAGAATGACCACCTATCATATGCTTCAAATGCGGAGGGGAGGGACACATCAGTCCAAACTGTGTGCAGCAGTCCAAAACGTGTTACAATTATGGAAGAGAAGGTCAGCTTGCCCAATTTTGTCGTGCATCGAAGTCAAGTCCAGCTGGGATGAAGGCATCAAAGGTCGTCCCAGATAAGACAAAACCGGTAGTTCAAGGGAGAGCGTTTGTTGTAACCTCCCAAAAAGCGAGGAATCCGAACGAGGTGATCACGGGTAAGCTAATCATAAACTCTAGCGAAGTCTAGATCTTATTTGATACCGGTTCTACCCATTCTTTTATTTCTCCTACTTACGCTCAAAGTTTAAATTTGACTCTGGAGAAATTAGACTTTGACTTATCGGTTGAAACTCTTTTGGGAGAAACCTTCATTACATCCATTGTTTATAAGTCTTGTTTGAATCAAATCGGTAATCGCACGTTACCTATCGATCTTATCTCCTTAAAAATACTTGCATTTGACGTGATTCTAAGGATTGATTGGTTAACTACTCATCATGGTAAAATTGATTGTTTTCGTAAGGTTGTTAGCTTTCATATTCCTAATCAACCTATTATGCGAATTCAAGCGACCAAACCATTAAAATCAATCATCGTCATCTCAAGCCATAAAGCTATTCACTTATTGAAAAATGGATGTCATGTTTTCTTAGCTCATGTCACATATTTAAACAAAAATATGTCAGATTTGAATGATATTTCTATTGTTAATAAATTTCCTGACGTATTTGTGACGCCCCCAAAATAGGTATACACAACACCCATTCTGAGTCGCCAAATACATGGTACAAGAAGCAAACTACAACTTCAATAATACAAATGTCGTGTGAAATAGGACAATATATATCTTGTGAGTTTAAATATAATATTGTCTTACAGACAATATCCACACGCAAATAAATCCCCATCATAATTATTGATTCATTATTTTACAAAATGGTGAGGACTACTAAACAACTCTCTCTAGAACCTTCATTCCATACCCCAGAGCTAGTACTCGCATTTACATTCTCGCCTCACGAGAAGAAAAATGGAACAAAGGAAAAGGGTGAGCTCAACTAGCCCGATAAAGAATATTATGACTAAGATAATATACAACAAATTATCGTTAGTCTTCAACAGGGAAAATCGATAGAATACTGATAGACAACAAGTTTCGGATCAATATTCGCATGGCGGAAATAATAATTCATAGAAGAGTTCGTAGAGAATGAAATCTACTATAATCTATGAATTTAACGATCCATCATCAATATTTTATCCACTGTAACATCAATCGATATGCATACGGAATCAAATATTCATCTTTGCACTACTGGGCCAAAGATATTCATCGATTAAGTCGTATTCATTTAAACACTGTTCATCTTTGCACTCTGAGGCCAAAGATATTAATCAATCGGTCGTATTCATCTCGACACTGTTCATCTTTGCACTGAGCCAAAGATATTCTTGAGAAATCATTCATCTTTTACACTGGGCCAAAGATATTCAATAATATCATCATTTAAGGCGAGGATGATGAAAATATTTTTAAAAAGCGAATCCGGTGAAACAAAATGACAAGGATTAAGGATTAAGGATTCGTACTTGGTTTTATCCACGCCCAAAAATACCTCAAAAATAATCATAGTGGTGTAAAATTCAAGAATGATCAAAACATGGATCTGATCGAGTTAGTATCCGAATAGATATTTTGGACGAAAAGAAGAAATTTTATTTTTGATTGAATAGTCTAGTATCGTGAATAGTGTCAGTATCGTGAATAGTCTTATATATCGTGAATAGTAACTCAGACACCAAAAGATAGAAATTCCAAAAAATCTTCACTGCCATGAATAGTACTGCGTGAATAGTAACTCGTGAATAGTAACTCGTGAATAGTAACTTCGTGAATAGTAACTCGTGAATAGTAACCCATGAATAGTAACCCGACATGAAAAAGTTCCAAATTTGATAAAACTTTGGATCAACATTTCAAATTATAATGATATTGAAGAAATAATATCATTACGAAAAAAAAATAATATCCTTACCTCGAAAGATCGTCTTTAAATTTGAAAAACAGGATATAGGCTATGACTTGGACTTTTAGTATAGCAATACTCAAAGTATACTCAAAATACTCACAAGAATACGCTCGATAATATAGAGAGAAAACTTGATTTACGGTGTGATTTTCAATTCTAACCTAAGCACCTATTTATAGGAAATTGCTTAGAACACCAAAGCAGAAAATTTAATAAATTAATAATATAATTATATTATTTTCTACACATGTCTAGAATCTGATTTCAGCCATCAAACACATGCCACCTTCTAGAAAAAATAAGAAAAACGTTTTTCTAATTTTAAATATTTTAAACTTCAAAAATTAATTATTTGAACTTGAAACTTCAATAATTCATAATAAATAGCCATTTCATCAGAAAATTCGAATCTCTTGAGTTTTTATAGGAAATTCAATTCTCTACAACTTTGCAGAAGAAAGTTTTTCCAAATTCCAATCAAAATTGGTAAAGAAATCCACAAGCGGGCAATTTTACAATTTATAATCAAATTTCGATCGATAAATGGGGTCCATGAGCATGTTTAACATGTTTTAAACATTTATTGCAACAAAAATACTCTTCCTCCTCGTATATTCATATATCCCACATTCGTTGTAAAAATATCATAGTTAATATATTATTAAAATAATATATTTAAATGAATTATTTTATCGAGAAAAAGATAAAATATTAATTTTCAACAATTGTCATTTTAAAAATTTTCTCCATCTATATCCACATAAAATCAATATTTTCCTCATCATATAAATCAATAATTAATTATTCACAAATAATATTCTGAGAATCACAATATTGACAACCAGGTTTCAGGAAGAGGGCTTTCGATAAAATTTCTTCTTCTTCTTGGTATGATTAGGTGACCAAACCTCTCCTTAGAGCGAGAACTTTCTAGACATTGCCAATAATGTTATCTAATAATATTATTAGGATAATATGAATTATTGCTTCGATAATGAAAGATCTTGTGTAATGACAATTATTGAAACAACAACAATATAAAATATCAACGCTTGACAATTATTAACTCGATAAAATCTTTGAGCAGTAATTACGTAACCATTATTGAGTAGTGCCTTCTTACGTAAGAATCAATAATTGGTGCAATACGGGTATCTTCTTGTTCAACAAGCGTATTAGTGTGTTTTAACCATAGGGTATTCAACAATGATATTGGTACAACTTCGTAGATTATTTAAAAACAACTTATATTTGTCGTTTTTTCTTCATCCAATCGCTTTCAGTTATGGGGCCCACACATGGGCTGCTTGGTCGTAAATACGAATATTCGACCGATACGAATATTCCACGACCAAACGAATATTCCCAAACAACAATGAATATTTTATAACCACTTGCTTATTTTGAAATATTTGCATATTTAACCCTTAACTATCCACATTAATCAAATCAACCCTTACTATTTCAAAATAATAAATAAAGGAAATTCCTTTTTATTTAAAAAAATTTGAGGGTCTTCTGACCTCCCCTCCTTATGAAATTTCGTCCTCGAAATTGGCGTCACGTATACTGGTGTTTGAAAAGGTGAGGATACCTCGCTTTCATTTCCGTTTCAATTCCCGGTCATTTCCTCTATAGCATGATTCCTCCACAAAACTTTAACTTGTGGTATGACCTTTCTTAGCGTGGGACATGCTCCCTTCTATCCAAGATCTTGGCGGTACCTCCTCATACGTTAAGTCTTGACTATCTCGTCCGGTTCTAACTCGATAACGTGGTTCGGGTCTTTCACATATTCTGAAATACGGATATGTGAAACACATTATGAACACGAGACATACTCGGAATGCTTAAGATCTATAGGCTACATTTCCTACTCGGTCGAGAATTTGAAATGGACCGATAAATCATGGATTGAGCTTTCCTCTCTTCCCAAATCTTGTAACACCCTTCCATGGAGCAACTCGCATGACAATACATGATCCCCTACATTAAATTCCACGTCCTTTCAATGAAGATCGCATAACTCTTTTGTCGATCTTGTCTTGGTTTTTATCGTTGTCGAATCATTAGTCATACGTACTAACTCGGGTCCCAACAATGTTGCTTCACCCACCTCATCCCAACATATTGGGGAGCGACATTTTTGTCCATATAATGCTTGAATGGAACCATGCCTATATTTGTTTAATAACTATTGTTGTATGAGAATTCCACTGATGGCAAGTACTTATCAACTTCCTTTGAAATCTAGGACCACGAGTTTTAATATATCTTCAAGAGTTTGAGTAGTCCTTTACGATTGCCCATCCGTTTGAGGATGGTATACAAGCCCGAATAAATAAATCCGTGCCCATAGCTTTTTGCAAGCTAACCCAAAATCTTGAAGTGAATCTTGGGTCACGATCAAAACTATGGATACTGGCATGCCATGCAACCTCACAATCTCATTCACGTACATACTAGCAAGGCGTTCGAGGAATAAGTCTCCGTATCGGCAAGAAATGAAGCGAGACTTGGTTAATCTATCAACAATAACCCAAATAGCATTGATGCCTTGAGAAGCCGTAGGAAGAAGAATGTGAAATCCATAGTAATGTGTTCCCACTTCCATTAGGAATCTCAAGTGGTTGCAGCGGACCCTTAGGTACAAGATGCTCGCCTTTACCGTTAGCAAGTTAAACACATCGAGATAAACTTTGCAATCTCTCTCTTCATATTGTTCCACCAAAATGTATGTGAAGATCACGATACATTTTAGTACTTCGAGGATGGATTACAAATGGCGTATTGTGTGCCTCCATCATAATCTTGTACTTCAAATCAGTCGTTAGGAACACAAAGTCTAGAGTGGACTCGAAGTATTCCTTCTTCATCAATTCTCGCTTAGGAATAGCTCCTTCTTGTACTTTTTCTTCTTCACACGCATCATCTCAAGTCGGTGGCTTGAGCAATCTTAACTTTTTCTATTAAAGTTGGCTCTGTCGTATACTTGACATCATCCTTTTCGTTCCGCATATGATCTTCTACTCATCGCGTCATTACCACGTTCGCTTTTCGAGGATGGCATGATCGAACATGTCTTTGAAATGAGTCTCCTCTTGAGTTCTTGAAGCTCTTCCCACATTCCTTGCTCCATTCGAATTTTGTATCTCTCTGAGTCAATTTGCGTTAATGGAATAGCGATTCGAGAATATCCTTCAACGAATCTCCGATAATAACCAACTAAGCCTAGAAAGCTACGTATTTCGATTCTTGACTTAGGTTGCTCTCAAGCTGTGACTCATATCCCAATCTTGGATAGCACGTCACAATGACACCTATCGATTTCTTATCGCATACGAATATGGCGTCCCCTACGGAGAGATGCGGCAGGTGAATTCCACAAAGGAAGTCACAAGATAAAGGCTCGGTACCAAATTCTATAGTTGAATTTTAACTCACGAAGTTGATAGGAGCCATTCGATATGAGATTTTAGAAATGAGTTTTGTCTTTGGGTTCAAAGTCGATACAAAATTTAATATCGGGCTTTGGGAGTAAGCCGAGAAATTCTTGAAATCGTCGGGAAAAATCAATAACAACGGGAATATTATTCAAATCGGCGTGTCTTTATTCAAATCCATAACATGGACTAAGAAAATTTGACATCCGTAATAAGCGAATGACTTCATGGCTTGCGATATGAAAATGTTTGACTACAATGGTTTGATTGCTTGAATTGAATAACGAGTTGCTTAGGAATATGAAAACTAACAACCTTACGAAAATAATCAATTTCGGCGTGATGAGTAGTTAACCTTAAAATCACATCAAAACAAATATCTCTATAAAAATAAGGTTAACGGTAATGTGATAGTGCCTGACTGAATCAAGCAAGATTTATAAATAGTGGATGTGATGAAAGTTTCTCTAACGGAGTTTCCACGAGATAGGTCAAAGTCTAATTTCTCGAGTCGAGTTTAAGCGTTGCGTAAGTAAGAGAGATAAAAGAATGGGTAGAACCGATATCTAGTAAGGTATATACTTGCAAGAATTTATAATTAACTAACCCGTGCTAACCGTTCGGGTTCCTTGCATTTTTGACCGGTCACGACAAACGCTCTTCAAGAACCGTTGACTTTGACTTTTTTAGGACATCCTTTTGAGTCACCATTCCATTTGGTGGGTTTCGATATCGTCTGATCTCGGCGATATGTCCTTCTTTTCCACAATTATAGCATACCTTAAGCTGTTGTGGGCGGTTTGGTGATATGTCCCTCTTTCCGCATTTGTAACATGTCTGATAGGTGGTCGTTCTCCTCCTTAAAACTAGTTACTCTTTGGTAGCGTCTTCACATGGTCGTTGTTGAATCTCCTCTTTTTAAAATCTCCTCCCGACTCGCTTCTTCTATTTTCATGGTACGATTACCACCGGAGTAGTTCCGCCTTTAATACGTATTCTTCTTTCTCATTTGGTTATCGTTATTCGATGATGACTCTATCTTGGTATGATCACGGTTATGGTCCCTCGGTTGAGCGTACTCGTTATCTCGCTCTAACAACCTGAGCCACATTGACAACATCCGAATAGAGAAAATTTATGAGAAATGAGATCTTGGCGTATGTCGGGTTTCAAACCTCTCGAAACATCGCGTCATCGTTCCTCATTCTCCACCAAATGAGGTCTGAACTGGATAACTCATGAACTTCGCCTCGTCTTTGGGACAATCATGTTATTACGCTCTAGTCTAATAAACTCCACTTCCTTCGTATAGCCGAATACTTTGGGGAAGTACTTGTCATTGAGCTATTTCAAACGTCTCCCGGCGACATCTTTGAGTGCAATTTGGATGGGTGCGCTTCTGATTCCACCGATGTCTGCCTCGCCACGGAACATAAAAGGCGGCGAATGGAACTTTCTGTTTCTCCGTGCATCCCAAGACATCGAATATCTTGGTAATTTGTTTGACCCACGTCTCGCCTTAATCGGATCCGGCTTTCCCGAATTCGGTGGTCCTGACTCTTTGAAGCGCTTGCATTTGTGACCATCCAGTGAATTGCTATCATTTCCTCTCGTATTTTGAACACGAGTCTCCCTAAATGCGATTTTGCATGAAGCGCAAAAAGCTTCTAAACATCCCCTCGTTCATCATCGCTTTCGGTGGTGTTGTTCACGGGAGGAACATTACCCGACTGTTGCACGTTCTCCTCGTTGGTGAGTCTGAGGCATCTCCACGGTCTCATTTGCTCTTTGTTAATATTCTCGATCGACATTCTCAAATCTTGTCATAAAATAAGGGTTAATTAAGGAAATCAATATATCACATAATATCCTATATCTTGACCAACTAACAAATAAGCTTAGGTAGGACACACTAGCGAAGGATTTACTCGTCTCTCCCTCTAGTTTTATTCCCGATCTCGCCGGAGATCATATCCCTAAGCTCTCGATACCAGCGTGGCGCCCCCAAAATAGGTATACACAACACCCATTACGAAGTCGCCAAATACATGGTGCAAGAAGCAAACTACAACTTCAATAATACAAATGTCGTGTGAAATACGACAATATATCTTTAATGAGTTTAAATATAATATTGTCTTCTAGACAATATCCACACGCAAATAAATAAATCCCCATCATAATTATTGATTCATTATTTTACAAAATGGTGAGGACTACTAAACAACTCTCTCTAGAACCTTCATTCCATACCCAGACTAGTACTCGCATTACATTCTCGCCTCTGAGAAGAAAAATGGAACAACAAGGAAAAGGGTGAGCTCAACTAGCCCGATAAAGAATATTATGACTAAGATAATATACAACAAATTATCGTTAGTCTTCAACGAGGAAAAATCGATAGAATACAATAGACAACAAGTTTGGATCAATATTATAATGAAATAATAATTCATAGAAGAGTTACGTAGAGAATGAAATCTACTATAATCTATGAATTTATGAGTCCATCATCAATATTTTATCCTGTAACATCAATCGATATGCATACGGAATCAAATATTCATCTTTGCACTACTGAGGCAAAGATATTCATCGATTAGTCAGTATTCATTTAAACACTGTTCATCTTTGCACTCTGAGCCAAAGATATTAATCAATCGGTCGTATTCATCTCAACACTGTTCATCTTTGCACTCTGGGCCAAAGATATTCTTGAGATCATTCATTCATCTTTGCACTCTGGGCCAAAGATATTCAATAATATCATCATTTAAGGCGAGGATGATGAAAATATTTTTAAAAAGCGAATCCGGTGAAACAAAATGACAAGGATTAAGGATTAAGGATTAGTACTTGGTTTTATCACGCCCAAAAATACCTCAAAAATAATCATAGTGGTGTAAAATTCAAGAATGATCAAAACATGGATACAATCGAGTTAGTATCCGAATAGATATTTTGGACAAAAAAGAAGAAATTTTATTTTTAAATTGAATAATCAGAGTATCGTGAATAGTGTCAGATATCGTGAATAGTCTTAGATATCGTGAATAGTAACTCAAACACCAAAAGATAGAAATTCCACAAAAACATCTTCACGCTTCATGAATAGTACTCGTGAATAGTAACTCGTGAATAGTAACTCGTGAATAGTAACTTCGTGAATAGTAACTCGTGAATAGTAACCCATGAATAGTAACCCAGAGCATGAAAAAGTTCCAAATTTGATAAAACTTGGATCAACATTTCAAATGATATAATGATATTGAAGAAATAATATCATTCTGAAAAAAATAATATCCCTTACCTCGAAGATCGATCTTACAATTAAAAACAGGATATAGGCTATGACTTGGACTTGCACCAGTATAGCAATACTCAAAGTATACTCAAAATACTCACAAGAATACGCTCGATAATATAGAGAGAAAACTTGAGTTTACGGTGTGATTTTCAATTCTAACCTAAGCACCTATTTATAGGAAATTGCTTAGAACACAGCAAAGCGAAAATTTAATAAATTAATAATATAATTATATTATTTTCTACACATGTCTAGAATCTGATTTCAGCCATCAAACACATGCCACCTTCTAGAAAAAAATAAGAAAAACATTTTTCTAATTTTAAATATTTTAAACTTCAAAAATTAATTATTTGAACTTGAAACTTCAATAATTCATAATAAATAGCCATTTCATCAGAAAATTTGAATCTTGCGAGTTTTTATAGGAAATTCAATTCTCTACAACTTTGCGAGAAGAAAGTTTTCCAAATTCCAATCAAAATTGACCGAAATCCACAAGCGGGCAATTTTACATTTATAATCAAATTTCGATCGATAAATGGGGTCCACAGACATGTTTAACATGTTTTAAACATTTATTGCAACAAAAATACTCTTCCTCCTCGTATATTCATATATCCCACATTCGTTGTAAAAATATCACAGTTAATATATTATTAAAATAATATATTTAAATGAATTATTTTATCGAAAAAGATAAAATATTAATTTTCAACAATTGTCATTTTAAAATTTTCTCCATCTATATCCACATAAAATCAATATTTTCCTCATCATCATATAAATCAATAATTAATTATTCACAAATAATATTACGAGAATCACAATATTGACAACCGAGGCGGTTCAGGAAGGGGGCTTTCGATAAGAATTTCTTCTTCTTTGGCGGCGCTTGATTAGGTGACCAAACCTCTCCTTAGGCAGAACTTTCTAGACATTGCCAATAATGTTATCTAATAATATTATTAGGATAATATGAATTATTGCTTCGATAATGAAAGATCTTGTGTAATGACAATTATTGAAACAACAATGAATATAAAATATCAATATGACAATTATTAACTCGATAAAATCTTTGAGCGATAATTCGTAACCATTATTGAGTAGTGCCTTCTTACGTAAGAATCAATAATTGGTGCAATCTGGTGTCTTCTTGTTCAACAACGCGTATTAGTGTGTTTTAACCATAGGGTATTCCAGCGATGATAGCAGTAACAACTTCTGTAGATTATTTAAAAACAACTTATATTTGTCGTTTTCTTCATCCAATCGCTTTTCGTTATGGGGCCCACACATGGTTGCGGCCGGTAAATACGAATATTCGACCGCACGAATATTCCACGACCAAACGAATATTCCCAAACAACAATGAATATTTTATAACCACTTGCTTATTTTGAAATATTTGCATATTTAACCCTTAACTATCCACATTAATCAAATCAACCCTTACTATTTCAAAATAATAAATAAAGGAAATTCCTTTTTATTTAAAAAAAAATTCGGGGTCTTACAGTATTCCTCGAAGAACTTCTTGGCCTACCCCCGGAGCGTGAAATCGAGTTTGGTATCAACCTTGAACCCGGTACAAAACTCATTTCCAAAGCCCCATATTGAATGACTCCTATTGAACTTCAGGAGTTAAAAACCCAACTACAGGAATTGTTAGACATCGGTTTCATTCGTCCTAGTACGTCTCCTTGGGGTGCTCCTGTTCTATTCGTGAAGAAGAAAGATGGAAGTATACGACTTTGTATTGATTATCGGGAGTTGAATCATGTCACCATAAAAAATAGGTACCCGTTGCCTCACATTGATGACCTGTTTAACCAGTTGCAAGGAGCCAAATTCTTTTCAAAGATTGATCTTCGTTCCGGATATCATCAGTTGAAGATTAAAACTTATGACATTCCAAAGACTGCTTTCAGAACTTGGTACGGGCATTATGAATTCTTAGTCATGTCTTTTGGATTTACTAATGCTCCTGCTGCCTTCATGGATATGATGAACCGAGTATTCAAGGAATATTTGGATAACTTTGTGGTCGTCTTTATTGATGACATCCTCATATACTCCAAAACCCGTGAAGACCATGAACAACACTTGAGGCTGATACTCCAAAAGCTTCGTGAAAATAAGCTATATGCCAAGTTGAAGAAATGCGAGTTCTAGCTTGAGGAAGTTGCATTCCTTGGGCACGTGATATCAAATCATGGGATATCTGTTGACACGGCAAAGATTGAAGCAATTCAAAGCTGGGAGCAACCTAAATTAGTGACCGGAGTACGTAACTTTCTTCGGCTTAGCTGGTTATTATCGGAGATTCGTAGAAGGGTTTTCTCAAATCGCTACTCCATTAACTCAGCTGACTCGAAAAGATATAAAATTTGGATGGAGCGAGGAATGTGAAAAGTGTTTTCAAGAACTCAAGAGGAGACTCATTTCAGCACCTGTTCTGACAATACCATATGGCTTGGAGGGATTTGTCATCTATAGTGATGCTTTAGGAAAAGGGTTAGGATGTGTTCACATGCAATATAGGAAAGTCATAGCCTATGCCTCACGACAACTCAAAGAATATGAGAGGAATTATCCTACTCATGATATAGAGTTGGCAGCTGTCGTTTTTGCGCTTACGATTTGGAGGTATTACCTATATGGAGAGAAGGTGGAGATCTATACGGATCATAAAAGCCTCAAATATTTCTTCACTCAAAAGGAACTCAACATGCGGCAATGACGATGGCTTAAGCTATTGAAAGATTATGATCATACCATTCAATACCATCCTGGAAAAGTTAACGTAGTAGCTGATGCATTGAGTAGAAGATCATATGCGGGTACGAGTGCATTATGGTCAACGCAAAAGCCCATTTTATATGACTTACAAAGGATGGAGATAGAGTTAAAGACTCTAGGGACCCATGTGATGATGCCGATATTAAGAGTACAACATACTTTAATCGATAAAGTTAAAGGTGCTCAAGCTACAGACCTGGAGCTGATACGTATGAGGAAGAAATTACAAGAAAGTGCTATACCGGAAGCAAGAATCGATGAAGAATGAATACTTTGAGTCAACTCCAGACTTTGTGTTCCTAACAACCCTGATTTAAAGTATAAAATCATGATGGAGGCGCACAACACACCGTTTGCAATCCATCCTGGGAGTACCAAAATGTATCGTGATCTTCGACATATATTTTGGTGGAGCAATATGAAGAGAGAGATAGCGGAGTTTATCTCAAGGTGTTTAACTTATCAACGAGTTAAGGCGGAGCATCAAGTACCAAAAGGTCCATTGCAACCACTTGAAATTCCAGAATGGAAGTTAGAGCACATTACCATGGATTTTGTTACTGGTCTTCCCAAGGTTTCTCAAGGCATAGATGCAATTTGGGTCATTGTTGATAGATTGACTAAGTCTGCTCATTTCTTACCTATACGAGAAACTTATACACTTGAACATCTTGCTCGTATATACATAAACGCGATTGTAAGACTGCATAGTATGCCAGTATCCATAGTTTCTGATCTAGACCCAAGATTCACTTCAAGATTTTGGGTTAGTTTACAAAAAGCTATGAGCACGGATTTATGATTTAGCTCGGCATATCATCCTCAGACGGACGGGCAGTCGGAGAGGACTATTCAAACTATTGAAGATCTATTAAGACTCTGTACCCTTGACTTCAAGGGAAGTTGGGACAAGTTCTTACCATTGGTGGAGTTTTATTACAACAACAGTTATCAAGCAAGTATTGGCATTGCTCCATTTGAGGCGTTGTATGGAAGAAAGTGTCATTCTCCAGTATGCTGGGATGAGGTGGGTGAAGCAACATTGTTGGGACCGGAGTTGGTACGTATGACTACGAAAAAGATTCAAATGATCTGACAACGTATAAAAATCTCACAAGATTGACAAAAGAGTTATGCTGATCTTTATCGAAAGGACGTGGAATTCGATATTGGAGATCATGTGTTGTTACGTGTTGCTCCATGGAAGGGAGTTACGAGATTTGGAAAGAGAGGAAAGCTCAACCCTCGATTCATTGACCCATTTTTAATCCTTGATCGAGTAGGAACTATGGCCTATAGACTCGCCTTACCGCCATGTATGTCTCGTGTTTATAACATTTTTCACATATCTATGTTACGTAAATATGTGAAAGACCCGAACCACATTATTGAATTAGAACCGGACGAGATAACGGAAGATTTAACGTATGAGGAGGTACCTGTTAAAATCTTGGATAAGAAGGATCATATTCTACGCTCCAAGGTTATACCTCAAGTCAAAGTTTTATGGAGAAACCACGATGTGGAAGAAATGACCTGGGAGTTAGAATCTGAGATGAAGTCAAGATATCCTCACCTCTTCGATATACCAGGTACGTACCCTAATTTCGAGGACGAAATTTCATAAGAAGGGGAGGTTGTAAGACCCTAACTTTTATGAATAAAGAATAATTTTCTCGAAATATATTTTTGAATATTATGTTATGGATTTGATATAATGTTATAGCTGTGGGTAATATTTACAAATTTTGCAAAGTAAATAAGTGGTTATATAATATTCGATTGGTCGGGAAATATTCGTTTTAACAGGGAATATTCGTACGACGGCACAATCATTGGTGGACCCCACAACGGAAGTATTGTCGTAGTTAGAAAATAATAGAATTATCTTGTTATAAAAATAACGACGAAAGTATTACCGTTAAACTGTTGAACTACTCGGTAGTAAAAGTACAGTAATACGCGTGGTTGCATAGTAGCACACGATATTGATTATTGATGCTTACGTGAGAAGTCACTCAGTTATACTCAAATTTTGCTAAAGTAATTGTTGCATCATATCTCTCATATTATTATTTCAATTATTTTCACAGTATCATCTGCATAATATTTATTATTATTAAATTAATAATTAAGACGACAAAGTTATTCATATTATTATTTGCAATATTGACAAAGTCTAGAAGTTGTGTTAAGGAGAGGTTTGGTCACCTAATTGCGCGCCAATAAGGAGAAATTGGTACTTCCATTGTGTTGGGATTATTAGTGTTAGTGGAAATTGATATTTATTTCGATAATAATTGATGTCTGGAGATTATATTGACCAATTGGGTAATTAATCGGATAAATGAGCAATTAATTGCTATTATTTCACATGCTTATAACTATTTGTTCACATGTGTGTACTATTGATTCACGTTCATGTACTATTAGGGGAGGTGGTGCAAGATTGATAATACTTGCATGACTAAATTAAAAATGAAGATAAAGAGGAAGGTGTTATACTGTAATATTTCGAGCCCCAAAACGTGCAATTATCGAAACTATATTTTCCTATAAATAGAAGCTCATTCTTCTTTAATTCTCACTTATTCACTAAGTCTCACAAGAGCAATTATTATAGAGAGAAAGAAGAAGAGAAGTCTGCTACCTCACTATTCCAGTATTTAGTTTCTTCTAATGTAAGGGGTATTATTTCTTTTGTATTCATGAAGAGGGTTATTTTCTTTCAATACTCGTAAGGGTTGTTATTCCATTCTTTATTATTTTGTTGGAAAAACCTGTCTGTGCGGTCTATCGCATGCTTGGTGAATTTTGTTGTTATTCCATTCTTTATTATTCTGTTAGAATATCCTGTTTGTGCGGAATACGCATGACCTGGTTCCATTCTTTATTATTCTGTTGGAATATTCTGTCTATACGGGTTACGCATGACCTGGTTCCATTCTTTATTATTACATTGGAATAACTCGTCTGCATGTGCGGATTACGACACTGGTGAATTCTTATGTTATTCCATTTTTATTATTCATTGGAATAACTCATCATGTGGATTACCGCATGCATGGTAAATGATCCTTCATATTCATTCCTTATTAAATCGTGGAAATGATCTGTCTACGTGGAATACCGCATGGCGGGCAAAAATCCATTTGCGGTTTCATATATTCTATTATACCCAGTTGGTTAAAGTTTTGGCTTCTATACTCCGTGAAATTAGTGGAATATCCTTGATATTTGCGCTTCATCTAGTATCTTTTCATGGAAATATTCTTCTGAGCATTCTTGAATTTTACTCCACAAAATAGTATCATGTTGACAATTTGGACGTTATTGACTTCTAGATAAATTAAATTATAAATCTTTAAAAATTTATCCTTAAACTTGTTTTATTGAATTCTTATATCATTATCATCATCATCATGTTTATAATATATTGAAAGTCATATGTGGCCTGTAGTGCATAGATGGACTTGGTATGATTATGACGAGGATTATCCAAAGATAATCACGACCATAATGTTACAAATGATGTGGTAAAAGTCCTCATCGTTAGTAGTAGTGCATTGATGGACACGATTGTTGGCGTGATCATGACCATTGATGAATACATGAATATCCTCGCCCGTAGTGCATGGATAAGTTATGGTCGTGATACTAATGAATATCCTATGGTCGTAGAAAAGGGGATGATGTGGTTTATTTATTAAGCTAAGTCTCGCCGATAAAAGTGATGAAAATCCTTTTAAATCATAGAATATAGTAGATTTTATTCTACTACAGCTTAAACTTGATGGTTGTTATATTTTATCGGTTTAACACTATCAGAGGTGACGATAAATTATTCTACATTATCTGTGTAATATATTTAACCGGGCTAGTTGAGCTCACCCTTTCTTTCACCGTTTCTCTCGTGAAATGAGAATATAGTTGGGACGAGTGGGGAGCGGATTGACAAATCCAGATGGTTGTTTTAGTAGTCCTCACCGTTTCTATAAAATAGTGTGACAATAAATATAATGAGGACTCCATTGAGTGTGGATATTATACAGATGACAATATTCTTATTAAAACTCTTAGATTATGTTTTTTCGTATTTTACACGACTGTTGTATAATTAAGTTGTATATGAAGTATCATGTATTTGGTGACTCAAGATGGGTGATGTATACTTATTTTGGGGGCGTCACATCGGGCATATGATATATCATCTCACCCCGCACCGGCCTTGGCCTTGGCCCTAGCCCTGGCCCTGATTATATGTATATATATAATTTTTTTTAAAATTAGTATTTTGTATATATATATATATATAATTATGTACTTATTTAGGTTATTTCATTATAAATTCATAACATTTATAATATAATATATTGCTAGTAATAGAAAGGTTACATCTCTAAATAAAATTAGAAAAATTTAATTTAAAAAAATGATAATCTGATAAACGGGATGAGGTGGGTATGGGATGTTATTTTTTGAGGCGAGTCAGATTCGGGAGATAACTCTGTATTAACGGGGTGCTAGGACTAGAGACTCTAAATTTAAGATATATTTATCATTGCTCCAAGTTCTATAATGCTATTCTCATACAGAACTAAAATTTTCATGAACTAAACAAATATTATTGAGTCTGAATTTGTACAATTTTGTGTATACTAGTAAGCTAATACCTTGCACTTTTGTTTCAACAATATTCTTGAAGCAAGAGTTACATAAGGAAAATGATATATTTACATTTATTTTTAAATTATTAGTGGATAAATATTAATAATAATCTTTATAAAAAGATATGTAATAAATAGGGTTTTTTTTTATAATTTTATTTAATTTCATGTATTAAAATATTTTTTAATTATAATAATTGACATAAATTTATCACAAAATAACTTTTTACATAATCTCTTGCAGAAAGAAATACGCCAGCAGCCCAGCAATAATAATTTTGTAGAAAAATTTACCTAATTGACATTTTGATGATAATTCTTATCCCCGTTTCTAGTTATTTTTGCTTTTAATATTTTTTTCCTTGTATTTTCCATGTTACAAACATAATCTTACAAATAATTATAATTTCAGAATGTCTTCACTTTACAAATAATTATAATTTATCTCGGAAGATATATGAAGTACTCCATATAACCTCGTAATGCAGAATATATTACGAGTACCAATTTTAATCTTGATGTCATCAGTTGCTTGCAATCGAAGCCTAATTTTATGTCTTGAAAATTGCTTAAACCATAAAACCTGTAGGCTAAAACTCAAATGCAATCAAAGAAGCCAAGGCAATTGGAAAAATCAAAATGCTTACAATTAAGAAATGTTTTAGCTTCAATAACTTTTTTACAATCAGGAAACAATTTGAAAGCATCAAATAACAAAGATTAGTGCATCAAAAGAAAGCATCTTGCAGTGAAGTTAAACATTTTGCACACTGCCTTAACCTCTATTTCTTAACCTCATATTTCAGCTTTGACTCGTTATGCTCAGGAGCTCCAACAAAGCCCTAAATTCTCTTGTTATCTAAAACTTTGCCAGGAAACAACTGCTTTACGTTTGATCCTATGTTCCCAGATAATACTATTCGTATCCAACTTTTGGATCTCCGAAAGAGAGAATGTGCTTTTTCCTCCGACATTCTCTTTCCTTCGCGAACCAAATAACGCGGGCTTTGCCCCAGCTACTGCTATCCTTGGGAAACCAAAAGATCTACCGAATGAAGGGGGTACAGTTTTTCCCTTAGCCTTTGGAGAGGAGAGGGCAGAAAAGAAAACGTCCTTGGCACAAGTTTTTTTGTTTCCTGCACCACTACCCTCACTTTTAACGGGGTTGATCACTACATTAGTCACTGTCAGTCCAGGAGACAAGCGAGCTACCTTTCTTTGATTCTGTAAGAAAGATAACGAAAATGAACTGCTTATGGTGGTCAAGGTGGGTTTAAGGATCTCTTGCGGTGGAACAAAATCTTCTATGGTGTTGCATTTCCTCTGGTGGCCTAGATTCACACCCTCAGTCCATCGTACTAAAGCGACTCGAGAAGAACGATTAGGGTCATAATCTATCTTTTCTACAATGCCCATAGACGAAGTGCTTCTTTTCAGATCAATTTTTCGATGCAATCGCTTTGATCCACCCCCTCGGTGAAAAATTGTAATACGATCGGAGGAATTCCTACCAGCAGACTTACCTTTACTAAAAGTGAACTGTCTTCTATACTCACCCAAGCTCTTCTCAGTGTCGTGCATGGTTGTGTCCACGTTATTTCTGGGGTCAATTAATTGTTTCCTCTCTTTATCTTTGTTAGCATGTACATGAGCTTTCCTGACCATTTGATGCGCACTTCGGAGCATTTTGACTCCAATTTGTGTCTGGTTGTCATATGTCAAAGGAAATACCTACGAAATACATATAAAATCTCTAGCAATTGAATAAATTCCGCATTTAAATTATCCAAGCGTCAACTAGCGTTTGAGTAATACTAAAAAACATTGTCATTACTATTTATAAAGCAAGTAAGCAATAAAAACTTTATACAATGAGAGGGGACATAGCCAACCATTCTCATAGTTCACTAAATATGTTAATCTATTCATGACAGGAAATGTACAACGACCACAAACTTGTAATATATCAATTACCAGTTACCAAAAGATGAAAAAAATTATTAGCAGAGTGATCATGAAGTTATATAAATAAACCTAGAAGGTCCAGCCACTTGAGATGCATTTCGATGAATATAATAACATATTTCTATACAACAACCCAAGTTCAGTACTCCAAAAATTTAACATAGAAAGTCTGCAGAATTAAGAATACACAAGTCTACACATTCAACTTACTAGATTGCACTATATTATAAACATGTATTCCTGAAGTTCCACAAAAATAGAACAAGCATTAAGGAGATACTTTTGTTCCATGTTTAACCCTAAGAATCACAAGTTGGTAGTTTAGTAGTGATGACATGTTAATTTAATTATGATGGCAAACTTTATACTACTATGAACTATCAATAACAAAAGGATTCCTTTTGTAGAAAAATAAAATTAGTAAATGGATTCTTTTTGTCAAATAGGTGAACATCACAAAAATGCTCTTTGCAAATCCAACACAGAAAATATTAACAATTAGCAGGAGAGGAAAAAGATAAAGGACAAAGATTACATATAGATCAACAATAACATATAAAATTAAAATTAAAAAAAAAAAGAACCCAAACTTTCAGTTTATGGACATCAGTCATCTGTATAAATAATGTTACTATATCGATACAAAAATCGAGAATCTCTACAAATACAGACATTTCACGTTCACAAGTACACCATACAAACAATAATATATATAATTATATATATTCAAAGTAGAAAAGTAGATATTTACAGATCTGTAAGCAGCTAAAGAAGAGGAATGAAGATCTCGTCGTCTCATATGTCGTAGGAGCAAGGCCGTCGTCATCTGATTAATCTTTTTTCCTTGAGCTTGTTTATTTAAGCAACAATCCAGATAATTGGAAACCTTCTTAGGGTTTTAAAAGTAATGGTTTTGCTTAGGTAAGGGCAGCCCGCCAGGCCCAATCCATGACCAGCCCAAATAAACGTGTTACCTATATACTATAAAAGTAATTACCATGAAACACTCATACAATACTTATCTCACTAGTTCTTCAAAATCGGTAATATTAATAAAAGATAATCAGTAAAAATAGAAGATATTAATAAAAGATTAATAATTATAAATATCAGGATAATCATTAATAGACTAGTTTTATAATTAGTTCCCTCCATCTCAAGTCTTAATTAATTAAAAATATTTTCTTAAAATATATATGCTTTCACCTAATTAGTTTTCTTTGCAATAAAAAAAGATCGCTTGTTCCAATAATATTCGATGCGTTCTCTCTGTGTATTAAAAAAATATATAATTGAAGTTCATCTGCTTAATGTTGCAACTTAAAATGCATTTAGTATACTAGTATAATAGTTGGAATAAGGTTTGCAACTTCAAATGCATGTAGTATGATGGTTTGAATAAGGTAAAATAGGAATGCAGTATGAGAGTTTGAATAAGGTAAAATATGTATGGGTTTGGTATTCAAAATTTTCTTAATTTGTTTTTATGATAATCAGTGATAGATTAATATAATTAAAATATTTTTAATTGAAAAATACTTCAGATGCTAGGGAGAACTAATTATAAAATTAGTCTATTTGGATTAGCAACCATGAGACTAAATGTAACAAACCCAACGACCTAAATGTAACAAGCCCAACTTGCGCGTTGCGGCATAATTATTTAATTTGTTAATAATAAATTTATACGTGCAATTAATAAATTAAAATATAATAAGAAGATGGTAGATTGTTGTGCGATGATATGCTAATAGTATTGTGTCATTTTTTATATTATTATGTACATCAGAACAAAAAAATCTCTTTCTTTTAAACAAAAAATGTGATATATACTTGATCAAGGTTGTACAAAAAATGTGTCCATCAAATTAGATATTGTTATTTAAGTGCATAGCTAATTTGATGACTTGTATTGAAAAATTATAGGATTAATTACATATTATAGTACATTTTAAAAATAATTACAATAATCATACATCCATAAAATAATTACAAAAATATGACACTTCATCATATTTATTTACAATACTAATACAATTAGGAATCCTTAATTTAAGGGATTAATATTAATGGGCTGACATGATAAATTAGTGTCCATCTTAAAATCGGGTTGGATTACTTGGGTTTGTGTTGTTTTTATGTTTTGTGTAGAATGGTTGATACAAGGAAGAAGGATGGAAAGAGGAAAAGAATCACGGATGGTGATTCTGTTAAGGACTTGAAGAAGTTTGCTATGGAGAGGAATGAGAAGTTTGTTTATGTATTGGTTACCATTAAAATATATTTTGGTTACTAACATATAACTGTTTGGTTACTTCTTTAGTATGTTTTTTGTTATTGTTAACTTATGATTTGGATACCATTCTTGTTCCCTAAATTTGGGATTTTGGTTACTTTTTTATGTTGTTTTGGTTACCATGTATTTGCTTAGTATACATTGGTGACTAAACTGGGTTTTGTATACATGTTGTTTATATGTTGGTTACCATTAAAACATGGTTTGGTTACTATCATATAAATGTTCGATTACTTTTTAGTATGTTTTTGGTATACATATTTTTGTTTTGGTGACCTTTAAATTATGTTTTGATTAATATTATATATAACTGTTTGGTTACTACATAAACTGGTTTGTACTACATGTTGTTTATATTTTGGTTACCATTAGATTATATAATATAAATGTCTGGTTACTGCTTTATTATGTTATGGTTACTGTTATATTATGATATGATAACTATTATTGTGCAGTCAATATGGGATGTTGGCTACTTTTTATAGTCTATTTTGGCTACTGTGTAATTGGTATATTATGTTTTGGTTAGTATGATATTATTTGTTGGTTACTACGTAATTGTTTATGGAATAAATATTGTTTATATTGGTTACTAATGATTATGTAAATCTAATTTTGTTTATTTGCAGTTATGGGATCTTTATTATGAGGAATGCAACAGAAAATTCACTGAAAAAGTTATATATTGGTGTGACATGGAAGTCCCCAACATTATTACGAAGAAATTGAACCCAAGTTAGTTGAAGAAGTTTAAGGCATCATTAGTTTGTGGATGTATTATTTTTGTAAATAATCCAAGGCATAATAAACCATGTATTTTCTTAGTATACATTGATGTATTATTTTTGTAAATTCTTTCAAATATCTTCTACAAGGTTTATGCTCTTCTAGTTTTACTTCCATTTCCACAAACACATCCTATATGGGCTCTTTATTCACTAATCCCAATGTATTTCTCTTCCTCCCACAGGTTCATAATGCAAAAGTCTTTTCTAGAGAATGAGTGCAGCCATGAAGAAGAAAGTAGCAGCAGCCAAAAAGCTCAAGTTTCAAGAAGATTTCTACCATATTTTGATTAGTTCGGTTGTCGTTGTCTTGTCCTTCTTAATTGTGTTTCGTACTTTGGTTTTTATTGGATATCCATAACCATTTGTTATGGTTAGTGAGTCTGTAATGTTTATTAGAACTTATGTAAATGGGATTACATATTTGATCATATTACCAGTGATTTGACGTTGTTTGTTGGTTCGTATTTGTTACTTCTAAGTTGTGTCTGATACATTGTTTGAAAGGTGCAGTTGGTAACCAAACATGCATAGAAGGGTAACCATTTTATTTATTGGTAGTAACCAGATAGTTACTAGCTTGTATCAGGACATATATCAAGTGTTAAATGTATATATGAGAGTATACATGGGTTGCCTAAACTGGGTTGGATATGCAGGTTGTTTCTGTTTTAATTACCATTAAAATCTGTTCTGGTTACTTTCATATAACTATTTGGTTACCTCTTTATTATGTTTTGGTTACTGTTATCTTATGGTTTGGCTACTATTATTGTGCCCTCAATGTATATGTTTTATTTATACCATGTCATCATGATGGAATAAGAAACTCAAATTAAGAGTTCCAATTTATATATAGGATGGTCACTTATAGATCTCATATTAAAATAAAAATAGTTTGAGAGGTGCAGTTGGTATCCAAACCTGCATATAAGGGTAACCATTTTAGTTTTTGTTAGTAACCAAATAAATAAAAACTTATATTAAAACAATTATCAAGTGCTTAATGTACATGTGAGGGTTCTTTTTTATCTAGATTATGGATACTTTTAAATTACATAGTTATAAAAGTTATTTGGAAATAGTCCAGTTGGTAAATAAATATTAATATAAATGTAACCATTTTATTTTAGATAGGTAACCAAATTTACATAAAAATGTTTCATAACAGTTACCAGTTGTTTAATGTATATGTATGTTTAATTTATATTGACAACTCATGATGGAATCAAAAATCAAAATATTAATCAATAACAATTTTGGTTACTGTACACCATCAAAAATGTTACCAACCATGTGGTTAATGGTTACTACAGTAAACAATTATATATTCCTATATTTACATTCTTTTTGTTTATGTTCCGTTGAAATAAAGCACAATTGGAATAATCTCTATTGTCTGACAACTAAATAAACATTGTACACTAACCAAATCAATATTAGACAGTAACCAAACTACATAATCTTAGTAACCAGAACATAAACCACATTTTTACATGCAATTTTAAAGGCCTAAATGATGGAATTTGACCAAAAAACCATGCAGTTCACGAGCTAAGCTCATGACTTTTGATCGTTGACCCGTTTCCAATGAAACTAGGCTCTAAAAATACAAAAATTTGACACTCCACACTTGACAGAAATTACCAAATTGCCATTGAATCAAAACTGTCCATAACTATAAAAAAACATCAGTACAAGTGTACATTAATATTATTCAGCAACCAAATAAACATTATACAGTAACCAATTAAATAGTATACAATAACCAATATATATAATCAGATTAACAATTGTATAAAAATGGAACAATATACAGAATAAAAAAGATCCCTACACATAAAATCTCAATATTGTTGGCCTTGTGAATCTCCTATAGAACAGAGGCATAAACTCACTAGCTCATTCAAGAATGGGACGGCGAGTTTATTGAAGTTGTGTCTCAGTTCAGAAGCATGGTTGGGAGTCTAGTGTCTATAACCATCACCCTTGCCTTGACTGCAAGCTCTCCAAGGTTTCTATCTAGCTTTATGGAAGTTCCTAAGTGTTAGAACAACCAATGTAGTCAATAAGTACCAGTGTACATTAATATGCTTCAGTAACCAAATATACAGTAACCAATTAATAAGTATACAACAACCAATATATATAAGTATAATCAGATTAACAGTTGCATGATGGTAACCAATGTAGTCAATAAGTAACCTCCAATATAAAAGAAACAATTATCAAACAATATAACATTATAATCTTACACAGTAACTAGGTCATCACTAATGAGTAACCATTATAATTTTACATAGTAATCTAGTCAGTAACCAATATAATGTTAAACAGTAACCAAGTCAGCATTAGTCAGTAACCAAGTTAGCATTTTTCAATATCAAAGTCAGCATTAGTCAATAATATTTGTTTGGTTACCATTATAATTTCACACAGCAACCAAGTCAGTAATCATTATAATGTTACACAGTAACCAAGTCAGCATTAGTCAGTAACTAATATAATGTTACACAGTAACCAAGTTAACATTAGTCAGTAACCAAGTCAACATTAGTCAGTAATATTATGCAGTAACCAAGACAACATTAGACAGTAACCAAGACAACATTAGCCAGTAACCAATATAATGTTACACAGTAACCAAGTCAGCATTAGTCAGTAACCAAGTTAGCATTAGTCAGTAATATTATGCAGTAACCAAGACACCATTAGTCAGTAACCAAGTCAGCAATAGTCAGGAACCAAGACATAATTAGTTAGTAACCAAGACAGCATTAGACAGTAACCAACATGTTGTAGGAAGGTAACCAATGTATTTGATGAGTCACTATTAATATAAAAAAAATCAGTTGAACTCATTTAAAAATTTTAAAACAATCAAATAAACATTAATCAGCAATAAAATTTATAATAAACAGTAACCAATTTATATCTATTTAGTAACCATAATATAAAACATATTTTCAAATGCATTTTGCAATCAAAACATTCAGTATTCTTACTTTGTGACCATTTTTTAGTGCGAAAAACTTAAGAAAGGTAACCAATATGGAAATTTGTAGTAAACATAGGTAACTATATGCATATAACTTTTAAATTCACATACCTCAGTATTCAAATTTGTATCGAAATTGCTGTTGATCTTGTAATCAACAATCACTCTGTAGTCGTAAGTTTTTGGTTACTGAACTTGAAGAAGTTGTTGATTTTGTATGCTATTTTCCGATCTCAGAGTTGCGTCGCGACAAAAGGTTTCGTCTTCTCCGATCTCAGAGTCGCGACATAATTTTTGTCTTCTCCGATAGATTTGTCATTGATCTGTTGTTGCGATTTTAAAGTTGCATGAATTTAGGTGCGGTTAGTTGCAAATATGAAAGTCGGTAACTGACATGTAGGAGTTAATGATACATGATTTTAGCAACGTAATATTGTGTTTGTGTTATTTTTGTAAGTATTTTGTGTGTGTTTTTGTTTCTGTAAATACTTTCTAATTGTTGTATATTAATGTTAAAGACTCAAAATTATATTTACCAAGAATAACATACTTTGAAATATTAGATTTTGTAAATAACCTTGTAATGTTTAGATTTTTATATTATTATTATTATATTATGATTGGATTGGGATAGAAATCTCTGACCGGGAAAAATAAAATTTTTTATTAAATTAAAAGTATTTAATAATTTAAGAAAAAGTTGGGCTCGGAGAGTTCAACTTTTACATACTAGTAGTAGGATTCGATGATCATGAAAAAAACTTCATGGTAAATTAGTTAATTAACCAATTTATTATTTATTAAATATACTAAATTGCAGTACATAACATCATTCCATGACATTTGTCATTCCTAAATTACAACACATGTCCTACTTAACTAATGTGCTCATCCATTACTCTAGTTTTTATATTATCGCTACTTAATTATTTTAAAGTATTAATATTTTAAAGTATGTTATTCTTGGTAAATATAATTTTTCAATACTAGTCATCAAATTAGTTATGCATTTAAATAACAATATCTAATTTGATGGACACTTTTTTTGTATAATAATATAAAAAATGACACAACACTACTACCATGTCATTAATATTAAACTAGACACATAATAAATTCAAGAGTAAATGTGAAACTTTGCAAATGTAACTCAACAAACTACAAAGGGATACATTTAAAAGTAAATATGAAACTTTGCTATATGTATATATACATTTGTATAGTATATAGTCGTGTTATGGTGTGTATTTTTTTGGGCTATAGAACCGTCGCCATAAACCAGAATATCTATGACGACAGTTGAATCGTCGTCATAGACGATTGTGTATACATTTTTTCCAAATTTTAAAATATTTCTTTGAGTATAGACTTCCCTAAAAAAATGACACACCTACACGTCTCAACAAATTTGCAGCCTAGATATCTTGATTTTATATTTGGGAAATTTAATTACATAGTAGTTGTCATTCCATTCACCTTGCAACCTTTTTAACACTGATATGGTGTTTATATCTTCCACGTCCAAGCAGAACAAATTCCAGAATATGCAAATATCACAACACAGATTTCCATGAAGGGACAAAAACACAAAAGCCATATCAGTGAAACTTTAACTTCAAGACATGGACACATTAAGAACACCTGCTACAGTTGGTACAAATGCGAAGACAGGCATCAAATCTCTATTGTCCAACGCTTCATAGGAGCTCACTGCGACTACACCAAATAATAACATACACATCTACACTTGGGTGGTGGCAATGGCATAAAAGTAGAACACCTCACATTTCCTCTGATTTAGTAGTGCCCTTTTCGTTTCCGACATTCTGTTCAAGGTAATCATTTTCTTGAGAATTAAAAGGCTTTGAATATCCGCAAGTTGGCTCATCTGCTTGGCTTCCCTAATGAATGGACTCTTCATCTTTGTAGTCAATGCTATTAATTTTTATTTCTCAGTTTGTGAATGTAGTCTAATTCCCATACTTATATGGCAAGCAAAAAACTTCAAAATGCATGGCACAACTGTAATGTGAATGCATTTATTAAAATTGAAGTATGAATATTGAACGAGATGGGTCAAAAAGAAGCTTAAATGTAAACCACACACATATGATTCCAAGGATATGTATCAACCCACTTTAGCTAGTATGTCAAGTCAAGGCAAGGCAGACAATATGACCACTTTTTCTATTCTTTTCTTCTGGGTGAGGTGGGGGGTGGGTAGGGTTCACATTCTTAAAAAATGTCATCAAGGATGGGTGCTGCGCTATGTTGTGCTAGCTTCACAAATGTTGATTTATGAATATTAAAATTGTATGAAAATGAGTAATGCCATGATCTCAACATATTTGGGTTCAGTTTCAAAATAAATATGTTAATAGTAATATTTTGTTACATGATGGTATAATACAAATTATACAATTGCGATAAGCTACTAGTATATCTATATCTATGTTATAAAACTTTCATGGATGTTTTGGGTCATGTTTTTGTCCTTTTTAATGTTTTTTTTTTATTTTTTTATTTACTCCTCTAAATTTTATAAAATTATTATACTTATTCTACATAATTTACAAACACAACTTGTGTGCGGCAGCGACTAATATTAATGACCTTTGTTCAGACTCTTGGGCATAACAATTTCCCCACGAACCCGATAGAGCTTGATTCCGATCCTAATGGGACCCATTTTAGGGTCATGCATATGATATATCATCTCACCCCGCACCGGCCTTGGCCCTGGCCCTGGCCCTTATTATATGTATATATATAAATTTTTTTAAATTAGTATTTTGTATATATGTATAATTATGTACTTATTTAGGTTATTTCATTATAAATTCATAATATTTATAATATCATATATTGCTAGTAATAGAAAGGTTACATCTCTAATTTTGAATTAATAATAATTATACAAAGTAATATAAATAAAATTAGAAAATGGATTCTTTTTGTCAAACAGGTGAACATCACAAAAATGCTCTTTGAAAATCCAACACAAAAAATATTAACAATTAGCAGGAGAAGAAAAAGAGAAAGGACATAGATTACATATAGATCAACAATAATATTTAAATTAAAATTAAAAAAAAAAGAACCCAAACTTTCAGTTTATGGACATCAGTCATCTGTATAAATAATGTTACTATATAAATATAAAAATCGAGAATCTCTACAAATACAGACATTTCGCGTTCACAAGTACACCATACAAACATACATATATATATAATTATATATATTCAAAGTAGAAAAGTAGATATTTACAGATCTGTAAGCAGCTAAAGAAGAGGAATGAAGATCTCGCCGTCTCATATGTCGTAGGAGCAAGGCCGTCGCCATCTGATTGATCTTTTTCCCTTGAGCTTGTTTGTTTGAGCAATAATCTAGAGAATTGGAAACCTTCTTAGGGTTTTGAAAGTAATGGTTTTGCTTAGGAAAGGGCAGCCCACCAGGCCCAATCCATGACCAACCGAAATAAACGTGTTACCTATATACTACAAAAGTAATCGATTAGTTGCATGTTAGTATTGTACCAGAAACACTCATACAATACTTATCTCACTAGTTCTTCAAAATAAGTAATATTAATAAAAGATAATCAGTAAAAATAAAAGATATTAATAAAAGATTAATAATTATAAATATAAGGATAATCATTAATAGACTAGTTTTATAATTAGTTCCCTCCATCTCAAGTATTAATTAATTAAAATATTTTCTTAAAATATATATGCTTTCACCTAATTAGTTTTCTTTGCAATAAAAAAATATCGTTTGTTCCAATAATATTCGATGCGTTCTCTCCGTGTATTAAAAAAAATATAAATAATTGAAGTGCATCTACTTAATGTTGCAACTTAAACTGCATTTAGTATACTAGTATGATAGTTGGAATAAAGTTTGCAACTTCAAATGCATGTAGTATGATGGTTTGAATAAGGTAAAATAGGAATGCAATATGAGAGTTTGAATAAGGTAAAATATGTATGGGTTTGGTATTCAAAATTTTCTTAATTTGTTTTTATGATAATCAGTGATAGATTAATATAATTAAAATACTTCAGATGCTAGGGAGAACTAATTATAAAATTAGTCTATTTGGATTAGCAACCATGAGACTAAATGTAACAAGCCCAATGACCTAAATGTAACAAGCCCAACTTGTGCATTGTGGCATGATTATTTATTTTGTTAATAATAAATTAAAATATAATAAGAAGATGGTAGATTCTTGTGCGATGACATGCTAATAGTGTTGTGTTATTTTTTTATATTATTATGTACATCAGAACAAAAAAAATCTCTTTCTTTTAAACAAAAATGTGATACATACTTGATCAAGGTTGTACAAAAAATGTGTCCATCAAATTATATATTGTTATTTAAATGCATAGCTAATTTGATGAGTTATATTGAAAAATTATAGGATTAATTACATATTATAGTACATTTTTAAAAATAATTACAATAATCATACATCCATAAAATAATTACAAAAATATGACACTTCATCATATTTATTTACAATACTAATACAATTAGGAGTCCTTAATTTAAGGGATTAATATTAATGGGCTGACATGGCAAATTAGTGTCCATCTTAAAATCGGGTTGTTTTTTTTAAAACGCGTGATAACCGCCCTCTATCATTTTATTGGGACTCTTCAGTTACAAACCCTTGTTCTGCATACTGAAATCCTTGTTTCTCTCTTCTGTTCGTCCGTTCTTCATCTATATTGATCATTTCCGGTGATTTATTCTACATTTTTGTGATCGTTACTCGTTATCATTTTTGTTTAGTTGTTCGCCATCTTCGTTTAGTTGTTTGGCATTGTCGTTGTTACTCGTTATCGTTGTTGCACAGTGGTTCAGTTGGTTTCTTCTTCTCCATTGATCGATTCTGGTGTTTATTATTGTTTCAAGTGAGTATTTTCTAAATAGTTTAATGTATTATCTATTAAAGTAGTTTTCTAACAGAATGGAGTATTGATTGTTTGGGTTTGTGTTGTTTTTATGTTTTGTATAGAATGGTTGATACAAGGAAGAAGGATGGAAAGAGGAAAAGAATCACGGATCATGATTCTGTTAAGGACTTGAAGAAGTTTGCTATGGAGAGGAATGAGAAGTTTGTTTTATGTATTGGTTACCATTAAAATATGTTTTGGTTACTAACATATAACTGTTTGGTTACTTCTTTAGTATGTTTTTTGTTACTGTTAGCTTATGATTTGGATACCATTCTTGTTCCCTCAATTTGGGATTTTGGTTACTTTTTTATGTTGTTTTGGTTACCATGTATTTGCTTAGTATACATTGGTGACTAAACTGGGTTTGGTCTACATGTTGTTTATGTGTTGGTTACCATTAAAACATGGTTTGGTTACTATCATATAACTGTTCGGTTACTTTTTAGTATGCTTTTGGTCTACATATTTTTGTTTTGGTGACCTTTAAATTATGTTTTGATTAATATTATATATAATTATTTGGTTACTACATAAACTGGTCTATACTATATGTTGTTTATATTTTGGTTACCATTAGATTATATAATATAAATGTTTGGTTACTGTTATATTAAGGTATGATAACTATTATTGTTCAGTCAATGTGGGATGTTGGCTACTTTTTATAGTATGTTTTGGCTACTGTGTAATTGGTATATTATGTTTTGGTTAGTATGATATTATTTGTTGGTTACTACGTAATTATTTATGGTATAGATATTGTTTATATTGGTTACTAATGATTGTGTAAATCTGATTTTGTTTATTTGCAGTTATGGGATCTTTATTATGAGAAGTGCAACAGAAAATTCACTAGAAAAGTTATGTATTGGTGTGACATGGAAGTCCCCAACATTATTACCAAGAAATTGAACCCAAGTCAGTTGGAGAAGTTTAAGGCATCATTAGTTTGTGGATGTATTATTTTTGTAAATAACCCAGGGCATAATAAACCATGTATTTGCTTAGTATACATTGATGTATTATTTTAGTAAATTCCTTCAAATATCTTCTACAAGGTTTATGCTCTTCTATTTCTACTTCCATTTCCACAAACACATCCTACATGGGCTCTTTAATTACTAATCCCAATTTATTTCTCTTCCTCCCACAGGTTCATAATGCAAAAGTCTTTTCTAGAGAATGAGAGCAACCATGAAGAAGAAAGTAGCAGCAGCCAAAAAGCTCAAGTTTCAAGAAAATTTGTACCAGATTTTGATTAGTTCGGTTGTGGTTATCTTGTCCTTCTGAATTGTGTTTCGTACTTTGGTTTTTGTTGGATATCCATAACCATTTGTTATGGTTAGTGAGTCTGTAATGTTTATTGGAACTTAAGTAAATGAGATTACATATTTGATTATATTACCAGTGATTTGACATTGTTTGTTGGTTCGTATTTGTTACTTCTAAGTTGTGTCTGATACATTGTTTGAAAGGTGCAGTTGGTAACCAAACATGCATAGAAGGGTAACCATTTTATTTATTGGTAGTAACCAGATAGTTACAAGCTTGTATCTGGACATATATCAAGTGTTAAATGTAAATGTGAGAGTATACATGGGTTGCCTAAACTGGGTTGGATATGCAGGTTGTTTCTGTTTTGGTTACCATTAAAATCTGTCCTGGTTACTTTCATATAACTATTTGGTTACTTCTTTATTATGTTTTGGTTACTGTTATCTTATGGTTAGGCTACTATTATTATGCCCTCAATGTATATGTTTTATTTATTCCCTGTCATCATGATGGAATAAGAAACTCAAATTAAGAGTTCCCATTTATATATAGGATGGTCACTTATAGATCTCATATTAAAATAAAAATAGTTTAAGTGGTACAGTTGGTATCCAATCCTGCATATAAGGGTAACCATTTTAGTTTTTGTTAGTAACCAAATAATTAAAAACTTATATTAGAACAGTTATCAAGTGCTTAATGTACACGTGAGGGTTCCCATTTATCTAGCTCATGGATACTTTTAAATTACATAGTTATAAAAGTTATTTGGAAATAGTCTAGTTGGTAACTAAATATGAATATAGATGTAACCATTTTATTTTAGATAGGTAACCAAATTTACATAAAAATGTTTCAGAACAGTTACCAGTTGTTTAATGTATATGTTTACTTTATATTGACAACTCATGATAGAATAAAAAATCAAAATATTAATCAATAACAATTTTGGTTACTGTACACCATCAAAAATGTTACCAACCACGTGGTTAATAGTTAATAATAGTAAACAATTATATATTCTTATATTTACACTCTTTTTGTTTATGTTCCGTTGAAATAAAGCACAACTGGAATCATCTCCATTGTCTGACAACTAAATAAACATTGTACAGTAACCAAATCAATATTAGACAGTAACCAAACTACATAATCTTAGTAACCAGAATATAAACCACATTTTTACATGCAATTTTAAAGGCCTAAATGATGGAATTTGAACAAAAAACCATATAGTTCACGAGCAAAAGCTCATGACTTTTGATTGTTGACCCGTTTCAAATGAAATTAGGCTCCAAAAATGCAACAATTCGACACTCCAAACTTGACAGAAATTACCAAATTGCCACTGAATCAAATTTGTCCATAACTATAAAAAACATCAGTACAAGTGTACATTAATATTATTCAGCAACCAAATAAACATTATACAGTAACCAATTAAATAGTATACAACAACCAATATATATAATCTGATTAACAATTGTATGAAGGTAAACAATGTAGTCAATAAATACAAGTGTACATTAATATGCTTCAGTAACCAAATATACAGTAACCAATTAATCAGTATACAACAACTAATATATATAAATATAATCAGATTAACAGTTGCATGATGGTAACCAATGTAGTCAATAAGTAACCTCCAATATAAAAGAAACAATTATCAAACAATATAACATTATAATCTTACACAGTAACTAGGTCATCACTAATGAGTAACCATTATAATTTTACATAGTAATCTAGTCAGTAACCAATATAATGTTAAACAGTAACCAAGTCAGCATTAGTCAGTAACCAAGTTAGCATTTTTCAATATCAAAGTCAGCATTAGTCAATAATATTTATTTGGTTACCATTATAATTTTACACAGTAACCAAGTCAGTAACCATTATAATGTTACATAGTAACCAAGTCAGCATTAGTTAGTAACCAATATAATGTTACACTGTAACTAAGTCAACATTAGTCAGTAACCAAGTCAACATTAGTCAGTAACATTATGCAGTAACCAATACATCATTAGACAGTAACCACGACAACATTAGACAGTAACCAATATAATGTTACATAGTAACCAAGTCAGCATTAGTAAGTAATATTATGCAGTAACAAAGACAACATTAGTCAGTAACCAAGTCAGCATTAGTCAGTAACCAAGACATCATTAGTCAGTAACCAAGACAACATTAGACAGTAACCAACATGTTGTAGGAAGGTAACCAATGTATTTGATGAGTAACTATTAATATAAAAAAAATCAGTAGAACTCATTTAAAAATTTTAAAGCAATCAAACAAACATTAATCAGCAACCAAATTTATAATAAACAGTAACCAATTTATATCTATTTAGTAACCATAATATAAAACATATTTTTAAATGCATTTTGCAATCAAAACATTCAGTATTCTTACTTTGTGACCATTATTTAGTGCGAAAAACTTAAGAAAGATAACCAATATAGAAATTCGTAGTAACCATAGGTAGTTATATGCATATAACTTTTAAATTCACATACCTCAGTATTCAAATTTGTATAAAAATTGATGTTGATCTTGTAATCAACAATCACTCTGTGGCCATAATTTTTCGGTTACTGAACTTGAAGAAGTTGTTGATTTTGTATGCTATTTTTCGATCTCAAAGTTGCGTCGCGACAAAAGGTTTCGTCTTCTCCGATCTCAGAGTCGCGATAGAAGTTTTTATCTCCTCTGATAGATCTATCGTTGATCTGTTGTTCCGATTTCAAAGTTGCATGAATTTAGGGGCGGTTAGTTGCAAATATGAAACTTGGTAACTGACGTGTAGGAGTTAATGATACGTGATTTTAGCAACGTAATATTGTGTTTGTGTTATTTTTGTAATTATTTTGTGTGTATTTTATTTCTGTAAATACTTTCTAATTGTTGTATATTAATGTTAAGGACTCAAAATTATATTTACCAAGAATAACATACTTTAAAATATAAGATTTTGTAAATAACCTCGTAATGTATAGATTTTTATATTATTATTATTATATTGTGATTGGATTGGGATAGAAATCTCTGATTAGGAAAAATAATTTTTTTTTATTAAATTAAAAGTATTTAATAATTTAAGAAAAAGTTGGGCTTTGAGAGATCAACTTTTAGATACTAGTAGTAGGATTCGGTGATCATGCAAATAACTTCATGGTACATTAGTTAATTAACCAATATATTATCTATTAAATATACTAAATTGAAGTACATAACATCATTCCATGACATTTGTCATTCCTAAATTACAACACATGTCCTACTTAATTAATGTGCTCATCCATTACTCTAGTTTTTATATTATCGCTACTTAATTATTTTAAGGTATTAATATTTTAAAGTATGTTATTCTTGGTAAATATAATTTTTCAATACTAGTCATCAAATTAGCTATGCATTAAAATAACAATATCTAATTTGATGGACACTTTTTTTGTATAATAGTATAAAAAATGACACAACACTACTAGCATGTCATTAATATTAAACTAGACACATAATAAATTTAAGAGTAAATATGAAACTTTGCAAATGTAACTCAACAAACTACAAAGGGTTACATTTAAAAGTAAATATGAAACTTTGCAAATGTAACTCAACAAACTACAAAGGGATACATTTAAAAGTAAATATGAAACTTTGCTATATGTATATATACATTTGTATAGTATATAGTCGTGTTATGGTGTGTATTTTTTTGGGCTATAGAACCGTCGCCATAGACCAGAATATCTATGACGATAGTTGAATCGTCGTCATAGACAACTGTGTATACATTTTTTCTAAATTTTAAAATATTTATTTGAGTATAGACTTCCCTAAAAAAATGACATACCTACACGTCTCAACAAATTTGCAGCCAACACATCTTGATTTTATATTTGGGAAATTTAATTACGTAGTAGTTGGCATTCCATTCACCTTACAACCTTTTTAACACTGATATGGTGTTTATATCTTCCACATCCAAGAAAAAAAAATTCCAGAATATGCTAATATCACAACACAGATTTCCACGAAGGGACAAAAACACAAAAGCCATATTAGTGAAACTTTAACTTCAAGACATGGATACATTAAGAATACATGCTATAGTTGGTACAAATACGAAGACGGGCATCAAATCTCTCTTGTCCAACGCTTCATAGGAGCTCACTGCGACTACACAAGATAATAACATGCACATCTACACTTGGGTGGTGACAATGGCATAAAAGCAAAACACCTCACAATTCCTCTGATTGAGTAGTGCCCTTTTCATTTCCGACATTCTGTTAAAGGTAATCATTTCTTTGAGGATTAAAAGGCTTCGAATATCCGCAAGTTGGCTCATCTGCTTGGCTTCCCTAATGAATAGACTCTTCATCTTTATAGTCAATGCTATTAATTTTTATTTCTCAGTTTGTGAATGTAGTCTAATTCCCATACTTATATTGTAAGCAAAAAATATCAAAATGCATGACACAACTGTATTGTGAATGCATTTATTAAAATTGAAGTATGAATATTGAACGAGATGGGTCAAAAAGAAGCTTAAATGTAAACCACACACATATGATTCCAAGGATATGTATCAACCCACTTTAGCTAGTATGTCAAGTCAAGGCAAGGCAGGTAATATGACCACTTTTTCTATTCTTTTCTTCTAGGTGAGGTTAAGGGTGGGTAGGGTTCACATTCTTAAAAAATGTCATCAGGGATGGGTGTTGTGCTATGTTGTGCTAGCTTCACAAATGTTGAAAATGAGTAATGCCATGATCTCAACATATTTGGGTTCAGTTTCAAAATAAATATGTTAATAGTAATATTTTGTTACATGATTGTATAATACAAATTATACAATTGCGATAAGCTACTAGTATATCTATATCTATGTTATAAAACTTTCATGGATGTTTTGGGTCATGTTTTTGTCCTTTTTAATCTTATTTTTTTATTTACTCCTCTAAATTTTATAAAATTATTATACTTATTCTACATAATTTACACGCAACTTGTGTGCGGTAGCGACTAGTATTAATGATCTTTGTTGAGACTCTTGGGCATAACAATTTCCCCACGAACCCGATGGAGCTTGATTCCGATCCTAATGGGACCCATTTTAGGGTCGGGCATATGATATATCATCTCACCCCGCACCGGCATTGGCCCTGGCCCTTATTATATGTATATATATAATTTTTAAAAAATTAGTATTTTGTATATATATATATATAATTATGTACTTATTTAGGTTATTTCATTATAAATTCATAACATTTATAATATAATATATTGCTAGTAATGGAAAGGTTACATCTTTAATTTTGAATTAATAATAATTATACAAAGTAATATAAATAAAATTAGAAAAATCTATAGGCTAAAACTCAAATGCACTCAAAGAAACCAAGGCAATTGGAAAAATCAAAATGATTACAATTAAGAAATGTTTCAGCTTCAACAACTTTTTTACAATCAGAAAACAATTTGAAAGCATCAAATAACAAAGATTGGTGCATCAAAAGAAAGCATCTTCCAGTGAAGTTAAACATTTTGCACACTGCCTTAACCTCTATTTCTTAACCTCATATTTCAGCTTCGACTCGTTATGCTCAGGAGCTCCAACAAAGCCCTAAAGTCTCTTGCTGCCTAAAACTTTGCCAGGAAATAACTGCTTTACGTTTGATCCTATGTTCCCGGATCAATTTTTCAGATCAATTTTTTGATGCAATCGCTTTGATCCATCCCCTCGGTGAAAAATCGTAATACGACCGGAGGAATTCCTACCAGCAGACTTACCTTTACTAAAAGTGAATTGTCTTCTATACTCACCCTAGCTCTTCTTAGTGCCGTGCATGGTTGTGTCCACGTTATTTCTGGGGTCAATTAATTGTTTCCTCTCTTTATCTTTTTTAGCATGTACATGGGCTTCCCTAACCATTTGATGCGCACTTTAGAGCATTTTGACTCCAATTTGTGTCTGGTTGTCATATGTCAAAGGAAAGACCTAAGAAATACATATAAAATCTCTAGCAATTGAGTAAATTCCGCATTTAAATTATCCAAGCGTCAACTAGCGTTTGAGTAATGCTAAAAAAAATTGCCATTACTATATATAAAGCAAGTAAGCAATAAAAACTCTATACAATGAGAGGGGACATAGCCAACCATTCTCATAGTTCACTCAATATGTTAATCAATTCATGACAGGAAATGTACAACGACCACAAACTTGTAATATATCAATTACCTAGTTACCAAAAGATGAAAAAAATTATTAGTAGAGTGATCATGAAGTTATATAAATAAACCTAGAAGGTCCAGCCACTTGAGATGCATTTCAATGAATATAATAGCATATTTCTATACAACAGCCCAAGTTCAGTACTCCAAAAATTTAACATAGAAAGTCTGCAGAATTAAGAATACACAAGTCTACACATTCAGCTTACTAGATCGCACTATATTATAAACATGTACTCCTGAAGTTCCACAAAAATTGAACAAGCATTAAGGAGATACTTTTATTCCATGTTTAACCCTAAGAATCACAAGTTGGTAGTTTAGTAGTGATGACGTGTTAATTTAATTATGAAGGAAAACTTTATACTACTATGAACTATCAATAACAAAAGGATTCCTTTTATAGAAAAACAAAATTGGTAAATGGATTCTTTTTGTCAAACAGGTGAACATCACAAAAATGCTCTTTGCAAATCCAACACAGAAAATATTAACAATTAGCAGGAGAGGAAAAAGAGAAAGGATAGAGATTATATATAGATAAAAAATAACATATAAAATTAAAATTAAAAAAAAAAAGAACCCAAACTTTCAGTTTATGGACATTTCGTGTTCACAAGTACACCATACAAATATATATATATATATATATAATTATATATATTCAAAGTAGAAAAGTAGATATTTACAGATCTATAAGCAGCTAAAGAAGAGGAATGAAGATCTCGCCGTCTCATATGTCGTAGGAGCAAGGCTCGCCATCTGATTGATCTTTTTCCCTTGAGCTTGTTTGTTTGAGCAATAATCTAGAGAATTGGAAACCTTCTTAGGGTTTTGAAAGTAATGGTTTTGCTTAGGAAAGGGCAGCCCACCAGGCCCAATCCATGACCAACCGAAATAAACGTGTTACCTATATACTACAAAAGTAATCGATTAGCTGCATGTTAGTATTGTACCAGAAACACTCATACAATACTTATCTCACTAGTTCTTCAAAATAAGTAATATTAATAAAAGATAATCAGTAAAAATAAAAGATATTAATTAAAGATTAATAATTATAAATATAAGGATAATCATTAATAGACTAGTTTTATTATTAGTTCCTCCATCTCAAGTATTAATAAATTAAAAATATTTTCTTAAAATATATATGCTTTCACCTAATTAGTTTTCTTTGCAATAAAAAAATATCGTTTGTTCCAATAATATTCGATGCGTTCTCTCCGTGTATTAAAAAAATATAAATAATTGAAGTTCATCTGCTTAATGTTTCAACTTAAAATGCATTTAGTATACAAGTATGATAGTTGGAATAAGGTTTGCAACTTGAAATGCATGTAGTATGATGGTTTGAATAACGTAAAATAGGAATGTAGTATGTATGGGTTTGGTATTCAAAATTTTCTTAATTTGTTTTTATGATAATTAGTGATAGATTAATATAATTAAAATATTTTTAATTGAAAAATACTTCAGATGCTAGGGAGAACTAATTATAAAATTAGACTATTTGGATTAGCAACCATGAGACTAAATGTAACAAACCCAATGACCTAAATGTAACCAGCCCAACTCGCGCGTTGCGGCATGATTATTTATTTTGTTAATAATAAATTTATACGTGCAATTAATAAATTAAAATATAATAAAAAGATGTTAGATTGTTGTGCGATGACATGCTAATAGTGTTGTGTCATTTTTTATACTATTATGTATATCAGAACAAAAAAATCTCTTTCTTTTAAACAAAAAATGTGATACATACTTGATTAAGGTTGTACAAAAAATGTGTCCATCAAATTAGATATTGTTATTTAAATGCATAGCTAATTTGATGGTTTGTATTGAAAAATTATAGGATTAATTACATATTATAGTACATCTTTATAAATAATTACAATAATCATACATCCATAAAATAATTACAAAAATATGACACTTCATCATATTTATTTACAATACTAATACAATTAGAAGTCCTTAATTTAAGGGATTAATATTAATGGGCTGACATGGCAAATTAGTGTCCATCTTAAAATTGGGTTGGTTTTTTTTGAAACGCGTGATAACCGCCCTCTATCATTTGATTGGGACTCTTCAGTTACAAACCCTTGTTCAGCATACTGAAACTTTTGTTTCTCTCTTCTGTTCGTGCGTTCTTCATCTATATTGATATATGTTGTTTATATTTTGGTTACCATTAGATTATATAATATAAATGTTTGGTGACTGTTATATTATGGTATGATAACTATTAATTTTTAGTCAATGTGGGATGTTGGCTACTTTTTATAGTATGTTTTGGCTACTGTGTAATTGGTATAGTATGTTTTGGTTAGTATGATATTATTTATTGGTTACTACGTAATTGTTTATGGTATAAATATTGTTTATATTGGTTACTAATGATTGTGTAAATCTGATTTTGTTTATTTGCAGTTCTGGGATCTTTATTATGAGGAATGCAATAGAAAATTCACTGGAAAAGTTATATATTGGTGTGACATGGAAGTCCCCAACATTATTACCAAGAAATTGAACCCAAGTCAGTTGGAGAAGTTTAAGGCATCATTAGTTTGTGGATGTATTATTTTTGTAAATAACCCAAGGCATAATAAACCATGTATTTGTTTAGTATACATTGATGTATTATTTTTATAAATTCCTTCAAATATCTTCTACAAGGTTTATGCTCTTATAGTTCTACTTCCATTTCCACAAACACTATAAGACCCCGAATTTTATGAAATGAAAGTATTCAATTTTCTTATAATTAGTATTCTATTTAATGGTTAAAGGGTTAAAGTTAAGATTAACATTTGAAAATTTTGCAAAGTAAGCAAGTTGATATAAAATATTCGTTGTGTCGGGGAATACTCGTTTTAACAGGGAATATTCGTATGACAGCACAATCATTGGTGGACCCCACAATGGAGGTACTGTCGTAGTTAGAAAATGACTGAAATATTTTTTTAACTGTTGAACTACCCGGTAGTAAAAGAACAGTAATACGTGTGGTTGCATAGTAGCACACAGTATTGATTATTGATGCTTACGTAAGAAGCCACTCAGTTAATCAATTATTGCTACAGTAGTTACTGCATAATATCTCTCATATTATTAATTCAATTATTGTCACAATATCAATTGCATAATATTTATTATTATTAATTCAATAATTGAGACGATAAAGTTATTCATATTATTATTTGCAATATTGACAATGTCTAGAAAGTTCTGTCGAGGAGAGGTTTGGTCACCTAATTGCGCGCCAATAGGGAGAAATATTTATCTGAAAGCCCTCTTTTTCCTAGGAATGATCTAGTTGTTAAATATTGTGAGTTATAATATTAATGATGAATAAGCTCATGTTGATTAAAGATGATATTGATATTTCCATTGTATTGAGATTATTAGTGTTAGTGGAAATCGATATTTATTTCGACAATAATTGATGTCTGGAGGTTATATTGACCAATCGGATAATTAATCGGATAAATGAGCAATTAATTGTTATTAAGTCACATGCTTATAACTATTTGTTCACATGTGTGTACTATTGATTCACATGCATGTACTATTAGGGGAGGTGGTGCAAGATTGATAATACTTGCATTACTAAATAAAAAATGGAGGTATAGATGAAGGTACTATACTGTAATTATTTTATTCACATGATTTTACTATTGAGTCACATGATTGTAATATTGATTCACTTGATATACTATTAGGGGAGGTGGTGCAAGTTTGATAATACTTGCAGGACTAAATTAAAAATGAAAGAAAAGATGAAGATATTATACTGTAATATTTTGAGCCCCAAAACGTGTAATTATTGAAACTATATTTTCCTATAAATAGAAGCTCATTCTTCTTTCATTCTCACCAATTCACTAAGTCTCACAAGAGCAATTATAGAGAGAGAAGCTATAGAGAGAAAGAAGAAGAGAAGTCTGCTACTTCACTATTCCAGTATCCAGTCTTCTTCTGAGGTAAGGGGTATTATTTATTTCATATTGTGAATAGATATTATTTTTTCGTATTTATATGAATATTATTTTCGTTCAATATTCGTAAAGAGTATTATTTCTTTCGTATTCATGAAAAGAGTTATTTTCTTTCAATACTCATAAGTGTTGTCACTCCATTCTTTATTATTCTGTTGGAATAACCTGTCTACGCGAACTACCGCATGCATGGTGAAATCCTTTTGTTATTTCATTCTTTATTATTCGGTTGAAATAAGTTGTCTACGTGGACTACCGCATGCATGGTGAATGACCCTTCGTATTCTATTCTTTATTAATCTGCGGGAGTAACATGTCTACGCGGACTACCGCATGCATGGTGAATGGCCCTTCGTATTCATTCTTTATTAAATTGTGGAAATGATATGTCTACGTGGATTATCGCATGGCGGGTGAAAATCCATTTGCAGTTTGTATATTCTTTTATACTCGTATGAGATATCATTTCTTTTGTACTCGTCATGGAATATCGTTTTCTTTTGTATTTTCCTTTTATGAGTAATATTCACGTCTACGACACTATTCACGTATACGGTACTATTTACGAATACAATGTACTATTCATGAGTTACTATTCATGAGTTAATATTCACGAGTTACTATTCACGAGGTACTATTCACCCGAAATATATATTTCTTTTCTATCCAAATTATTTTTGATACATTAATATTATTCTTGAATTTTACTCCACAAAGTAGTATCATGTTGACAATTTGGATGTTTTTAAACTCTGGATAAATTTAAAGTCTTTAATATTTATCCTTTAATTCGTTTGATTAATGCTTATATCATTGCCATCATCCTAATGCTTATATTGTGATGAAAGTCATCTTTGGCTTACGTGCAAAGATGGAGTGTTGATTATTGATTTTAAGTTGTATATCTTTGGCTTACATGCAAAGATGGACTGTTGATTATTGGTTTTACAATTGTATATCTTTGGCTTACGTGCAAAGACGAATTGTTGATTGATAGCTTTGACTCGTAGTGCAAAGATGGACAGGTGTATGACATGATCATGACCACTGGTGATAATAACGAATATCCTTGGCCCGTAGTGCATGGATAATTCGATGATGTGATTGGCAGGATCATGACCATTAGTTAACAGTTGAATGTCTTTGGTAGTAGTAATCGACAGAGACAATTGATTGGTATGATCATGACCATTGGTTTTATAGTTGAATATCTTTGGCCGTAGAAGGCAAAAGGTGTACAACCGATTGGGTACGATCATTGTTATTATATTTGAATATCTTTAGCCTTTGGGGTAAGGATATTGAGTAAAAGTTCTATTCAGCCTTTGTGGCAAGGAGAAACTTTTGATTTACATGATTATATGTAAGACCCCAACTTTTATGAATAAAGAATAAATTTCTCGAAACATATTTTTGAATATTATGGTGTGGATTTGATATAATGTTATAGTTGTGGGTAATATTTATAAATTTTGCAAAGTAAGCAAGTGGTTATATAATATTCGATTGGTCGGGGAATATTTGTTTTAACAGGGAATATTCGTACGATTGCACAATCATTGGTGGACCCCACAAACAGAGTATATTCATAGTTAGAAAATGACAGAATTGTCTTTTTATAAAAATAACGGCGAAAGGGTTACCGTTAAACTGTTGAACTACCCGGTAGTAAAAGTATAGTGTCTGGCGTGGTTGCATAGTAGTAGTACGATATTGATTATTGATGCTTACGTGAGAAGTCACTCGGTTATTCTCAATTATTGCTATGAGAATTGTTGCATCATATATCTCATATTATTGATTCAATTATTGTCACAATATCATCGCATAATATTTATTATTATTAAATCAATAATTGAGACGACAAAGTTATTCATATTATTATTTGTAATATCGACAATGTCAGAAGTTCATCGAGGAGAGGTTTGGTCACCTAATTGCGCCTAATAAGGAGAAATCCTTATCTAAAGCCCACACTTTCCAGGAGCGAATTGTTATAATATTGTGAATTATAATATTAATGATGAATAAGTTCATGTTGATTAAAGATGAAATGGATAGTTCCACTGTGTTGGAATTATTAGTGTTAGTGAAAATCGACATTTATTTCGATAATAATTGATGTCTGGAGGTAATGTTGACCAATCGGGTAATTAATCGGATAAATGAGCAATTAATTGCTATTAATTCATATGATTATAACTATTTGTTCACATGTGTGTACTATTGATTCATATTCTTGTACTATTAGGGGAGGTGGTGCAAGATTGATAATACTTGCATGACTAAGTTAAAAATGGAGGTATAGTTGAAGGTATTATACTTTAATTAGTTTTTTCACATGATTATACTATTAAGTCACATGAATGAACTATTAATTCACATTATTTACTATTAGGGGAGGTGGTGCAAGTTTGATAATTCTTGCAGGACTAAATTAATTAAAAATGAGGAAAAAGAGAAAGGTATTATACTGTAATATTTTGAGCCCCAAAACGTGCAATTATCGAAACTATATTTTCCTATAAATAGAAGCTCATTCTTCCTTCATTTCTCACCAATTCACTAAAGCTATAGAGCAATTATTATAGAGAGAAATTATAGAGAGAAAGAAGAAGAGCAGTCTGCTACCTCACTATTCCAGTATCCAGTCTTTTTTTAAGGTAAGGGGTATTATTCTTTCGTATTCATGACGAGAGTTATTTTCTTTCAATACTCGTAAGGATTGTTATTCCATTCTTTATTATTATGTTGGAATAACCTATCTATGCGAAGTACCACATATATGGTGAAATTCTTTTGTTATTCCATTCTTTATTATTATATTGGAATAACATGTTTGTGCGGTCTATCACATGCCTGATGAATTCTGTTGTTATTCCATTCTTTATTATTATGTTGGAATATCCTGTATGTGCGGATTACGCATGACATGGTTCCATTCTTTATTATTCTGTTGGAATATCCTGTTTGTGCGGGTTACGCATGACCTGGTTCCATTCTTTATTATTTCGTTGAATAACTTTTCATGCATCTTGATTACGACGCTGGTGAATTCTTCTGTTATTCCATTCTTTATTATTATGTTGGAATAACATGTCTGTAATACCCGGAAAAAAAACAAGTATTTATGTTTGTGTTTTAAATATATTGTTTGAATTTTTTTTTGTCTTTAAATTTGGTCAAAGTAGTCATTTAAATTATGTGGGCTAATAAATATTAATAAGTGATAGATAATATTATGTGGTTAAAATTTGGGCCTAAATATTAATTTAACCAAAAAGAAGTTTATTAGGGCAACTTAATTAATAAATAGCTAAACCTAATATTACTTCATTATACAAACTGAATAAGAAGAGGTGGCTACTTTGGAGATAAAGGGAAAAACTACAAAGGGGGCTCGGGTGAAGAAAGACTAGAGATTTTGATCACTAGTGGAGAAATTTCATCAGTAATAAGTAAGTATATTATACATTATATAAAGTGGGGATAAATCACGTGGTTCCATATTAAATTATTAAATTTAGTATGTTGTTTTTTTCATCATGAGCAAGTACTTTTGTAATTCAAGAACTAAGAGCGATCTTTAAAGATGGGAGAGTTTATTTATTAATGTAATACTTATACGGATGTACTTATTATTATTATTATCACTTTATTCCAATCAAGTAGTAATTAAAGTTTACAAAACTTGCATAATTTGCAAGAGATGTTATACAAATAAATATGTAAGATTATATGGAATGAATTAAATCTTAATATTATAAGTAATTATATTTTATATTCTGCGTACCAAATAGAAGTGTTCATATTTTTATAAATGTACTTACATTTAGTATTATTAATTTGTGTAATTAGTTCGGACGGAAGGAACTTAAAGAGTTATATTTGGAATATAAATTTTGGAGTATTAATAATTGATATAAGGCGATGATTAAAGGCATATTAAATAGATTATGAATTATTTTAGAATTATTGAATTGGATTATATTTAATTTGAGGTGAATATGTTTAGGTGATGAATAACGTTTCGTATTTGATATCGTTGGCATTTGAGGGTAAGATTTTGTGGAGTGTGCTATAAATGGTTTCGAAGTATCAGGTACGAATTCCATACTCTTTCAGCGATACCTTTGTTAAATTTGATTTGTTCGTTTAGTTCCTCGTTTCGAATTTCTGTTATTATTTCACATAATTGTTTCTTGTGAAATTGATATATTTATTTCATTTTGGAGTTGACACATTAGACTCGTACTTGTACTCTTTGAATGAGGTTATCATGTCTAATATTTATTTTGATAATTGTAGAGTGGTACATGTTGCTACCTTCTTTTTGAAACCTTGTGACTATAATTTGATTTGGTTCAACACGTATATATATATAGAACCCTTTTTTTGTTTTATGTCGCATGTGTTGTGACATGATATTTTTGTTAGAATATACCATAGGGTATACCTGAGCTATAACCACCTGTGGGGGTACCACATGCATGTCGTCTTGGCACGAGAGGCATGACACTTTTCGTGGCGGTGTGATTAGTCCACGGCGTCTCCGTTTTGGGCTCCGAAGGAAGTGGGCCATTTGGTGTTTTGTTGTGGAAGACATATGGGTTAACCCTAGTTTTCTGTTCTGCGGATTTGTGATATTGTGCCAAACACACCTATCCGATTTGCATATATTTGGATTCGCGGTCCAATGTGTGATTTGCCTGTGTGACATTGTTTTGACTTGCCTGTGTGGCATTAGTTCGACTTGCCTGTGTGGCAATGTATATTTCTGAGCTCATTCGGTATGAAATAACTCCAGCCATTTGTTTTAGCCTATTATTTTATTGTATTAGTTTTGTTAGTTTCTATTCAGTTCAATTCATTGAGGTAGTTACTTTAGTTCGTTATTTCTTTATTCTTCTATTGATTTTGTTAATTCTGTTGATTAAGATATATTCCATTTGGATCTTTGGAGATTATATTTTTGTTAGTATTTACACTAGAGGCTTTGTTCAGTATTTTGTCTCAGTTGTTTTCGTATATCAGTTATACATCTTTGTATTATCTATATCCGTACTGGGCAATTGGCTCATGTTGTGTTTTTTTTCCGGCAGGTTTGCAGGGGTGATTCAGGACTAGTGTGATGAGAGTGCGGCCTTTGACAATCTAAGTTGATTAAGTTTTTAGTTTTGATTATTTTGACTCTAGTTGGAGAATTGTATTTAGTACTTTATTAATTGATCTCCACTGTTAATATTTTGAGGTTGTTAGTGCTCTGCTTATTTATTTTGAGGTTTTTTGTGCTTTGCACGTGACCTCCCTTTCCTTTTCAGGAAGGGGAATTATTCAGAGATGGTATCGAGCCAGGATCTTTCTTGTAGAAAACCTATTTAGGTTTGACCTATGAGTTAATGGGTAAACCATTAGGTAAACATTGGAGTTTGATTCGATTTTGTTCTTTGTTTGGTTGGTCTCTATTTTAACCAATTTGTCGATTTCTTTTCGATTTGTAGTTGTTTTGAGGGAAGTGGAATAATTTGTTAAGGTGATTGAGTAATGATTTTAATTGTGATTTAATCATTGAGGTGAATAAAGTTATACTTTGTACAGATAAGAAGTGATTTTATATGAGATGTGATTATGATGCGAGTATTTGTATCGACGAGTATTTGATTTTGGAAAATTATTCTTTTAGATTTTTTTTGTGGCAATCATTATGATTGTTGAATTGAGGATTTGATTTTAGTTAGGTTTTGATTTATGTTAAGCTTGTGGATAATTTGAGATTTGTGTATTGATGGGATACTATGATAAAGTGAAAATTATTAAGTATAAAGGATTTCTTATAATTTGAGTTGTTGATATTTGAGGTAATTAGATTAATCATTTGGAGTTAATGATCAATTTTGTGGCTATTTTCTAGTAGGATATTGGAGTTATGTTCTTTGAACTTTCTTTGTGATTGTATGGGGAGACATTAAAATTTATTGGATTAAGGTTTGCAATAAGGGATGATTGATTTATTATATGATTAGATAGTAAGTGATGAAATTCAATTAATTTTGAGAGATCTTGAATATTTCTAGTTTGCTTATGCAGATAGTAGAATATTTGACTTAGAGTTGATATGATGATAAAAAGATCTTAGTAGTATATTCTTTGGTGTAATAATATTTAAGAACTAGCTAGTTGAATTGTGGTTTGAATATTTTGAAGCTCTTGAGGATTTCTGAAAAGTTTATATAGTTTGTAGAGTTGTTTGGTTTATCCGATATCCTTGGAGTTTTTTGTATGATTTTATGTAAATTAAATAAAAATAATTTGTTAAATCTTTATCATGTGTGGAACATAAACGCTTTTCTGAATTAAAAATAATTTTAAATATTTTGGGTATTGAATCGTATTTAGATGAAGAATTTATTTTTTTGATTTGAATTATGTTCAAGGAAGAATGCGTTTACAAGAATTAAATTCAAAGATATTATTAGCGAACCGCACCAACGATTGATCATGTGATATAATTTGATGCAACGCTGAAGAACTTTACCAAGGCTCGTACAGTGGTGATGAATCTTTTACAAATACATTGATAATTACGTGGATCGAAGACTTATCCGCTACCGATAGTTACAAAATCATGACTACATCGTAATTAAATTTTTTTTTGTAGCTTATTTAAATTCGAGGGCGGAATTATTTTTAAGGGTGAAAAATGTAATAACCCATATTTTTTAAAAATTAAATATAAATTAACTTTATTTTATACAATTGTATTCAAATTGGAAAAGGTAAGTGACTATTTTTTTTCTTTGTTTTGTTTGGAAAGTTAAATTATTTTAGTAGATAATTAAGTAATCGATTAAATTAAAAATGGGAAGTCCATTAGAGTTTTGGTAGCTCCTATATTGAGCTATATTTATATTTAAAGAGTGAAGTTGTAACTTTAATCATATTTTAATTTGATTAGTTGAATTTTTGAGTAGAATACTTATATGTGCTGCAGTCCATTAGAAAAAATTATAATTAATTCATCTGATGTCGGAATTGAGTGAATCCAAATCAGGTTCCTTCAGTTTTTCATCCTCTACAATTTTGAAGAAGTAAGCAACTTGAGATAATTTTAGACTGTCAAAAGCGGGTTATGAGGAGGAAGACAATCCCATTTGTTAAAATTTTGTGAAAAAAAATCATCCTAACGCGAGCTACTTGGGAGATTGAGGAGTTCATTCGATGAGTATCCGCATCTTTTTGATAATTAGGTACTTTCCATTCTTTTGATTCCGGGGACGGAATCCTTTTAAAGGGGGAGGTAATGTAATACCCGAAAAAAAGAAGAAGTATTTATGTTTGTGTTTTAAATATATTGTTTGAATTTTTTTTGTCTTTAAATTTGGTCAAAGTAGTCATTTAAATTATGTGGGCTAATAAATATTAATAAGTGATAGATAATATTATGTGGTTAAAATTTGGGCCTAAATATTAATTTAACCAAAAAAGAAGTTTATTAGGGCAACTTAATTAATAAATAGCTAAACCTAATATTACTTCATTATACAAACTGAATAAGAAAAGGTGGCTACTTTGGAGATAAAGGGAAAAACTACAAAGGGGGCTCGGGTGAAGAAAGACTAGAGATTTTGATCACTAGTGGAGAAATTTCATCAGTAACAAGTAAGTATATTATACATTATATAAAGTGGGGATAAATCACGTGGTTCCATATTAAATTATTAAATTTAGTATGTTGTTTTTTTTCATCATGAGCAAGTACTTTTGTAATTCAAGAACTAAGAGCGATCTTTAAAGATGGGAGAGTTTATTTATTAATGTAATACTTATACTGGATGTACTTATTATTATTATCACTTTATTCCAATCAAGTAGTAATTAAAGTTTACAAAAACTTGCATAATTTGCAAGAGATGTTATACAAATAAATATGTAAGATTATATGGAATGAATTAAATCTTAATATTATAAGTAATTATATTTTATATTCGTATTTCAAATAGAAGTGTTCATATTTTTATAAATGTACTTACATTTAGTATTATTAATTTGTGTAATTAGTTCGGACGGAAGGAACTTAAAGAGTTATATTTAGAATATAAATTTTGGAGTATTAATAATTGATATAAGGCGATGATTAAAGGCATATTAAATAGATTGTGAATTATTTTAGAATTATTGAATTGGATTATATTTAATTTGAGGTGAATATGTTTAGGTGATGAATAACGTTTCGTATTTGATATCGTTGGCATTTGACGGTAAGATTTTGTGGAGTGTGCTATAAATGGTTTCGAAGTATCAGGTACGGATTCCATACTCTTTCAGCGATACCTTTGTTAAATTTGATTTGTTCGTTTAGTTCCTCGTTTCGAATTTTTGTTATTATTTCACATAATTGTTTCTTGTGAAATTGATATATTTATTTCATTTTGGAGTTGACACATTAGACTCGTACTTGTACTCTTTGAATGAGGTTATCATGTCTAATATTTATTTTGATAATTGTATAGTGGTACATGTTGCTACCTTCTTTTTGAAACCTTGTGACTATAATTTGATTTGGTTCAACATGTACATATAGAACCCTTTTTTTTGTTTTATGTCGCATGTGTTGTGACATGATATTTTTGTTAGAATATACCATAGGGTATACCTGAGCTATAACCACCTGTGGGGGTACCACACGCATGTCGTCTTGGCACGAGAGGCATGACACTTTTCGTGGCGGTGTGATTAGTCCACGGCGTCTCCGTTTTGGGCTCTGAAGGAAGTGGGCCATTTGGTGTTTTGTTGTGGAAGACATATGGGTTAACCCTAGTTTTCTGTTCTGCGGATTTGTGATATTGTGCCAAACACACCTATCCGATTTGCATATATTTGGATTCGCGGTCCAATGTGTGATTTGCCTGTGTGACATTGTTTTGACTTGCCTGTGTGGCATTAGTTCGACTTGCCTGTGTGGCAATGTATATTTCTGAGCTCATTCGGTATGAAATAACTCAAACCATTTGTTTTAGCCTATTATTTTATTGTATTAGTTTTGTTAGTTTCTATTCAGTTCAATTCATTGAGGTAGTTACTTTAGTTCGTTATTTCTTTATTCTTCTATTGATTTTGTTAATTCTGTTGATTAAGATATATTCCATTTGGATCTTTGGAGATTATATTTTTGTTAGTATTTACACTAGAGGCTTTGTTCAGTATTTTGTCTCAGTTGTTTTCGTATATCAGTTATACATCTTTGTATTATCTATATCCGTAATGGGCAATTGGCTCATGTTGTGTTTTTTTTCCGGCAGGTTTGCAGGGGTGATTCAGGACTAGTGTGATGAGAGTGCGGCCTTTGACAATCTAAGTTGATTAAGTTTTTAGTTTTGATTATTTTGACTCTAGTTGGAGAATTGTATTTAGTACTTTATTAATTGATCTCCACTGTTAATATTTTGAGGTTGTTAGTGCTCTGCTTATTTATTTTGAGGTTTTTTGTGCTTTGCACGTGACCTCCCTTTCCTTTTCAGGAAGGGGGTGTTACAGAGATGGTATCAGAGCCAGGATCTTTCTTGTAGAAAACCTATTTAGGTTTGACCTGTGAGTTGTGGGTAAACCATTAGGTAAACATTGGAGTTTGATTCGATTTTGTTCTTTGTTTGGTTGGTCTCTATTTTAACCAACTGTCGATTTCTTTTCGATTTGTAGTTGTTTTGAGGGAAGTGGAATAATTTGTTAAGGTGATTGAGTAATGATTTTAATTGTGATTTAATCATTGAGGTGAATAAAGTTATACTTTGTACAGATAAGAAGTGATTTTATATGAGATGTGATTATGATGCGAGTATTTGTATCGACGAGTATTTGATTTTGGAAAATTATTCTTTTAGATTTTTTTTGTGGCAATCATTATGATTGTTGAATTGAGGATTTGATTTTAGTTAGGTTTTGATTTATGTTAAGCTTGTGGATAATTTGAGATTTGTGTATTGATGGGATACTATGATAAAGTGAAAATTATTAAGTATAAAGGATTTCTTATAATTTGAGTTGTTGATATTTGAGGTAATTAGATTAATCATTTGGAGTTAATGATCAATTTTGTGGCTATTTTCTAGTAGGATATTGGAGTTATGTTCTTTGAACTTTCTTTGTGATTGTATGGGGAGACATTAAAATTTATTGGATTAAGGTTTGCAATAAGGGATGATTGATTTATTATATGATTAGATAGTAAGTGATGAAATTCAATTAATTTTGAGAGATCTTGAATATTTCTAGTTTGCTTATCTGAGATAGTAGAATATTTGACTTAGAGTTGATATGATGATAAAAAGATCTTAGTAGTATATTCTTTGGTGTAATAATATTTAAGAACTAGCTAGTTCGAATTGTGGTTTGAATATTTTGAAGCTCTTGAGGATTTACGAAAAGTTTATATAGTTTGTAGAGTTGTTTGGTTTATCCGATATCCTTGGAGTTTTGTATGATTTTATGTAAATTAAATAAAAATAATTTGTTAAATCTTTATCATGTGTGGAACATAAACGTTTTACGAATTAAAAATAATTTTAAATATTTTGGGTATTCGAATCGTATTTAGATGAAGAATTTATTTTTTTTGATTTCGAATTATGTTCCGAAGGGTACGTTTACAAGAATTAAATTCAAAGATATTAGCGACGACCTGCACCAACGATTGATCATGTGATATAATTTGATGCAACGCGAAGAACTTTACCAAGGCTTGGCACGGTAGCTGATGAATCTTTTATAAATACATTGATAATTACGTGGATCGAAGACTTATCCGCGTTGATCGTTACAAATTGCGACGCTACATCGTAACTAAAATTTTTTTTGTAGCTTATTTAAATTCCGAGGACGGAATTATTTTTAAGGGGTGAAAAATGTAATAACCCATATTTTTTAAAAATTAAATATTAATTAACTTTATTTTATACAATTGTATTCAAATTGGAAAAGGTAAGAGACTATTTTTTTTCTTTGTTTTGTTTGGAAAGTTAAATTATTTTAGTAGATAATTAAGTAATCGATTAAATTAAAAATGGGAAGTCCATTAGAGTTTTGGTAGCTCCTATATTGAGCTATATTTATATTTAAAGAGTGAAGTTGTAACTTTAATCATATTTTAATTTGATTAGTTGAATTTTTGAGTAGAATACTTATATGTGCTGCAGTCCATTAGAAAAAATTATAATTAATTCATCTGATGTCGGAATTGAGTGAATCCAAATCAGGTTCCTTCAGTTTTTCATCCTCTACAATTTTGAAGAAGTAAGCAACTTGAGATAATTTTAGACTGTCAAAAGCGGGTTATGAGGAGGAAGACAATCCCATTTGTTAAAATTTTGTGAAAAAAAAATCATCCGGAACGCGGAGCTACTTGGGAGATTGAGGAGTTATTTGATTTGAGAGATATCGCATCTTTTTGATAATTAGGTACTTTCCATTCTTTTGATTTAGGGGACTAAATCCTTTTTAAGGGGAGGTAATGTAATAATTAAAAAAAAAGAAGAAGTATTTATGTTTGTGTTTTAAATATATTGTTTGAATTTTTTTGTCTTTAAATTTGGTCAAAGTAGTCATTTAAATTATGTGGGCTAATAAATATTAATAAGTGATAGATAATATTATGTGGTTAAAATTTGGGCCTAAATATTAATTTAACCAAAAAAGAAGTTTATTAGGGCAACTTAATTAATAAATAGCTAAACCTAATATTACTTCATTATACAAACTGAATAAGAAGAGGTGGCTACTTTGGAGATAAAGGGAAAAACTACAAAGGGGGCTCGGGTGAAGAAAGACTAGAGATTTTGATCACTAGTGGAGAAATTTCATCAGTAACAAGTAAGTATATTATACATTATATAAAGTGGGGATAAATCACGTGGTTCCATATTAAATTATTAAATTTAGTATGTTGTTTTTTTTCATCATGAGCAAGTACTTTTGTAATTCAAGAACTAAGAGCGATCTTTAAAGATGGGAGAGTTTATTTATTAATGTAATACTTATACGGATGTACTTATTATTATTATCACTTTATTCCAATCAGTAGTAATTAAAGTTTACAAAAACTTGCATAATTTGCAAGAGATGTTATACAAATAAATATGTAAGATTATATGGAATGAATTAAATCTTAATATTATAAGTAATTATATTTTATATTCGTACCAAATAGAAGTGTTCATATTTTTATAAATGTACTTATATTTAGTATTATTAATTTGTGTAATTAGTTCGGACGGAAGGAACTTAAAGAGTTATATTCGGAATTGAGTGAATCCAAATCAGGTTCCTTCAGTTTTTCGTCCTCTACAATTTTGAAGAAGTAAGCAACTTGAGATAATTTTAGACTGTCAAAAGCGGGTTATGAGGAGGAAGACAATCCCATTTGTTAAAATTTTGTGAAAAAAAAAATCATCCAGGAATGCGAGCTACTTGGGAGATTGAGAGTTCTATTATTAAATGAGTATCCGCATTTTTTGATAATTAGGTACTTAACATTCTTTTGATTAGGGGGACGGAATCCTTTTTAAGGGGAGGTAATGTAAACAGAAAAAAAGAAGAAGTATTTATGTTTGTGTTTTAAATATATTGTTTGAATTTTTTTTTGTCTTTAAATTTGGTCAAAGTAGTCATTTAAATTATGTGGGCTAATAAATATTAATAAGTGATAGATAATATTATGTGGTTAAAATTTGGGCTTTAATATTAATTTAACCCAAATAGAAGTTTATTAGGGCAACTTAATTAATAAATAGCTAAACCTAATATTACTTCATTATACAAATTGAATAAGAAGAGGTGGCTACTTTGGAGATAAAGGGAACAGCTACAAAGGGGGCTCGGGTGAAGAAAGACTAGAGATTTTGATCACTAGTGGAGAAATTTCATCAGTAACAAGTAAGTATATTATACATTATATAAAGTGGGGATAAATCACGTGGTTACATATTAAATTATTAAATATAGTATGTTGTTTTTTTTCATCATGAGCAAGTACTTTTGTAATTCAAGAACTAAGAGCGATCTTTAAAGATGAGAGAGTTTATTTATTAATGTAATACTTATACGGATGTACTTATTATTATTATCACTTTATTCCAATTAGATTGAACGGAGGGAGTAGTCCGTGATTAATTTTGGAGATCTTAAAATAATAAATTGATGATTTCTTTAAATAAAAAAATATATATAGCAGTAGTAATTAAAGTTAACGAAAACTTGCATAATTTGCAAGAGATGTTATACAAATAAATATGTAAGATTATATGGAATGAATTAAATCTTAATATTATAAGTAATTATATTTTATAGTCGTACCAAATAAAAGTGTTCATATTTTTATAAATGTACTTACATTAAGTATTATTAATTTGTGTAATTAGTTCGGATGGAAGGAACTTTAAGAGTTATATTTGGAATATAAATTTTGGAGTATTAATAATTGATATAAGGCGATGATTAAAGGCATATTAAATAGATTATGAATTATTTTAGAATTATTGAATTGGATTATATTTAATTTGAGGTGAATATGTTTAGGTGATGAAAAACGTTTCGTATTTGATATCGTTGGCATTTGAGGGTAAGATTTTGTGGAGTGTGCTATAAATTGTTTGGAAGTATCAGGTACGGATTCCGTACTCTTTCAGCGATACCTTTGTTAAATTTGATTTGTTCGTTTAGTTCCTCGTTTTGAATTTCTGTTATTATTTCACATAATTGTTTCTTGTGAAATTGATATATTTATTTCATTTTGGAGTTGACACATTAGACTCGTACTTGTACTCTTTGAATGAGGTTATCATGTCTAATATTTATTTTGATAATTGTAGAGCAGTACATGTTGCTACCTTCTTTTTGAAACCTTGTGACTATAATTTGATTTGGTTCAACATGTACATATAGAACCCTTTTGTTGGTATTATGTCGCATGTGTTGTGACATGATATTTTTGTTAGAATATACCGTAGGGTATACCTGAGCTATAACCACCTGTGGGGGTACCATAGGCATGTCGTATTGGCACGAGAGGCATGACACTTTCCGTGGTGATGTGATTAGTCCACGGCGTCTCCGTTTTGGGCTCCAGATGAAGTGGGCCATTTGGTGTTTTGTTGTGGGAGGCGTATGGGTTAACCCTAGTTTTTTGTTCTGCAGATTTGTGATGTTGTGCCAAACACACCTATCTGATTTGCATATATTTGGATTCGTGGTCCAATGTGTGATTTGCCTGTGTGGCATTGTTTTGACTTTCCTGTGTGGCATTAGTTCGACTTGCCTGTGTGGCAATATATATTTCTGAGCTCATTCGTTATGAAATAACTCCAGCCATTTGTATTAGCCTATTATTTTATTATATTAGTTTTGTTGGTTTCTGTTCAGTTCAATTCATTGAGTTAGTTACTTTAGTTCGTTGTTTCTTTATTCTTCTATTGGTTTCGTCAATTCTGTTGATTCAGATATATTCCATTTGGATCTTTGGAGATTATATTTTCGTTAATATTTACACTTGAGGCTTTGTTCAATATTTTGTCTCAGTTGTTTTCGTATATCAGTTATATATCTTTGTATTATCTATATCCGTACTGGGCAATTAGCTCATGCTGTGTTTTTCTTCAGGCAGGTTTGCAGGGGTGATTCAGGGCTAGTGTCATGAGAGTGCTGCCTTTGACCATCTAGGTTGATTAAGTTTTTAGTTTTGATTATGTTGACTCTAGTTGGAGAATTATATTTAGTACTTTATTAATTGATCAACACTGTTAATATTTTGAGGTTGTTAGTGCTCTGTTAATTTATTTTGAGGTTTTTTGTGCTTTCAGACGTGACCTCCTTTCGTTTTAACAGGAATATTAAATATAATGGCACAATCATTGGTGGACCCCTAGCGGAATTATTGCCGGATTGAGAAAGCGACAAAAATACTTTATGAAAATAACGGCGGAAGTTTTACCATTAAGCTGTTGAAATACCCGGTGTTAAAGTATGCTGATGTCTGGCGTGGTTGCATAGTAGTATACACGGTATTAATTATTGATGCTTACGTGATAAGTCACTCAGCTTTTGTTGGTATTATTAGTGTAATAATACGAGAAAATCTTTTATATAAAAATAGAATACTTTTATAAAGTTATTCTATAAATATAATATATTATATTCTATTATGCATAGTGTTGCATATGTTCGCATAGTATTTTGCATAGTAAAATCTTTTTATATAAAAATGTAATACTTTTATAAAGTTATACATTATATTAGACAATAATTAGAATATATTATATTTTATTATGCATAGTGTTTGCATAGTGCCTGCATAGTGTTTGCATAGTAAAATCTTTTATAAAGTTATTCGTTTTATTAGATTATAAATAGAATATATAATATTTTATTTAAAAGATTTTGTTTTAAATATGGACCGTCAGATTAAAGTAAATCAATCTGGACCGTTCATGAGTTAGTTACTATGCAGTCCATTTTTCTATAAATAGAAGCTCATTCCTTCATTATTTTCTTGCGAATTCACTGAAACTCTAGAGAGATAAACTATAGAGAGAAAGAAGAAAAATATTCTACTACTTCACTACTTATATATCCAGTACTCTTCTTCTTAAGGTAGGGAATATTATTTGTTGTACTCGTAAGGGGTGTTATTCTTTTGTATTAATGAAGAGAACTTATGTTATTCCATTCTTTATTATTACATTGGAATAACTTTCGATCATGTGAGTTACCCTATACTTGTTGACATTCTTCTATTATTTTGTCTTTATTTTTACGTTGGAATATCCCATCACATGCATTTTTGTGGGACACGATTAAAAGTCTTTATTATTCTATTGAAATATCCCGATCATGCATTTTTACTGGACTGGTTCCGTCTTTTATTATTATTCTATTGGAATATCACATGTCAGGCGCGTTTCAAGCCGGGGCTGATTAAATCTTTATTAGTATTTTGTTGGAATAACTCGCTATGCATGAAATCCGCATGCATGGTGATTTTCGTTGTTATTTCATTCATTATTATTACGTTAGAACATCACCGTCGGTGCGTAATTTACTTTGGCCCGGTTCCGTTATTTAGTATTCGTTGGAATAACTTTACATCTGTCTGAATACCGCATGCATGGTGATTTCTTTTGTTATTCCATTCTTTATTATACTCAGTTGGTTAAAGTTTTGACTTCTATACTCCATGAAATTAGTGGAATATCCATGATAATTGCGCTTCATCCAGTATCTTTTCATGGAAATATTCTTCTGAGCATTTTTGAATTTTACTCTACAAAGCAGTATCATGTTGACAATTTGGACGTTATTTGTTCTTGGATAAATTAATTCTTGAACATGTTTTATTGAATTCTTATATCATTGTCATCATCCTCATATTTATATTTTTTGAAAGTCATCTGTGGCCTGTAGTGCATAGATGGACTTGCTATGATTTTGACCAGGAATTATTGGTGTAATCATGACCGTAATGTTACAAATGATGTGGTAAAAGTCCTCATTGGCCCGAAGTGAATTGATGGGCAGTTGTTGGCATGATCATGACCATTAATGAATACACGAATGTCCTTGGCCCGTAGTGCTTGGATAATTTATGGTCGTGATACTAAAGAATATCCTTGGCCGTAGTGCAGGGGTGATTCAATGATGTGGATTATTTATTAAGCTGAGTCTCAGCGATAACAGTGATGAAAAACCTTTTAAATCATAAAAGATAGTAGATTTTATTTTTTACCTAACTCTTTTAATGGATTGCTTGTTCCGCTGCAGTTAAACTTGATGTCTATTATATTTTATCAGTTTAACATTGTTGAAGACTAATGATAATTTATTTTGCATTATCTTAGTCATAATATTTCTTACTGGGCTAGTTGAGCTCACCCTTTCTTTCACTGTTCTCTTCAATAAATGAGAATATAGTTGGGACGAGTCGGGGAACGGAGTGATGGTCTAGAGGATAGCATTAGTAGTCCTCACTATTCTGTGAAATAGTGTGTTAATAAATGTATTGAGGACTTAATTTGAGTTTTAATATTGTCTAGAAGACAATGTTGGTATTGAAACTCACAGCTTATGTTGTATATTTATAGATTGTATTTGTATTTTGTACCATGTATTTGGCGACTCAGAATAGGTGATGTATACCTAATTTTGGGGGCGTCACAGTTGGTATCAAAGCTTAGGGTTATGATCCCTGGCTAAGATGTGAGACTAAAACTAGGAGGGGAGAGACGGGGAATTCCTTCGCTAGTATGACCTACATAAGTTTATTTGGTATTTAATTGGTCGGTCAAAGTATAGGGATAATATGTTAATTAACCTTTGTTTTGTTGCAGTATCTAAAAATGTCATCCGAGAATGTTGAGAATAGCAATGGAGCACAAAGAGACCGTCGAGTCTCCACATATCAATAATAAGGATAATGTACATCAAGAAGGTGACAATCCTCATGCAAACAACAACACGGACCAAATGATGAATGATGGATTGTTCAGAGGCTTTATGCAATTCATGCAACATCAGGCGAGAGTGGCTCCTGTCCAAAATGTAGGTGGAAGCACTAGAAACTCTCGGATGGTCACCGCTAAACAGTTCAAGGAGCCGGGACCACCGGAGTTTATTGGAGAGCCAAAACCACTTAAGGCGGAAGCATGGATAAAGCAGATCACCAAGATATTTGACGTCTTGGGATGCTCCGAGGAACAAAAGGTTCCCTTTGCCACCTTCATATTGCGTGAAGAGGCAAATTACTGGTGGGAATCTGTAAAACGTACCCAGCCTGACACACTCAAGATGTCGTGGGAGAAGTTCCAAGAGCTATTCAACGATAAGTACCTTCCCGAGAGTATTCGTCACATGAAAGAAGTGGAGTTTATCAAATTGGAACAAAACAATATGACCATGTCGTAATACGAGGCTAAATTTGCGGAGTTATCCCGATTTGCATCCCATTTGGTTGATAATAAGGAGCAAATGACGCGAATGTTTTTTAGAGGTTTGAAACCGGAGATACGTCAATATCTTATTTCTCATAAACTGTGTTTGTGCTCAGATGTTGTAAATAGGGCTCAGTTATTATAAGCGATAACGAGTCAACGAATAAGAGAAAGAAAGCGGAAGATGACATGAAAATACTAGTGGTATCGGTCCATCAAAGCGGTGGCAACAAACGTGGAGGAATCAACATGCCGAAATGGTAACCACGCCGGTGGTAATCATGGCGAAAGACAAGAAAAGGACATTTCAAAAAAAGGAGATTCAACAATGATGGAAGGACGTCAACACCAGCACCCGTTGTTAAGGAAGGAGAACGACCACCTATCATATGCTTCAAATGCGGAGGGGAGGGACACATCAGTCCAAACTACGCGATGCCATCCAAAGCATGTTATAATTATGGAATAGAAGGTCTCCAAGCCCAATTTTGTCCTTCACCGAAGATAAGTTTAGCTAGGATGGAGGCACCAAAGGCCGTCCCAGAAAAGTCAAAGCCAGTGGTGCAAGGGAGAACATTTATCGTGACCTCCCAGAAAGAAAGGAACCCGAATGAGGTCATCACGGGTAAGCTTATCATAAACTCTAGCGAAGTCTACACCTTATTTGATACCGGTTCTACCCATTATTTTATTTCTCCTACTTGCTCTCAACGTTTAAATTTGACTCCGGAGAAATTGGACTTTGACTTATCTGTTGAAACTCCATTCGGAGAAACCTTCATTACATCCACTGTTTATAAGTCTTGTTTGGTTCAAGTTGGTACCCACACATTACCTGTTGATCTTATTTCATTGAAAATACTTGCATTTGATGTGATTCTAGGGATTGATTGGTTAACTACTCATCATGGTAAAATTGATTGTTTTCGTAAGGTTGTTAGCTTTCATATTCCTAATCAACCTATTATGGGAATTCAAGCGACCAAATCATTAAAATCAATCACGGTCATCTCAAGCCATAAAGCTATTCGTTTATTGAAAACAGATGTCAAGCTTTCTTAGCACACGTCACAGATCTAAACAAAAATACGTCAGTTTTGAATGATATTTCTATTGTTAATGAATTTCTTGACGTATTCCCTGAAGAATTTCCTGGCCTACCCCTAGAGCGTGAAATCGAATTTTGTGTTGACCCCAGTACAAAACCCATTTCTTAAACCCTCAAATATTTCTTCAACCAAAATGAACGTAGCATGCGCCAAAGACGTTGACTCGAGCTGTTGAAGATTACGATCATACCATTCAATATCATCGTGGAAGTACGAACGTGATAGCTGATGCGTTGAGTAGAAGATCGTATGCGGGTACGAGTGCAATATTGACAACGCAAAGGCCCATTTTGTGTGACTTGCAAAGGATGGAAATAGAGTTAAAGACTCCAGGGACCCATGTGATGATGGCGAACATACGAGTAGAACCGACTTTAATTGATAAAGTTAAAGCCGCTTTCAAGCTGCTGACACGGAGGCGATGCGTATGAGGAAGAAAGTGCAAGAAGGTGCTATCTTTGGAAGTAAGAATCGATGAAGAAGGAATACTTGAGTCAACTCCGAGACTTTTGTGTTCCTAACGACCACGATTTAAAGTATAAAATCATGATGGAGGCGCACAACACACCGTTTGCAATCCATCACAGGAGTACCAAAATGTATCATGATCTTCGACATACATTTTGGTGGAGCAATATGAAGAGAGAGATAGTATTTGTTTATCTCAAGGTGTCTAACGTGTCAAGCGAGTCAAAGTGAGCATCAAGTACCAAAAGGTCCATTGCAACCACATGAAATTCCAGAATGGAAGTGGGAGCACATTACCATGGATTTCATTACCGGTCTTCCCAAAGTTTCTCAGCGATAGATCGCGATTTGGGTCATTGTTGATAGATTGACCAAGTCCGCTTATTTCTTACCGATCACGAGAAACTTATACACTTGAACGTCTTCCTTATATGTACATAAAGCGAGGTTGTAAGATTTCATGGTATGCCAGTATCCATAGTTTCTGATCGAGACCCAAAATTCACTTCAAGATTTTGGGTTAGTTTGCAAAAAGCTATGGGCACAGATTTATGATTTAGCTCGGCATATCATCCTCAGACGGACGGACAGTCGGAGAGGACTATTCAAACTCTTGAAGATCTATTAAGACTCTGTGTCCTTGATTTCAAGGGAAGTTGAGAAAAGTTCTTACCATTGGTGGAGTTTTCCTACAACAACAGTTATCAAGCAAGTATTGGCATGGCTTCATTCGAAGCGTTGTATGGAAGAAAGTGTCATTCTCCAGTATGCTGGGATGAGGTAGGTGAAGCAACGTTGTTGGGACCGGAGTTGGTACGTATGACTACGGAAAAGATTCAAACGATACGGAAACGTATAAAAACCTCACAAGATCGACAAAAGAGTTATGTTGATCTTCATCGAAAGGATGTGGAATTCGATATAGGAGATCATGTGTTGTTACGAGTTGCTCCGTGGAAAGGAGTTACGAGATTTGGAAAGAGAGGAAAGCTCAATCCTCGATTCATTGGCCCATTTTTAATCCTCGATCGAGTAGGAACTGTGGCTTATAGACTCGCTTTACCGCCAAGTATGTCTCGTGTTCATAACGTTTTTCAGATATCCATGTTACATAAATATGTGGAAGACCCGAACCACATTATTGAGTTAGAACCGGACGAAATAGCGGAAGATTTGACGTATGAAGAGGTTCCTATTCAAATCTTGGATAAGAAGGAACATATTCTACGCTCCAAGGTTATACCTCAAGTCAAAGTTTTGTGGAGAAACCACGATGTTGAGGAAATGACTTGGGAGTTAGAATCGAAATGAAATCAAGGTATCCTTACCTCTTGATATACCAGTCGTACCCTAATTTCGAGGGCAAAATTTTATAAGAAGGGAGATTGTAAAACCCCAACTTTTTGAATAAAGATGAATTTTCTATAAATATTATTTTTGAATATTATGGAGTGAAATTGATATAATGTTATAGTTGTGGGTAATATTTATAAATTTTGCAAAAGTATGAAGTTGTTATATAATATTCGATTGGTGGGGAATATTCATTTTAACGGTGAATATTCGTATAAATGACACAATCATCAATTGGACCCCTAGCGGAATTATTGTCGAATTGAGAAAACGACAAAAATACTTTATGAAAATAACTTGGCGGAAGTTTTACTGAGTTAGCTTTGTTGAAACACCCGGTGTTAAAGAAATGCTGAATCTGGCGTGGTTGCATAGTAGCACACGGTATTAATTATTGATGCTTACGTGATAAGTCACTCAGTTTTGTTGGTATTATTAGTGTAATAATAATGAATATCTTTTTATATAAAACAGAATACTTTTATAAAGTTATTCTATAAATAGAATATATTATATTTTATTATGCATAGTGTTGCATAAGTGTTGCATAGTGTTTTTGCATAATAAAATATTTTTATATAAAACATAATACTTTTATAAAGTTATCTATTTTATTAGACAATAATTAGAATATATTCTATTTTATTATGCATAGTGTTTCCATAGTGCACGTATAGTGTTTGCATAGTAAAATCTTTTATAAAGTTATTCTTTTTATTAGATTATAAATAGAATATATTATATTTTATTTAAAAGATTTTGTTTTTAAATATGGATAGTCAGATTAAAGTAAATCAATGCGGATAGTTCATGAGTTAGTTACTATGCAATCCATTTTTCTATAAATAGAAGCTCATTCCTTCACTATTTTTCTTACAATTCTTTGAAACTCTAGAGATAAACTATAGAGAGAAAGAAGAAAAGTATTCTACTACTTCACTACTTATATATCCGATTACTCTTCTTCTTAAGGTAGGGAATATTATTTGTTGTACTAAGTAAAGGGTGTTATTCTTTTGTATTAATGAAGAGAACTTATGTTATTCCATTCTTTATTAGTACATTGGAATAACTCATCTGTGAGCTACCCTATACTTGGTGACATTCTTCTATTATTCGTCTTTATTTTTCATTGGAATATCCTCATGCGTTTACTCCTAGGACACGATTCCGTCTTTATTATTACATTGGAATATCACATCCATGCGTTTTTCTGTGGGACTGATTAAAATCTTTATTATTATTACATTGGAATATCCTCGTACATGCATTTTACATGGGACACGATTCCGTCCTTATTAGTATTACATTGGAATAACTTTGTACATGTGAAGTACCGCGTGCATGGTGATTTCTATTGTTATTCCATTCTTTATTATTACTGTTGGAACATCCTATCGGCAATTAATTTCTCTTTGGTGCAGTTTCGTTATTTAGTATTCTATTGGAATAACCTGTCTATGCGAAGTACCACATGCATAGTGATTTCTTTTGTTTTTCCATTCTTTATTATACTCAGTTCGTTAAAGTTTTGACTTCTATACTCCATGAAATTAGTGGAATATCCTTGATAATTAAGCCGTCCGATATCTTTTCATGGAAATATTCTTCTGAGCATTCTTGAATTTTACTCTACAAAACATTATCATGTTGACAATTTAGACGTTATTGGTTCTTGGACAAATTAATTCTTGAACTTGTTTTATTGAATTCTTATATCATTGTCATCATCCTCATATTTATATTTTTGAAAGTCATCGTGGCTGTAGTGCATAGATGGACTTGTTATGATTATGACCGGGGATTATTCGATTGTAATAATGATCGTAATGTTACAAATGATATGGTAAAAGTCCTCATTGGCACATGTAGTGCATTGATGGACAGTTGTTGGCATGATCATGACCATTAATGAATACACGAATGTCCTTGTCCCGTAGTGCATGGATAATTTGTGGTCGTGATACTAAAGAATATCCTTGGTAGTAGTAGTGCGGGGTGATTGATGATGTGGATTATTTATTAAAAGTGAGTCTCGGCGATAATGATGATGAAAACCTTTTAAATCATAAAAGATAGTAGATTTTATTTTCTACGACTCTTTTATTGCTTGTTTCATTGCAGATTAAACTTGATGTCTATTATATTTTATCGGTTTAACATTGTTGAAAACTAATGATAATTTATTACGCATTATCTTAGTCATAATATTTCTTCTTTGGGCTAGTTGAGCTCACCCTTTCTTTCCTTTGTTCTCTTGAAATGAGAATATAGCTGGGACGAGTCGGGGAACGGAGTGATGGTCCAGAGGATAGCATTAGTAGTCCTCAATATTCTGTGAAATAGTGTGTTAATAAATGTATTGATGACTTATTTTGGGTTTTAATATTGTCTAGAAGACAATGTTTGTATTGAAACTCACAGCTTATGTTGTATATTTAAAGATTGTATTTGTATTTTGTACCATGTATTTGGCGACTCAGAATAGGTGAAGTATACCTAATTTTGGGGACGTCACAAAATTGATTGGTTTGTGTTAATATAATTAGGAAACCCTAATTATACTTTAGAAATATTAATTTCTATTTAAAACCTTAATTACATTTCAAAATTCTTCATTTTCTATTTTTAAACCCTAATTAGAAAATTCTAGAATTGGATGTTTTAAAACCTAAGGGTTAAAACCTTAGGGTTAAACCCTAAGGGTTAAAACCTAAGGGTTAAACCCTAAGGGTTTGTGCATTTGTCAAGATTGCCATTAAAATCAATTTGCTAATGACCAAAACACCCTTTTTCATTTTCTTTAATTGATAACTTGTAATAATGCTAGAAACTTTAGTGGTTAAACCACTTTGTTGACTTGGTGAGTGTATTATATCAGCCCCAGCCGAAATTGATCAGATCTAGCAACAAGTCATGGCATATATAAGAGAATTAGAGAGAGAAAGTGCATAAATCTTAGCCATTTTCTATCTTGCTCTCACATACTCTCTCACCAAGACCTCTGATTTCCTCAATTAAATCAGTCACATAAACAACCCATTAATCACCCAAGATCATTTAGGAAGATCAAGATCAAAGATTTGGCTAAGAGGTATAAACCCTAAAATTTTATTTGATCTTGTATGTTAAGAAAAAAATTGTGTTTACGTGTTTAGATTCATGCTAGAGGATGTTCTATGTTGATCTATAATGATCAAACATATATCCATAGCATCAAAGTGCCCTAATTTGGTGTTTTTCAAAAACTGTCAAGAACACGATTTGTGGTCTGACAAGCTAATGTCAGGCGCCATAGATCCGTGCCTGTTTTTGATTTTTCTTGTTTTATGTTTTGAATCGGTAGCTTGGTATGATGTCTTTATTCTGCAAAAGAAATCAGAGTCATTAGATGTCTGGATTTGAAGATATAATCAGTCAAACCCCATTGACCGAAGCGTTATTTCGGGCGAATTGGGTAACCCGAAATTCATTTTCGCTATTCGACAACATCTTTAAGCTCTTTGATATGTCATTCGTGTTAGTTTTTTGATTATGTGTTGGATCTGGATTGTATCATGTTGTTTGTACTCTAGATCTATGGCCTTAGAATGCTTAAAAAATCAACAGATCAACCGTAGCAAGTGGTCAAAGTAGGCCACTTGCACGAATTTGCATTTCTGGGAATTTTATAGATACATGAAGAATACACTTTCTGACAGCGTTTGACTGGATTGGATCTTGCGTATATGTTGTTGTTGGACTGAGATCTTGATATCTCGTTGTTCCTTGTCATGAAGACTACATGTATGAGTTATACAAACACCAAACAAATGATCAGAACCTAGATTAAAATTTCCTAGAAAGTGCCTAGAAGAACTGCTGGGTTTCTAGGAAAACCCAGAAACCGTCTGACAGGTAATTTGAATGCCCAGATCGTCATGTTATGTTGTGTTATGACTGGTTATTGTAGTGTTACATTTTAGCTACAAGATCCAGGTTCTAGCAAGTCCAGAAACGATTTTTAACCGAACAATTAAAAGCCGTCACGTATACGCCACGTTAAACACGAAGGTATTGTCGGTGTTCTTGAGCTCAAGAACACCAACATCGACACTTTGTGTCGCTAAAGCCCGATAGCGACGGTTTAAATAATTTTTATTTTACGAATATTCGAAATTATTTAAAAATAGAAATAAATTATAAAATTACTAAAATAGTTTTAAAAATCATTTAAATTTACGAAAAAATAACTTTTAATTATTTGGGACATTTTTCTTTAATAATTATAATTATTTTGATATTAATGATATTTAATTTATTTAATTAGTGTGTTAAATAAATTAGAGAAAATGATTTAATATTATGAAAAAATCATTTTAAATAAGAATAATGTATTTAAAAATATTTTGAGTTATAAAATGTGACTTTTAATATTTTTGGAGGATTTTCATTAATAAATTAATATTAATGATATTAGATTTATTTAATTAATAAATTAAATAAATAAGTTAAAAATGATTTTATTGATTTAAAATCATTTTAAATAAGAATAAAGTGTTAGAAAATATTTGGAATTATAAAATATTATTTTCAATATTTTGGAGAATTCTCATTAATAAATTAATATTAATGATATTAGATTATTTATTTATTAAATTAAATAAATGAATTAAAAATGGTTTTATTGATTTAAAAATCATTTAAAAATGAGAAAAATGTTTTAAAAATATTTGAAGTTATAATTAATGACTTTTAATATTTGGATAATAATTTCATTAATATTTAGATATTAATGGTGATGGTTTAAAAATGATTTTAATTACTTTAAAAAAATCATTTAAGTAGAATATTAATGATTTAAAAATATTTTAAGTTATTAACAATATCTTTAATATTTTGACAAGTATACAATTAATATTTTTATATTATTAAATATTAATGATAATAAGATTATTTGATAATTAAATCATTTAAAAATGATTTAAGTGTTTGAAAAATTATTATAAATTATAATAATTGTTTATAAATTATTAAAAGCTTCTGAAAAATATTATAAACGATATTTGAATTATCTAAAATAATATTGAAGCTTAGAGACCAAGTTTAATGGATAATCAATGTGTTAATTGTCGGCTAGAGTGGCCAGAACACCGAGAATGGACCGAAGTCCAACCAGACCGAAATAGTTAGACTAGATAAGTGTTTATATAGGTTATAACCACTGATATGATAATGTGATAATGTGCCTAGGAGAAGTTTGACTGTAGAATACGGTGTTACGCGTTATAAATGATTGTGCTAATTGTGAGACCGACATTGTTGATTATTGGTCTTTCAAACGCAGTTAAGTTTATTGTGTAGCTCTAATCAGCGGAGAAGGCAAGTTCCCTAACTCAGCCTTGAGTTATATTCATTCAATTATTATAGTGGTTAATTATTGCTAATTATACCATGTCCAGGGATTTAATGTTGATTAAATCGCAGTTAGTGCATATTTAATAATTCAATTTAAATTACTGATTCAGAAAATATATATTCGTAGAATTACTGTTGTTGGATATTCATATCTGTAGAAGCTAATATTGATAATACAGATAATTCATGTTTATTGTCAAAATATGTTGAGAAATGTCTTAGCTAATTATTCTGGCTAGACGAACAATTGTTAGAACTTGATAGGTAAAGAAGAAGAGAAGATAATTTAATTATTATTGATAGATCAATTCCAGTTGTATCGGCTATATCAAAAAAGAAAACTTGATAGGTTTGAGAAGAGAAGTGATTAGATATTGAAATCTTTAAATTTCTTTGTTAAATCAAATCTTGATTCTGAGACTGAGAAGAACAACTTTTTATATAAAGGGAACATTTTAAGTCATATATTCGACCATTGCGCGCGACCTATAAGTATTATGCATAATATAGGGTACAAGGAGTTGGTCGGTTCTAAGTACTTGCAGAGGTGTATGATTTAATCTTTATGGTTATCTGATACACCTGCGTATATGTCTAAGTAAAAATTTAATATATACCCGAGAAGAGAAGTTCAAGATCCAACAGATCGCTCAGCATAAATATGGAAAACATTCCACTTTGCTATTTCTTAGAATTAATTCTTGATTATTCATTTGAATATCGTAGAAAACCTTGAAAGCGTTGTACCCTTTCATTATCAGATTATTGTTGCGGAGAATATGAGAAGACTTGATATTAATTTCTATACCTTTATTGTATGTCTTAACTTGCGGGGCAAACTTGTTGCTCACCCTTGCTAGAAATAAAACATTTCAGTTAGGATCAAAGAGGCCAGCGAATCGAAGAAGAACAAAGGCAAAGGCAAGATGCTGGAGTAGTATAATGAATAATATTATTATTATGTTGTATTGTATTGTAAACCCTTTTTGTATACGTAAGGGGTATTTTTGTAATGTTAAGGTTAGTGGACTTGGGACTTATGTATTAACAACATATGTTATTGACTTATGTATTCCTATTTATATATGAATGGGTAGTTAAATGGTATTATATTGTGAATCGTGAGCACCAAACTCGGGGGTCAGGTAACCCAGATTTGGGGGAGTCACATTTACTATTAGGGGAGGTGGTGCAAGTTTGATAATACTTGCAGGACTAAATTAAAAATGAAGAATAAGAGGAAGGTATTATACTGTAATATTTTGATCCCCAAAACGACCAATTATTGAAACTATATTTTCCTATAAATAGAAGCTCATTCTTCCTTCATTTCTCACCAATTCACTAAAGCTATAGAGAAATTATTATAGAGAGAAATTATAGAGAGAAAGAAGAAGAGAAGTTTGCTACCTCACTATTCCAGTATCCAATTTCTTCTAAGGTAAGGGGTATTATTCTTTCGTATTTATGAAGAGAGTTATTTTCTTTCAATACTGTAAGGGTTGTTATTCCATTCTTTATTATTATGTTGGAATAACTTTTGTCATGTCAAGCACCGCATACATGGTGAAATTCTTACATTATTCCATTCTTTATTATTACATTGGAATAACTTTGTATGTATGCGGTCTATCGCATTCTGGTGAATTCTATTGTTATTCCATTCTTTATTATTACATTGGAATATCACATGCATGCGGATTACGCATGACTGGTTCCATTCTTTATTATTTTGTTAGAATATCACATGCATACGGTTTACGCATGACTGGTTCCATTCTTTATTATTACATTGGAATAACATGTATACATGCGGATTTACGATGCAGTGAATTCTTACATTATTCTATTCTTTATTATTCTGTTGGAATAACCTGTCTACGTGGATTACCGCATGCATGGTGAATGATCTTTCGTATTCATTCCTTATTAAATTATGGAAATGATCTGTCCACGTGGATTACCACATGGCGGACAAAAAAATCCATTTACTGTTTCATATATTCTATTATACTTAGTTGGTTAAAGTGTTGCCTTCTATACTCCATGAAATTTGTGGAATATCCTTGATATTTGCACTTCATCCAATATATTTTCTTACTGGGCTAGTTGAGCTCACCCTTTCTTTCACTGTTCTCTTCAAGAAATGAGAATATAGCCGGGACTAGTCAGGGAACGGAGTGACGGTCCAGATGATAGCATTAGTAGTCCTCAATATTCTATTAAATAGTGTGACAATAAATGTAATGACGACTCTATTGAGTGTGGATATTGTCTAGATGAGAATATTCTTATTAAAACTCTTAAATTATTTTTTGTCGTATTTTACATGACTGTTGTATAATTAAGTTGTATTTGAATTTTATACCATGTATTTGGTGACTCAAGATGGGTTATGTATACCTGTTTTGGGGGCGTCACATTATAAATATGAATTGTGGATTTAACTATAATCTTTGGTGGTTCAGGTGAAGATAGGTGATGAGAGTTATTTTTGTCTTGGATATAAAAAAAAAATTGTTGATGAGTATTACAGGAATGAAATATTAACGATGGATTTCTAAATCATAAAAGATAGTAGATATCATGCTCTACTTGACTCTTCTAATGGATTGCTAATTCCGCTGCAGTTGTTGATCTAAAACTTGTTGTCTATTGTATTCTATCATTTGTTATACTGTTGAAGGCAAAGGATAATTTATTCTGCATTATCTTAGTCATAATATTTCTTACTGGGCTAGTTGAGCTCACCCTTTGTTTTCATTGTTCTCTTCAAGAAATGAGAACATAGTCGGGACTAGTCGGGGAACCGAGTGATGGTTCCAGATGGTGCATTAGTAGACCTCACTATTTATATAAAATAGTGTAATAATAATTATAATGAGGACTTCATTGAGTATGGATATTTTCTAGACGACAATATTCGTTTAAAAACTCAACTATGTTTTGTCGTATTTTTACACTACAGTTGTATTAAAGAAGTTTGTATTTGATTTCTGTAGTGTGATATCTGGCGACTCAGAATGGGTGATGTATACCTATTATGGGGGCATCATAGTTGGTATCAAAGCTTAGGGATATGATCCCTGGCTGAGATGTGAGACAAGAACTAGGAGGGAAGAGACGGGAAATTCCTTCGCTAGTATGACCTACCTAAGTTTATTTGTTATTTAATTGGCCGGTTAGAGTATAGGGATAATATGCGGCATGTCAATTAACCCTTATTTTGAAACTATATTCTAGAATGATATCTGAAATACAGGAGATGAGAAATAGGAAAATCATGATAGAGAGAAAATAACCGGGAAGGTACAATCCGGAAAGAAAGCAAGGTATTCTCATCTCTTTGAACTACCAGGTACGTAAATTTCGAGGGCGAAATTTCATAAGAAGGGGAGATTGTAAGACCCCGAATTTTATGAAATGAAAGTATTCAATTTTCATATAATTATTATTCTATTTAATGGTTAAAGAGTTAAAGTTAAGAGTAACATTTAAAAAAATTTCAAAGTAAGCAAGTTGATATAAAATATTCGTTGTGTTGGGGAATATTCGTTTTAATAGGGAATATTCGTATGACGGCACAATCATTGGTAGACCCCACAACGAAGGTACTGTCTGTGATGCCCCCAAAATAGGTATACATCACCCATTCTGAGTCGCCAAATACATGGTACAGAAACAACTACAACTTCATTAATACAATTGTTAAGCAAAAATCGACAACACATAAACTGTGAGTTTAAATACAAATATTGTCTTCTAGATAATATCTACACTCAAATAAGTCCTCATTACAATTATTGATACACTATTTTACAAAATAGTGAGGACTACTAAAATAAGCTGTCTTGAACCATTACCCCACACCCCACTAGTTCATTTATATTATCGTCTTACGAGAAGAAAAATGGAACAAAAAGAAAAGGGTGAGCTCAACTAGCCCGATAAAGAATATTATGACTAAGATAATGTACAACAAATTATCCTTAGTCTTCAACGAGGAAAAATCGATAGAATACAATAGACAACAAGTTTTAGATCAACAATTCAATGAAAATAACAATTCATTTGAAGAGTTAAGTAGAGAATGAAATCTACTATCATCTATGAATTTAAAAGTCCATCATCGATATTTTATCCTGTAACATCAATCAATATACATCATAAATCAAATATTCATCTTTGCACTACTGGCCAAAGATATTCTACCCCGATTAGTCATGTTCATCTAAACACATTCATCTTTTACTACGGGCCAAAGATATTCATCATAAAATCATTCATCATTACACTCTGGGCCAAAGATATTCGGTTATATCATTATTTAGGAGTGAGGATGATGAAAAATATTTTAAAGAAAACGAATCGCGTGAAACAAAAGAACAAATATTAAGGATTCGTACTTTAAACAATCCAAGTTCAAAAATACTTCAAAAATAACCCGAGTGGAGTAAAATTCAAGAATGAAGACCAAAACATAGATCCAATCCAAGATAGGAATCATAACAGACGATCTTGGACACATAAAAGAAAATTTAATTTTTCTGTGAATAGTGTATTAAATGATAAGTGAATAGTTAAGTATCGTGAATAGTGCAGTATACATGAATAGTAACTCCTACACTAAAAGATAGAAATTTCACAAAAAAAATCATCATGCCTCGTGAATAGTAACTCGTGAATAGTAACTCATGAATAGTAACCCTGGCATGAAAAAGTTTCAAATTTGATAAAAATTTCTAACTAATATTTTGGCATAATGATATTGAAGAAATAATATCATTTTCGAATAAAATAACATCCCTTACCTCACAAAAATAGTACTTCTGACTGGAATACTGGATATAGTGCTGAAAGAACTTGCACCGTATAGCAATACTCAAAGTACTAAAATACACACAAAATACGTTTGATATTATAGAGAGAGAAATAGAGAGAAAACTTTAGTTTCTGGTGTGATTTTCATTTCTAACCTAAGCACCATATTTATAGGAAATTGCTTAGAACACTAAAGCAAAAAATTTAATATAATAATATAATATATAAACAAATTTCCTACGCCCACTTCTTGAATCTGAATTCAGCAACTACATCACATGCAAGACCCACAATTAATGACAAAAACATTTTTCATATAAAAAAATAATTAAAACTTCCAAAAATCTAAATATTTCAGAATTTCAGAACTTCAATAATTCATAATAAATAGCACTTTTATCAGAAAATTTGAATCACGCGAGTTTTTTAGAAAATTCAATTTTCTACAACTTTGCAGAAGAAAGGTTTTCCAAATTCCAAATAGAAATTGACCGAAATTCACATACGGACGATTTTACAGGCTATAATCGAATTTCAGTCAAGAAATGGGTCCACCAACATGTTTAACATGTTTTAAACAATTTTTGCAACAAAAATATTCTTCCTCCTCATATACTCATATATCTCACATTCATTGTAAAAATATCACCATTATTATACCGAATAATCCCTGGTTATAATCATACCAAAAACTATCCATCAATGCACTACGGGCCAATGAGGACTTTTACCACATAATCTATAACATTACGGGTCATGATTATACCGAATGATCCCTGGTCATAATCATACCAATAAACAGTTCATCTATGCACATAAGCCAAAGATACTCATCAATCAATAGTCCATCTTTGCACGTAAGCCAAAGATATACAACTGAAAACCAATAATTAACAGTCCATCTTTGCACGTAAGCCAAAGATATACAACTGTAAAACCAATAATCAACAATCCTTCTTTGCACGTAAGCCAAAGATATACAACTGTAAAATAAATAATGAACAGTCCATCTTTGCACGTAAGCCAAAGATGACTTTCATCACAATATAATCATGAAGATGATGACAATGACATAATAATTCAATAAAACAAGTTCAATGATAAATTTTTAAGATTTATAATTTAATTTATCCAGAAATCAAAAACGTCCAAATTGTCAACATGATACTGCTTTGTAGAGTAAAATTCAATAAAAATATTCATGTACCAAAAACAATTTGGACAGAAAAGAAATATATTTTTTGGGTAAATAGTACCCTTGAATAATACCCCGTGAATAGTACTTCGGGAATAGTATCTCGTGAATAGTACCCTGACATAAAAAGTACCCCAAATACCCGAGTGAATAATATTCGGGTGAATAGTAATTTGGATGAATAGTAACACGTGAATAGTAACTCGTGAATAGTACTCTGACACGAAAAGTGCCACGAATACCCGAGTGAATAATACTAGAGTGAATAGTAACCAAGTGAATAGTAACTCGTAAATAAAAAACCAAATAAAATGATATTTCATGACGATTACAAAAGAAATGATATCTCATACGAGTATAATAGAATATAAGAAACTGCAAATGGATTTTCATCCGCCATACGGTAATCCACATAGACAGATCATTTCCACAATTTAATAAAGAATGAATACGAAAGGCCATTCACCATGCATGCGGTAGTTCGCATAGACAGGTTATTCTAACAGAATAATAAAGACTAGAATAATAGAAGAATTCACCATGCATGCGATAGACTGCACAGACAGGTTATTCCAACACAATAATAAAGAATGGAATCGAATACGAATCCGTGCATGCATCTGAACGAGGATATTCCAATGTAATAATAAAGAATGGAACCGGTCATACGTAATCCACATGATGCAGGATATTCCAATGTAATAATAAAGAATGGAATAACAACAGAATTCACGGTGCATGCGATAGATCAACATGCATACGAAGTTATTCCAATGAATAATAAAGAATGGAATAATGAGAAGAATTTCACCATGTATATGCGGTACTTGATGATAAAAGTTATTCAACATAATAATAAAGAATGAAATAACAACCCTTACGAGTACTGAAAGAAAATAACTCTCCTCATGAATACGAAAGAATAATACCCCTTACCATAATAATAATATCCCTTACCTTAGAAGAAACTAGATAATGGAATAGTGAGGTAGCAAACTTCTCTTCTTCTTTCTCTCTATAATTTCTCTCTATAATAATTGCTCTATAGTTTTAGTGAATTGGTGAGAAATGAAGGAAGAATGAGCTTCTATTTATATGAAAATATAGTTTCGATAATTGAACATTTTGGGGCTCAAAATATTGCAGTATAATACCTTCCTCTTTTTCTTCATTTTTAATTTAGTCCTGCAAGTATTATCAAACTTGCACCACCACCCCTAATAGTAAATAACGTGAATCAATACTTCAATCATGTGAATCAATAGTTATAATCATGTGAATTAATAGTAATTAGTTGCTCATTTATCCGATTAATTACCCGACTGGTCAGTGTAACTTCCAGACATCAATTATTATAGAAATAAATGTCGATTTTTACTAACACTAATAATTCTAACACAATAGAACTATCCATTTCATCTTTAATCAACATGAACTTATTCATCATTAATATTATAACTCACAATATTTAATAACCAGGTCATTCCCAGGAAAGAGGGGGCTTTTCGATAAGGATTTCTCCTTATTGGTATTATGATTAGGTGACCAAACCTCTCCTCGATGTAACTTCTGACATCATCAATATTGTAAATAATAATATGAATAACTTTAGTCTCAATTATTGATTAAATAATATAACATATTATGCGAGATGATCTATGACAATAATTGATTCAATAATATGAGAGATATGATGCATCAATTCATCGTAGCAATAATTGAGTATAATCGGTGACTTCTCACGTAAGCATCAATAATCAATCTTGTGTGCTATTATGCAACCACGCTTATTATTATCGTATTTTTTACTACCGGGTAGTTCAACGGTTTTAACGGTAACACTTTCGTAGTTATTTTTATAAAAGATAATTACATGCCGTTTTCTAACTACGACAATACTTCCGAATGTGGGGTCCACTAATGATTGTGTCGTCGTACGGATATTCCCGACAAAAAGAATATTCCCCGACCAAACGAATATTTTATAACAACTTGCATACTTTGCAAAATTTTCACATATCACCCTTAACTTTAACCCTTTCTCAATTTAACCATTTACTAAATAAAATAATAATTATAAAAAAATTGAATACTTTCATTTCATAATTTTGGGATCTCACAATCTCCCCTCGTTATGAAATTTCGCCCTCGAAATTTACGTACGTACATGGTATTCGAAGAGATGAGAATACCTTACTTTCTTTTCGGATTGTACATTTCCGGTTATATCCTCTGTATCTTGATTTTTTTTCCATTGATCATCTCTTGTATTTTAGATATCATTCTAGAATATATCTTCAAAACAAAGGTTAATTGACATATCACAAATTGTCAACTTATCAAGTAAAAATTTCGGCTTAGGTAAGTCACACACTAGCGAAGTATATTACTCGTCTCTCCCTTCCTAGTTCTAGACTCATATCTCCGCCAGCGACCATATCCCTAAGCTCTGATACCATTTGTGATGCCCCCAAAATAGGTCCACATGACCCATTCTGAGTCGCCAGATATCGCACTATAAAAATCAAATATAAACTTCATTTATACAACTGTTGAACTGTCGTGCAGAGTACGATAACAAATAAGCTGTGAGTTTTAATATAAATATATATAACTCTCGTGGTGCCTTGACCACAAGACCTTACAATGGTACCTTACATAAAGGTACAATCAATAATTGTTTTAGAAATTAAAATCTTTGGAAAATACTCAAGGAAACCTTTGTACCTGGGAGACCATGCGTCTAGGTTATGATAGATATCCTATGTCCACAGAATTATCCTTGGTTGACCCAAAAGTCCCCAAAGAGAAACAAGAAGATTACTATCATCTTCTTTCCAATGGTGAGTATTCTCTTGACATATAATTATCTCCGTTGTCTCCAAGTGAAAATTATATTTCAAATAAACTCCAAGATCATATAGGTAGTGCTCGTAGATATACTCAGCAAGTGGATGTGCACAATCCTGTCTTATGATGTAACGACCGAGAAATTTGGATCCTTTATAAAATACTTGAAAGAATTAAATAATGAATAAAATAATAGTATTTGCTATTATTATGCATTAATTAGATGTATGTCGTTCTATAACCTAAAAACGTCGGAACATCGTAGTATTTGAACCACGTGAATGAATTAATGTGTTTGAATTTCCAAGACGAAAACAAATGTTTTCCGAGAAAGTTTACGAAAAACACTATTCACCATTTATCGCTCGGGAATTATTTTTGAACTTCCAAGAAATATGTAACGTTATAATATCGAGGCGAGATAGATTATGTGATAATAATCTAAGTATGAAAAACATAATATTTTGCATGCGGACTTAAATTGAGAATGTAAGTATTAATATCTAATGAAATGAATTAATGTAACTTTGTATGATATATAAGTCCAATAAGATTAAGGTGTAAACCTATGTGGGATTATTCTTAAGCCCATGTAGTAATAACATGAAGCCCATAGTAGATTACTACAAGCCCAAAGGCTAAGTTAATTAAATTAACCACTAAGCCCAAAGGATGATCTAATGGGTAAAGCAAGATCCATGGGGCAACCCATGGTTGAAGTGGTAACCAAGCACTCTGTGTTATGAGCAAGAACTTTAAGTAATGACCAAGAAAGGGATAAGAGTTGTGGGCAACAAGTAATGAATAGTAAGGAGGTTAATTAAGGAGGTGGGATGCCTAATGACCATTATACCCTAGCTTAGAGATTTCTATAAATAGCTAGCTCATTTTTTATTTATTGCTTGTTATTTCATCCAACAAAGTCTCTCACAAACAACTTAATTGTTAGAGCAAATAAGCACTTTGAGCTTAACCTTTCATTAGTAGATTTCCAAAGAAAGAGAAGTAATCTTCAACGGTAATTGATCTTGTCTCTTCTATCTCTATCATGGTAGGTTGATAAGAGAAGTGTAACCTAATGAACTTAGATGCTAGGAACATAAGAGAAGTAGGTAAGTAATGGACTTAAGCCGAATGAAGTTATGAATAAGCAACTTGAACCTAAATAAGTTGTTAACTTATGATGAACTTGTCATATGATTGTCATATGAATTTAGTATGTTGGATAAGATGTGAGAACATTGAGTAAAGGACTTAAATCAATAATAAGTTATAATCTTGTAGTAAGGAAATTGTTAAGTTATGAGCTTATGAAGAATAAGCCATAACCTAATTTTTATATAAGTTGTTGTATCATATAAGTTGAGGTGTCTAGATAATGAAATGAATGTATTTGAAATGATGAACAAATAACTAGTAATGAAGTTTTGTCGGAATTCAAATGATTAGACGATAATCGTTGAATTCGTGAAATTCTCGGAATGGAAGTCGTATTTTGTATTTGAACTCGGAAACGTTGGTTTTCGATGGAGACAAGTCGTATTTGGCATTATAGAGTTGCGAACTCAAAAATGGTCGGATTCCAACTTAGAACGAAGAAACGAGCGTTGAACATTCACAAACGTTTATCATTTCGTTAAAAACGGACTAATAGGTGTAATTTTAATAAATGAAGTCGAATAGATAAAATTCTTGCATGAACACGTAGAGTATGTGATTTGTGAACCGTAGGCTCTTGAATGGGCCAATTTGGACTTATAACGAAGAAGTTATGAGTCTGGGAATCTCACCAAATAAAAAGTCTATAAAACTTTTCTGGTGTAAAGAGTAGGCAATGCATGGGCCATTTCAACTTAAAGCCTTCATAGCAACAAGAAAAAACGAGCAAAAGCCATAACGTCATGGAGAGAAGCGCATATTAGTAATCCATAACAAATGAGACTCATGCCGCATCGCCTTTGAAAGTCCATTCTTTGGCAATAAGAGGGGACGCCGCAGCAAGCAAAGACCAAGAGTAATAAAATGGTACGCAAAGGCCAAATTTCTTCATGACCTAGATAATGGAAAATGTTTACATGTTGAGCATGAAGAGTAATTGATGAACATTTAAATAAGGATCTAAATGAAACATTATTAAGACATAATTAAGCCTTAAGTATTAACACTTAGGGTTAACTTAAGTCAATTACATATGAACGTAAGAATGATGTAATGGAACGCCGGAACCAATAATAACAAATCTAATACGTAATTAGATTGAGAAGAAGGGTATGATTCTTTAGGAACCATGTATGTTTATTCATGACCTAATTTGCTATGTGTTGTTATCATTTACTGTAGAGACCTTAAAGACTTAAAGTGCACGTGTTATATCTGTAAGCAGACGCTAAAGGCAAGTATTTTAACCCTTGTTCCAGTTCGATCTGGACAAGTCTTTGTGATTCATGTATTCTCTGCATGAGTTAAATGTCTGATAAAGTCAAAGCCAATTCCTTCGGCTAGACTTATGCTATATTAATATATCAAGTGTTGACAAGGATTTACCAAACTAATATTGTTGTGGTTTTCAAAAGTAGACTGAGTATGATAAATTGTTTTGTTGTCAAACGACTGGCACGTGAGGTTGCCACAACTTAAACGTATACACATTTAATGAATGTAGTGTTGATCAACATAGAGTACTATAGGCTGATCACCTAGACGTGCTCGTAAGCTATGCCGGACTTACGGACTTAGTGCCGAGATGTCCTTTTCAAAGTACTTATGAAATGCTCACGATCTTGGACCAGAATTGATGTTTTACTGAATATTGTTGTTGTAAAATGTTTTGAATTAAAATAAGTGCTATTTTGAATTATCAATAGTACTTCGTAACTATTATTCAGTTATTGAAGATGTACGATTCCTATGTCTCAAGCATGCTATTTTCCTAGAATTGTTGTACTTGCTGAGCTAGTTAGGCTCACTCTTGCTTGAACCATATGAATGCAGCTAAGACCGAACAGACCGATGGATCCAACAAAGATAAAGGGAAGGCGAAGGCGAACCCATAGATTACATATGTAATAGTGTAATTTTGTAAGAATAATATTTGATATTATGACAAAGACAAATGTATTGGTTGTAAAGAACCTGGGGAATGTAAATATTCTTTTTATATGTATAAGCCATATCCATTCTTTTGAGGCATTTCAATTCAATGTTTATGTGAACTGTAGCACCGTGTAGCACCATTTGTCGGGTTGGAAGATACCTGGATTTGGGGGTGTCACAGGTTGGTATCAAAGCATTAGGTTATAAAACTTAAGGGGGGAAATAAAACCTTAAGTCATTATCTTAAGAAAAGTCAAAGAATAAAAGATGGAAGTTAACCTTATAAAAATGCATTATATATGTTATGTGTTTTTATTATTCTACTAACGTGTACTAATCAAACTTTTGTGTTGTTGTAGATGTCATGAGAAAATAGAGATGTGCAGGTAGTTAGTGATGGATCGGTTAATAAGGTAGAGATTATACCGAGCCCCATAGCAGCAGATCCCGAGATAGTGGTGGTTGAGTCTGGAGACTCAGAGAGTTTAGATCTCATGTCAGTGTTTGACGGCATGATAAAAGAAGAGGTGGAGGTAGTGTCCTTCAATCCAGTGGCAATAGCAGCAGAGATGGCTCCAGGGGAGTCAATGATGTCGTTATTCATGTCAGTGCTAGATAAAAACATCCACTATTGTCAGGAGGTTAAGGAGCTGAAGGCGGAGCTCCAAGCTGTTATAGAGGATAAGACTGACGTGGAGTCCATGTGGGAGCAGGAACATGATGAAAGGGTTTTGGCTAAGGACAAGGTCCATGAGCTGAAACAGGAGGTCTTTGAGCTCAAGGGGGAGCTAAAGACCAAGAAGCAGAAGATAGGGGGAATGTCCTATATTCATAGGAGTTCTCATGAGGATTTCCAGCTGCAGGTAGCTGGTTATCCCATCGAGGCAGGGTAGACGCGACATACTATCAGTCGTGATATTATCGCCGGTCTTGCCAATATGGATTTTGAAAATGCCTTAAGGTAAATTTGATCTAGTAGTGGCTAGAGTAGTTAGATATGTACATATTTTTGTATCTAGTAGTGACGTAAAACCCTCTTTTGTATAATTAAGGGTAGCCTTTTGTAAATCCCAACTTTTGGAAAGAAATTGTGGGAAAGTAATATATTCAGCTTAGGCTGTGTAATGTAACCGATGTAGTATTATACTACAATGAATCAATATAATTCTTTTTTGAAAAATGTTAAGTAATGAATGTTTAAGTAATTGTTTAAAATTGAATAATAACTAACTGATTGGAAATGAATAATAACAAAATGTGTGTTTATTGTAACAGCAAAATGCCGCCAAGAAGAGTACCACGTAATCAAGGTGCGAACACAAACCAACCGGAGGGAGGTCAGGTTAACCCCATGCAGGAGTTCGTAAATCTATTAAACGCAACATTTAATAGAACAGGGGCTAACATCCCTATAAATCCTGGTGTAGTACGAGCTACTACGTTTAAGGACTTTAAGAGTGTGGGTCCTCCGTAGTTCAAAGGAACTACGGACCCTATCGAAGCCCAAACATGGGTGAGGGAAATCGAGAAAGCATTTGTGATAGCAAATGTTGATGAGGCCCAGAAGGTTGGCTTTGCAACCTACATGATGAAGGGAGAGGTCAACTTTTGTTGGGAGGCCAATCAGGCTAGGGCAGGAATAAATGTTATAACGTGGGTGAGGTTCAAGGAAATATTCTACGAGAACTACTTTTCCACGAGCATTTAGGGAAGGATGGAGATGCGGTTTCTAGATTTGAAACAAGGGGACATGATGGTTCCCCAATACGCCGCCAAGTTTAATGAACTGGCAAGGTTCGCTCCACACCAAGTGGACACCGAGGTTAGGAAGGCACGACGGTTCGAGCAGGGCTTGAAACCCTGGCTCTATAATCGCATTTATATGTTCCAAAGTACTTCCTTTGGAATAATTTTAGAGAAGACAATAATTGCCGATGGTGGTAGCGAGGCGTTGAGCCAGTACCACAAAGATAAGAAGAATAAAGGGAAAGTGGATGGGGGAATAACGGTTGAAGGTGCCAGCGGGAGTGGCGAGGGCTATAAGAGGAAGGTAGTTAGCTCTGGGAATATCGGGGTGAAACAAGGAGACCCGAAGAGGAGGATGGAGGCCTGTAAAACCTGTGGGAAGACTCACTTAGGAGTTTGTCTCAAGGGTAAGGCCGTGCGTTATAACTGCGGACAGGAGAGGCATATTGCGCCTAACTGTCCGAGTTTGAAGAAAAACCATGGATGCTTTATGTGTGGATCAACTAACTACATGGCAAAGAACTGCCCAAAGAAGAGGATGGACGGGAATAAGGGCACCAATAGTGGTAAGTTAACTATTGGGGTCCAACAGCCTGCGGTAGTAGGCCGATGGTCTGCATTTTAATATGACCATCCAAGATGTGATGGCCTCGGGGGACGTAGTCGCAGGTATTATTCTGATCAACGACTTAAATGCATATGTGTTGTTTGACTCGGATGCTACTTGTTCGTTTATCGCATGTGATTTTCCTAGACGATTAGGATTACTTCCCAAAAAGTTGCCCATACCTTTGAATATTAAGGTAGCAAACGAAGAGACAATTCCTATTGAAGATATTCGTAGGAGTTGTTACGTATACATTCGAGGTTATAAATTATCGGTAGATCTGATACCGATAAAGTTAGGAGAATTCGACGTAATTCTCGGAATGGATTGGTTGGTTAATCATGGGGCAATTATAGATTGTCAAAATAAATGCGTAAATATTAAAACATTAAGACAATCTCATGTAATATTTTACAGGAATAAATTGTCGGGACGTTCGTGTTGTCTTACCATGACACAAACTAGGAAATTATTGAGGAAGGGGTGTGTATGCTATTTGTTCCATGTGGTTGATACCCAGAGAGTGGGAGCGACCATGGAACAAATACCTATAGTGAGTGAGTTCATGGATATATTTTCGAGTGAGTTACCGGGTCTTCCGCCGGATAGGGAGACCGAGTTCGTAATAGATATTATGCCTGGAGCAGCACCAGTTTCCAGGGAACCATGTCGTATGACGCCAGTGGAGATGAAGGAGTTGATGGTGCAGTTGCAAGAATTGTTAGACAGGAAGTACATACAACCGAGTGTTTCACCGTGGGGAGCACCGATACTATTTGTCAAGAAGAAGGACGGATCGTTAAGACTTTGAATCGACTACCGAGAGTTGAACAAGTTAACAATAAAGAATAGGTATCCATTGCCCAGGATCGATGATCTTTTTGATCAGTTGAAAGGGGAATTTTTTTTTTCTAAAATAGATTTAAGGACGGGGTATCATCAGGTGAAGTTTAGAAATGAAGACGTACCAAAGACGTCATTCAGGACTTGTTATGGTTATTACGAGTTTCTGGTGATGTCATTTGGGTTAACTAATGCACCTGCTGCATTTATGGATATGATGAACAGAGTGTTCAAACAATATTTGGACAGGTTTGTCGTGGTGTTTATCGATGATATTCTAGTCTATTCTAAGACGCCAGAAGATTATGCTGAACACCTAAGGATAGTGTTGGAGATACTAAGGAAGGAGAAGTTATATGCGAAGTTCACTAAGTGTGAATTTTGGTTAGAGAGGGTACTGTTTTTTGGTCATGTCATTGACCACGAGGGGATTTCAGTAGATCCATCGAAGGTAGAAGCCGTGATGAATTTGGAACAACCAAAAATGCCAACTGAGGTGCGGAGTTTCCTAGGATTAGCAGGTTACTATCGGAGATACATTCAGGATTTCTCAAAGATAGCTACTCCGTTGACTAATTTGACGAGGAAGACGGTGAAGTACATATGGACTGAGAAATGCGAAGACAGTTTTCAAGAAGTGAAGAAGAGGTTGAGTTAAGCGCTTGTTTTGTCATTACCCGATGACACAGGAAATTTCGTAGTTTATAGTGATGCTTCGCATAGAGGACTTGGTTGCGTGCTCATGCAGCATGGCAAGGTCATTGCGTATACATCTAGGCAGTTGAAGGATTATGAGAAAGTTTACCCTACTCATGATCTGGAACTGGTCGCGGTAGTGTTTGCCTCAAAGAAATGACGACATTATCTTTATGGGGAAAAGTGTGAGATATACATGGACCACAAGAGTCTAAAATATATCTTCACACAGAAGGAGTTGAATATGAGACAGAGGAGATGGCTGGAGTTGATAAAGGATTACGACTGTGAAATCCTGTATCACCCTGGAAAAGCCAATGTAGTTGCCGACGACTTAAGTAGAAAGGGTCGGGAGAAGTTGTCTATGTTAACAGCTCAAACTGAGTTAATAATAGAGATGGCTAGGATGGAGATAAAGGTGAAGTTTCCAAGTGAGACAGATCAGAGACTGTTTGCAATGGAGATTCAATCTACCATCGTAGAGAGAGTCAAGGAGGCGCAGCTCAAAACTGATGAGTGTGACCAGATGAAGAAGAGGTTGACCAATGAAAAAGATATTAAGTTTAGTCTTTATAATGAGGGATTATTAAGATTTGAAAAAAGAATTTGGGTTCCAAATGAGACGGAATTAAAGGAGAAAGTATTACAAGAGGCTCACAGTTCGAGGTACTCGATTCATCCTGGTAGCACTAAGATGTATCAAGACCTTCGACAGAGTTTTTGGTGGCCGAACATGAAGAGAGAAATAGCCGAGTATGTGAGTAGGTGCTTGACTTGTCAGAAAGTTAAGGCCGAACATCAATGACCAAGTGGCTTGTTACAGTCATTGGAGATTCCGGAGTGGAAATAGGAGCATATCACGATGGACTTTGTGGTGGGACTTCCGACTACTCAGAAAGGGTATGATGCGATTTGGGTAATAGTGGACTGGTTGACAAATTCGGCTCACTTTTTGCCAATTCGAGTCAAGTATAACTTAGATCAATTAGCAAATTTTATGTTAAGGAAATTATTTCCAGACATGGAGTACCAGTTTCGATTGTGTCAGATCGTGACCTATGATTCACGTCGAACTTTTAGAGAAGTCTGCAAGAGCAGTTGGGGATGCAGTTGAAGTTAAGTATGGCATATCATCCACAAACCGATGGACAGAGCGAGAAGACAATTAAGACGTTAAAAGATATGTTAAGATCTTGCGTCATGGATTTCAAGGGTAGTTGGGATGATCATCTACCATTAGTAGAGTTTGCGTATAACAATAATTATCATGCAAGCATAGGTATGCCACCTTATGAAGCTTTATATGGGAGAAAGTGTTGAACGCCGTTGTGTTGGGATGAAGTGGGAGAACGCCATATGCTAGGACCAGAATTGGTGCAGCAAACAGCGGATGTAGTGAAGTTGATACGTATGCGTCTCGTAGCAGCTCAAGACAAACAGAAGAAGTACGCAGACTTACATTGAGAGAATAGGGAGTTTGAGGTAGGCTCGTACGTATTTCTAAAGGTATCTCCCTGGAAAGGAAAGATACGCTTTGGAAAGAAGGGAAAACTAAGCCCAAGGTTTATAGGACCTTTTGAAGTATTAAAACAGGTAGGTGAGGTAGCATATATGGTAGCATTACCTCCAGACCTAGAGCGAATACATAACATATTTCATGTTTCAGTGCTACGTCCTTACAAACCGGATTATAAGCACGTGATAGAATTTGAGCCTATTCAAATTGAGAAGTACATAACATATGAAGAGATGTCGATTCAAATCATCGATAGAAAAGAGCAAGTTCTACGAAACAAGGTAATATCGTCGGTAAATGTATTATGGAAGAACCACGATGCCGAGGAAGCAACGTGGGAATTGGAAGAGAAGATAAAGAAGGATTACCCTCATTTGTTTGAGTAATGTAGAGGTAGATTCTGGGGACATAATCTTTATAAGGGGGGAAGAATGTAACGACCGAGAAATTCGGATCCTTTGTAAAATACTTGAAAGAATTAAATAATGAATAAAATAATAGTATTTGCTATTATTATGTGTTAATTAGATGTATGTCGTTCTATATCCTAGAAATGTCGGAACATCGTAGTATTTGAACCACGTGAATGAATTAATGTGTTTGAATTTTCAAGACAAAAATAAAAGTTTTTCGAGAAAGTTTACAAAAAACATTATTCCCGGTTTATCGCTCGGGAACTATTTTTGAACTTCCGAGAAATACGTAACGTTATAATATCGAGGTGAGATGGATTATGTGATAATAATCTAAGTATGAAAAATGCAATATTTTGCATGCGGACTTAAATTGAGAATGTAAGTATTAAAATCTAATGAAATGAATTAATGTAACTTTGTATGATATATAAGTCCAATAAGATTAAGGTGTAAACCTATGTGGGATTATTCTTAAGCCTATGTAGTAATAACATGAAGCCCATAGTAGATTACTACAAGCCCAAAGGCTAAGTTAATTAAGTTAACCACCAAGCCCAAAGGATGGTCCAATGGAAAAAGCAAGATCCATGGGGCAACCCATGGTTGAAGTGGTAACCAAGCACTTTGTGTGATGGGAAAGATCTTTAAGTAATGACCAAGGAAGGGATAAGAGTTGTGGGCAACAAGTAATGAATAGTAAGGAGGTTAATTAAGGAGGTGGGATGCCTAATGACCATTATACCCTAGCTTAGAGATTTCTATAAATAGCTAGCTCATTTTTCATTTGTTGCTTGTTATTTCATCCAGCAAACTCTCTCACAAACAACTTAATTGTTAGAGCAAATAAGCACTTTGAGCTTAACCTTTCATTAGTAGATTTCCAAAGCAAGAGAAGTAATCTTCAACGGTAATTTATCTTGTCTCTTCTATCTCTATCATGGTAGGTTGATAAGAGAAGTGTAACCTAATGAACTTAGATGCTAGGAACATAAGAGAAGTAGGTAAGTAATGGACTTAAGCCGAATAAAGTTATGAATAAGTAGGGGTGATAACCGAGCCAAGTAGTTCGGTACTCGACTCGAGATCGGCTCGAAAATATGATCCAAAGCTCGAATTCGAAGTTGATCCGAGTCAAATCTGATCCATACTCGTTTTCTGTTTAATGATACACGAGTCGAACTCGAGCAGACCAATTTTTGCTCGTATTAAGGTTCGAGTATTTTATTTTTTTTCTCAAACTATACTCGATACTTGCTCGATAGATCATATTTGAATATTGGTTTGATCCATGCTAGTAAGTTAAATATGTGATATTTATATCAATATTTATAATTTATAAAGTGTAGTATGAAATTGTGTAAACATGTACTTGAATAAATCAATAAATTAAAGGTCAATTTATGTTACATTCTTTATAATTTCAATACATAAATAAAAGTGAAAAAGTTTAATATATAAATATTAGTTAAGTAACCAATTTAGTATGTAGTGGTTCATTTTTAAGCGAAATGGTTCATATTCGAAACTCAATTTGAAGGCTCATGAGTAACTCGCTTTGTAAACGAGTTGAGTAATTATGAGCCGAGTAGGTCTGAGTAATGATCCGAGTCGAATCTAGCGTGAAAATATAAATCCTTTATCGAATCCGAGCTCAATTTTTTCGAGTCGAGCCGAATCTGAGCATGAAGCAGTTCGCTCAGATTCGACCTATTTCCACCCCTATGAATAAGCAACTTGAACCTAAATAAGTTGTTAACTTATGATGAACTTGTCATATGATTGTCATATGAATTTAGTATGTTGCATAAGATGTGAGAACATTGAGTAAAGGACTTAAATCAATAATAAGTTATAATCATGTAGTAAGGAAATTGTTAAGTTATGAGCTTATGAAGAATAAGCCATAACCTAATTTTTATATAAGTTGTTGTATCATATAAGTTGAGTTATCTAGATAATGAAATGAATGTATTTGGAATGATGAACAAATCACTAGTAATGAAGTTTTGCCGGAATTCACACGATTGGACGATAATCGTCGAATTCGTGAAATTCTCGGAATGGTATTTGAACTCGGAAACATTGGTTTTTGATGGAGACAAGTCGTATTTGGCATTATAGAATTGCGGACTCGAAAATGGTCTGATTCTGACTTAGAACGAAGAAACGAGCGTTGAACGTTCGCGAACGTTTATCGTTTCGTTAAAAATGGACTAATAGGTGTAATTTTAATAAACGAAGTCAAATAGATAAAATTCTTGCATGAACACGTAGAGTATGTGATTTGTGAACCGTAGGCTCTTGAACGAGCCAATTCAGACTTATAACGAAGAAGAAACGAGTCCAGGAATCTCACCAAATAAAAAGTCTGTAAAAATTTTCTGGTGCACAGAGCTGGCGTCGCGGCGCTAGCCCAAGGCCAAATAATCCACGCCGCAGCGCCGAGCTTGGCCGAACAAAGCCATAACCCTCGGAGAGTGGCACCAGTAGCCGCTGCCAGTAATAAAGGAGACTCGGCATGCGCAAATAATGAAGTTCGGTTTTTTATAATAATAGGTGACGTAGCAGAAGCGCGACATTAAGAGTAATAGCCGTATGCCATGACAGCCATTTTCATGACCTAGATAATGGAAAATGTTTACATGTTGAGCATGAAGAGTAATTGATGAACATTTAAATAAGGATCTTAATGAAACATTATTAAGACATAATTAAGCCTTAAGTATGAACACTTAGGGTTAAGTTAAGTCAATTACATATGAACGTAAGAATAATTAATGGAGCGCCAAAACCAATAATAACAAATCTAATACGTAATTAGATTGAGAAGAAGGGTAAGATTCTTTAGGAACCATGTATGTTTATTCATGGCCTAATTTGCTATGTGTTGTTATCATTTACTGTAGAGACCTTAAAGACTTAAAGTGCACGGGTTATATCTATAAGCAGACGCTAAAGGCAAGTATTCTAACCCTTGTTCCAGTTCGATCTGGACAAGTCTTTGTGATTCATGTATTCTCTGCATGAGTTAAATATCTGATAAAGTCAAAGCCAATTCCTTCGGCTAGACTTATGTTATGTTAATATATCAAGTGTTGATAAGGATTTACCAAACTAATATTGTTTTGGTTTTCAAAAGTAGACTGAGTATGCTAAATTGTTTTGTCATCAAACGACAGGCACGTGAGGTTGCCACAACTTAAACGTATACACGTTTAATGAATGTAGTGTTGATCAACATAGAGTACTATAGGCTAATCACCTAGACGTGCTCGTAAGCTATACCGAACTTACGGACTTAGTGCCGGGATGTCCTTTTCAAAGTACTTATGAAATGCTCATGGTCTTGGACCGGAATTGATGTTTTATTGAATATTGTTGTTGTAAAATGTTTTGAATGAAAAGAAGTGCTATTTTGAATTATCAATAGTACTTCGTACCTATTGTTCAGTTATTGAAGATATACGATTCCTATGTCTCAAGCATGCTATTTTCCTAGAATTATTGTACTTACTGAGCTAGTTAGGCTCACTCTTGCTTGAACCATATGAATGCAGCTAAGACCAAACGGACCGATGGATCCGACAAAGATAAAGGGAAGGCGAAGGCGAACCCGTAGATTACATATGTAATAGTATAAGTTTTGTAAGAATAATATTTGATATTATGACAAAGACAAATGTATTGGTTGTAAAGAACTTGGGGAATGTAAATATTCTTTTTATATGTATAAGCTATATCCATTCTTTTGAGGCCTTTCAATTGTATGTTTATGTGAACTGTAGCACCGTGTAGCACCATCTGTCGGGTTGGAAGATACCCGGATTTTGGGGCGTCACATATGATAACACAAGGTTGTATGTCATTAGACATCTTGTATGATAGCGACAAAACACCCTTCCAAAGTTGGGTTCACTTCACCCTATTCGGTTCACCAAAATTAAATATCAAATGACGTATACAATACGACACACTTATCTAAAGTTCTCAACAAAATTATTTCCATACTATTTAGGTAGAACCTCAACAGCTATAGACCACCGTTCTATTCACTTGTTATCCCCACTCGACCCAGCAACACTCTTATTACCTAAAAGGAATTGTGAAGCAAAAAGGATGAGCACAACTAGCCCAGTAAAGAATATCACGACTAAAGATAATTTACATCATCAATAGCCTTCATCAGTAATAAATAAGAGATTTAGAACATATGGTAGATGATAAAACTTTTCAACCATAGTTACAGCAGAATGAGCAATCCATTAGAAGAGTCAAATAGACCATCATGTCTATTATCTTCTCCATGTTAAAAGTCCACCAATAATGTTTTATCCCTGTAACATCAATCAACAATTCCTGTCCACAATCATCTGAATAACTCGTAATCATAATTATGATTCTAAATTCCTCTTTGCACCCAGGACGAAGATAATTTTCAACACCTATCTTCACCTGAAACATCAAAAATCATGGTTATACCAAATCACAATTCCTGCTCATAATCATACTAATAAATTCATCTTTACGCTACGGCCAAAGATATACAACTGTATTTTAGAAGAGTTAAGTAGAGCATGATATGTACTATCTTCTACGAATTAAAAGTGTATAATCAATATTTTATTCCTGAGACTCAGCTTAATAAATAATCCACATCATCGAATCATCCATGCACTACGGCCAAGGATATTCATGTAATCATCAATGGTCATGATTATACCGAATAATCCTCGGTTATAATCATACCAATAATCATCCATCAATGCACTATGGGCCAATGAGGACTTTTACCACATCATCTATAACATTACGGGTCATGATTATATTGAATGATCCCGGTCATAATCATACCAATAAATGGGGTTCATCTATGCAAGATACGCCAAAGATACTCATTAATCAATAGTTCATATTTGCACGTAAGCCAAAGATATACAAATCAGTAAAACCAATAATCAACAATCCATCTTTGCACGTAAGCCAAAGATATACAACTGTAAAACTAATAATCAATAAAATCCATCTTTGCACGTAAGCCAAAGATATATAACTGTAAAATCAATAATCAACAGTCCATCTTTGCACGTAAGTCAAAGATGACTTTCATCACAATATAAGCATGAGGATGATGACAATGACATAATAATTCAATAAAACAAGTTCAGGGATAAATTTTAAAGAATTATAATTTAATTTATTCAGAAATCAATAACGTCCAAATTGTCAACGTGATACTGCTTTATAGAGTAAAATTCAAGAATAACATTCATGTACCAAAAATAATTTTTACATAAAAGAAATATATTTTTCAGGTAAATAGTACCCCGTGAATAGTACTTCGGGAATAGTACCCCGACATGAAAAGTACCCCAAATACCCGAGTGAATAATATTTGGGTAAATAGAAATTTGGGTGAATAATAACCCATGAATACTAACTCGTGAATAGTACTCCGACATGAAAATTGCCCCGAATACCCGAGTGACTAATACTAGAGTGAATAGTAACTGGGTGAATAGTAACTCATAAATAAAATACCAAATAAAATGATATTTCATGACGATTACAAAAGAAATGATATCTCATACGAGTATAATAGAATATACGAAACTGCAAATGGATTTTCATCCGCCATGTGGTAATCCACGTAGACAGATCATTTTCACAATTTATTAAAGAATGAATACAAAAGGTCATTCACCATGCATGCGGTAGTCCGCGTAGACAGGTTATTCCAACAGAATAATAAAGAATGGAATAACAGAAGAATTCATCATGCATGCGATTGACCGCACAGACATGTTATTCCAATAAAATAATAAAGAATGGAACCAGGTCATGCGTAATCCGCACAGACAGGATATTCCAACAGAATAATAAAGAATGGAATAACAACAGAATTCACCATGCATGCGATAGATCGCATATACAGGTTATTCCAACAGAATAATAAAGAATGGAATAATATAAGAATTTCACCATATATGCGGTACTTCGCATAGACATGTTATTCCAACATAATAATAAAGAATGGAATAACAACCCTTACGAGTATTGAAAGAAAATAAATCTCTTCATAAATAAAAAAGAATAATACCCCTTACAATAATAATAATATTCCTTACCTCAAAAGAAACTGGATACTGGAATAGTGAGGTAGCAAACTTCTCTTCTTCTTTCTCTCTATAATTTCTCTCTATAATAATTGCTCTATAGCTTTAGTGAATTGGTGAGAAATGAAGGAAGAATGAGCTTCTATTTATAGGAAAATATAGTTTTGATAATTGCATGTTTTGGGACTCGAAATATTACAGTATAATACCTTCCTCTTTTTCTTTATTTTTAATTTAGTCCTGCAAGTATTATCAAACTTGCACCACCTCCCCCTAATAGTAAATAATGTGAATCAATAGTTATAATCTTGTGAAAATACGAATTACAGTATAGTACCTCCATTTTTAACTTAGTCATGCAAGTATTATCAATCTTGCACCAACTCCCCTAATAGTACAAGAATGTGAATCAATAGTACACACATGTGAACAAATAGTTATAATCATGTAAATTAATAGCAATTAATTGCTCATTTATCCGATTAATTACCCGACTGGTCAGTGTAACTTCCAGACATCAATTATTATCGAAACAAATGGCGATTTTTACTAACACTAATAATTTCAACACAATGGAACTATCCATTTCATCTTTAATCAACACGAACTTATTCATCATTAATATTATAACTCACAATATTTAACAACCAGGTCGTTCCCAGGAAAGATGGGGCTTTCCGATAAGGATTTCTCCTTATTAGCGTGCAATTAGGTGACCAAACCTCTCCTTGACAGAACTTCTAGACATTGTCAATATTGCAAATAATAATATGAATAACTTTGCCATCTCAATTATTGATTAAATAATATAACATATTATATAGATGATACTGTGACAATAATTGAATCAATAATATGAGAGATATGATGCAGCAATTACTGTAGCAATAATTGAGTATAACTGAGAGACTTCTTACGTAAGCATCAATAATCAATATCGTGTGCTACTATGCAACCACGCGTATTACTGTACTTTTACTACCAGGTAGTTCAACAGTTTTAATGTGACGCCCCCAAAATAGGTATACATCACCCATCTTGAGTCGCCAAATACATGGTACAAAATTCAAATACAACTTAATTATACAATAGTCGTGTAAAATACGACAAAACATAATCTAAGAGTTTTAATAAGAAAATTGTCATCTAGACAATATCCACACTCAATGGAGTCCTCATTACATTTATTGTCACACTATTTTGTAGAATAGTGAGGACTACTAAAATAACCATCTGGACCGTCAATCCATTCCCGAACTCGTCCCAGCTATATTCTCATTTCCAGAAGAAAACAGAGAAAAAAGGGTGAGCTTAACTAGCCTAGTAAGAAATATTATGACTAAGATAATGCAGAATAATTTATCGTTAGCCTTCAATAGTGTTAAACTGATAAAATATAACAACCATCAAGTTTAACTGCAGCGGAACAAGCAATCCATTAGAATAGTCAAGCAGAGAATAAAATCTATTATCAACTATGATTTAAAATGTTTTTCATCACTTTTATCGCTGAGACTAAGCTTAATAAATAAACCACATCATCCCTGCACTATGACCAAGGATATTCATTAGTATCACGACCACAACTTATCCATGCACTACGGGCCAAGGATATTCGTGTATTCATCAATGGTCATGATCATGCCAACAAATGTCCATCAATGCACTACGACCAATGAGGACTTTTATTACATCATTTGTAACATTACGGTCATGATTATACCGAATAATCCCTGGTCATAATCATACCAAGTCCATCTATGCACTACAGGCCATAAATGACTTCAACATATTATAAACATGAGGATGATGACAATGATATAAGAATTCAATAAAACAAGTTCAAAGATAATTTTTTAAAGATTTATAATTTAATTTATCCAGAAATCAATAACATCCAAATTGTCAACATGATACTGTTTTGTAGAGTAAAATTCAAGAATGCTCAGAAGAATATTTTCATGAAAAGATACTAGATGAAGCGCAAATATCAAGGATATTCCACTTATTTCATGGAGTATGGAAGCCAAAACTTTAACCAACTGAGTATAATAGAATATATTAAACCGCAAATGGATTTTTGCCCGCTATGCGGTAATCCACGTAGACAGATCATTTTCACGATTTAATAAGGAATGAATACGAAGGATCATTCACTATGCATGCGGTAATCCACATAGGCAAAGTTATTCCAATGTAATAATAAGGAATGGAATAATGAAGAATTCACTAGCGCGCGTAATCCGCATGCATATGTAATTCCAATGTAATAATAAAGAATGGAACCATGTCGTGTGTAACCCAAGATGTACAAGATATTCCAAATGTAATAATAATGAATGGAACTAGGTAATGCGTAATCCAAATGCATGCATGGGATATTCCAAATGTAATAATAAATAATGGAATAACAAATGAAATTCACTGTGCATGCGATAAACCGCATGACAAGTTATTCCAATGTAATAATAAAGAATGGAATAACAACCTTACGAGTATTGAAAGAAAATAACCCTCTTCATGAATATGAAAGAAATAATACCCCTTATGTGACGCCCAAAATAGGTAGGTATACATCACCCATTCTCGAGTTGTCAATACATGGCATGTAAACAACTACAACTTTATTATTACAACGGTAAAAATGTGAGTTTAAATACAAATATTATCTTCTAGACAATATCTATACTCAAATAAATCCTCATCACATTTATTGATACATTATTTTACAAAAATGGTGAGGACTACTAAACAATCCTTTCTAAAACCTTCATTCCATACCCCAGACTGCGTACTCGCTTATATTCTCGCCTCCCGAGAAAAATGGAACAAAAGGAAAAGGGTGAGCTCAACTAGCTCAAGAAAAGAATATTATGACTAAGATAATATACAACAAATTATCGTTAGTCTTCAACAGGAAAAATCTAATAGAATATAATAGACAACAAATTTTAAATCAATATTCAAGAAGAAATAATAATTCATTAGAAGAGTTAAGTAGAGAATGCAAACTACTATCTTCTATGTATGAATTTAAAAGTTCATCGCCTCATCTTTTATCCCCGTAACATCAATCAATATACATCCGGAATCAAATATTCATCTTTGCACTCAGGTGCCAAAGATATTCATCGATTGGTCATGTTCATTTAAACACTGTTCATCTTTGCACTACGGGCCAAAGATATTAATCGATCGGCCATGTTCATCTCAACACTGCTCATCTTTGCATCACAGCCAAAGATATTCTTCAGAAATCATTCATCTTTGCACTACAGCCAAAGATATTCAATAATATCATCATTTAAGATTGAGGATGATGAAAAATATTTTTAAAGAAACGAATCCAAAGGAAACAAAATGACAAGGATTAAGGATTAAGGATTCAGACTTTGTTTTATCCATGTCCAACAATACCTCAAAAATAATCATAGTGGTGTAAAATTCAAGAATGATCAAAACATGGACACAATCAAAGCTAGTATCCGTAATAGATATTTTGGACAAAAAGAAGAAATTTTATTTTTTTTGAATAGAATGCCGAGTATACGTGAATAGTAACTCCGATACCAAAAGATAGAAATTCCATAAAAAAACATCTTCACGCTTCACGCTTAATAGTACTCGTGAATAAGAACTTTCGTGAATAGTAACTCATGAATAGTAACTCGTGAATAGTAACTCATGAATAGTAACCCCGACATGAAAAAGTTTCAAATTTGATAAAAAGTTCCAACCAATATTTCAAAGATAATGATATTGAAGAAATAATATCATTTGAGAAGAAAATAACATCCCTTACCTCGAAAGATTACTTACTTCTAATTGGAATACTGTATATAGGTCAAGGAACTCAGACCGCCTAACAATACTCAAAGTATACTCAAAATACTCACAAGAATACGCTTCGATAATATAGAGAGAGAAAACTTGGCCGTGTGATTTTCAATTCTAACCTAAGCACCCTATTTATAGGAAAACGCTTAGAACACCAAAGCGTAAAAATTTAATAAAATAATAATATTTCTTAAAAATATTCAAGCCCACCTTAGAAATCGGATTTCAGATCATTTATAACACATGTGAACCACTCAATTACAACAAAAACGTTTTTCTTACAAAAAATATTTTAAACTCCAAAAATCAATTATTCCTAATTTCGTAACTTCAATAATTCATAATAAATAGCCCTTTCATCAGAAAATTTGAATCATGAGTTTTTATAGGAAATTCAATTCTCTACAACTTTGCAGTAAGAAAGCTTTTCCAAATTCCAAATAGAAATTGACCGAAATCCACAAACCAGGCGATTTTACAAAATTTATAATCAAATTTTAGTCAATAAATGGGGTCCATCGACATGTTTAACATGTTTTAAACATTTATTGCAACAAAAATACTCTTCCTCCTCAGATACTCATATATCCCACATTCGTTGTAAAAATATCACCATTATTATATTATTAAAATATAATAATATATTTAAAAGAATTATTTTATCGTAAAAAGATAAAATTTCAATTTTCAACAATTGTCACATTAAAATTTTTCTCCATCTATATCCACATAAAATCAATATTTTCTTCATCATATGAATCAATAATTAATTATTCACAAATAATATTACGTAATCACAATATTGACAACCGTGCGATTTCTGAGAAAGAGGGGCTTTCCAATAAGAATTTCTTCTTCTTTGCGCAATTAGGTGACCAAACCTCTCCTTGACATGTAACTTTCTAGACATTGCCAATAATGTTATCTAATAATATTATTCGAGATAATATGAATTATTGTTTCGATAATGAAAAAATACTGTAATGACAACAATTATTGAAACAAAGAATATAAAATATCAACGCAAAGAATTATTAACTCAATAAAATATCGAACAAGAATTACTATAACCATTATTGAGTAGTGCCTTTCACGTAAGAATCAATAATTGGTGCAATACCTGTGGTGCTTCTCTTGTGTTTTAACCACCGGGTATTTTAACAAGATAACTGTGAATAACCACGCCGTTATTTTTAAACCACTTATATTTGTCGTTTTCTTCATCCAATCGCTTTCCATATAGGCCCACACACGGTCGCTGCCTCGCCGCATTTAATATTCACAACAGCAGACGAATATTCCACGCACCAAACGAATATTCCCGACAACAATGAATATTTTATAACCATTTGCTTATTTTAAAATATTTATGTATCTTACCCTAACTATCCACATTAATCAAATCAACCCTTACTATTTCAAAATAATAAATAGAAAATTAAATTTCATTAATAATAAGTTGGGGTCTTACAACCTCCCTCCTTATGAAATTTCGTCCTCGAAATTGACGACGATATCTGGTGTTTCAAAAGGTGAGGATACCTCGCTTTCATTTTCGTTTCCAATTCCAAGGTCATTTCTATATAGCATGATTCCTCCACAAAACTTTAACCCTTGTGGTATGACCTTTTAGCGCCAGGACATGCTCCTTCCTATCCAAGATCTTGACAGTACCTCCTCATACGTTAAGTCTTCTACTATTTAAATGGGGTTCTAATTCTATAACGTGGTTGGTCTTTCACATATTTATTTAAGTACATGATATGTGAAACACATTATGAACACGAGACATACTCGGAGGTAACGCGAAGTCTATAAGCTACATTTCCTACTCGGTCAAGAATTTGAAATGGACCAATAAATCGTGGATTGAGCTTTCCTCTCTTCCCAAATCTTGTAACTCCCTTCCATGGAGCAACTCGCAATAATACATGATCCCCTACACTAAATTCCACGTCCTTTCGATGAAGATCCGTATAACTCTTTTGTCGATCTTGTGCCGTTTGTATACGTTGTTGAATCATTTGGATCTTTTCGGTAGTCATACGTACTAACTCGGGTCCCAACAATGTTGCTTCACCCACCTCATCCCAACATATTGGAGAGCGACACTTTCGTCCATATAATGCTTCAAATGGAGCTACACCTATACTTGCCTGATAACTGTTGTTGTAGGAGAATTCCACCAATGGTAAATACTTATCCCAACTGCCCTTGAAGTCTAGGACACAGAGTCTTAATAAATCTTCAAGAGTTTGAATAGTCCTTTCTGATTGTCCGTCCGTTTGAGGATGGTATGCCGAACTGAATCGTAAATCCGTGCCCATAGCTTTTTGCAAGCTAACCCAAAATCTTGAAGTGAATCTTGGGTCACGATCCGAAACTATGGATACAGGCATGCCATGCAACCTCACAATCTCATTCACGTACATACTAGCAAGACGTTCAAGTGAATAAGTCTCCCGTATCGGCAAGAAATGAGCAGACTTGGTTAATCTATCAACAATAACCCAAATAGCATTGATGCCCTGAGAAACCGTAGGAAGACCCGTAACGAAATCCATGGTAATGTGTTCCCACTTCCATTTCGGAATCTCAAGTGGTAGCAACGGACCCTTAGGTACTAGATGCTCCGCCTTTACACGTTGACAAGTTAAACACATTGAGATAAACTTTGCAATCTCTCTCTTCATATTGTTCCACCAAAATGTATGTCGTAGATCACGATACATTTTAGTACTTCCAGGATGGATTGCAAATGGTGTATTGTGTGCCTCCATCATAATCTTGTACTTCAAATCAGAGTCATTAGGAACACAAAGTCTAGAGTGGACTCAAGTATTCCTTCTTCATCAATTCTCGCCCTAATAGCTCCTTCTTGTACTTTCTTCTTCATACGCATCTCCGGCCGGTGGCTTGAGCAACCTTAACTTTTCTATTAAAGTTGGGCTCTGTCGTATACTTGACATCATCGCACTCTCCTCATGATATGATCTTCTACTCAATGCGTCGACTACCACGCTCGCTTTACCGAGGATGGTATTGAATAGTGTGGTCGTAGTCTTTCAATAGTTCGAGCCAACGTCGTCAGCCGCGTGTTGAGTTCTTTTTGAGTGAAGAAATATTTAAGGCTTTTTATGGTCCGAATATATCTCCACTTTCTCCCCATATAGATAGTGCCTCCATATCTTTAGCGCTGAAAACGATCGCCGCTAACTCTAGATCATGAGTAGGATAATTCCTCTCATACTCTTTAAGTTGTCGAGGCATAGGCTATGACTTTCCCCACGTTGAATGAGAACACATCCTAACCCTTTGCCTCAAGCATCATCAGAGATAACAAATCCATCCGAACCGGATGGTATTGTTAGAACAGTGCCAAATAAGTCTCCTCTTAAGCTCTTGGAAACTCTTCTCGCATTCTTCGCTTCAAACGAATTTTGTATCCTTCCGAGTTAATTTGAAGTTAATGGAGTAGCGATTCGAGAAAATGTTTCCACTAATCTCGATAATAACCAAATAAGCCCAAAAGCTACGTACTTTGATCCACCGACTTTGGTTGCTTCTAACTTTGTATTGCTTCAATCTTCACGGATCAACAGATACTCCATGTTTCGACACCACGTGCCCAAGGAATGCTACTTCCTCGCCGTAACTCGCATTTCTTCAATTTGGCATATAGTTTGTTTTCACGAAGCCTTTGGAGTACCAAACTTCAAATGGTGCTCATGATCTTCACGACTTTTGGAATATATAAGGATGTCATCAATAAAGACAACAACAAACCGATCCAAATATTCCTTAAATACTTGGTTCATCATATCCATGAAAGCAGCAGGAGCATTAGTCAATCCGAAAGACATGACTAAGAATTCATAATGCCCGCATCTTGAAGTTCTAAAGGCGTCTTTGAATATCCTCGTTCTAATCTTCAAATTGATGATATCCGTAAGCGAAGATCGATTTTTGAAAAGAATTGTGCCCTTGCAAATCGGGTCAAACAAGTCATCAATACGAGGTAGAGGATACCTATTCTTGACGGTGACATGGTTCAATTCCCGATAGTCAATACAAAGTCGATACTCCCCGCTCTTTCTTCTTTACTGAATAAAACAGAGCACCCCAAGGAGATGTACTAGACGAATGAAACCGATGTCCAATAATTCCCTCGTAGTTGGACCTTTAACTCCCGAAGTTCAATAGGAGCCATTCGATATGGGGTTTTAGAAATGGGCTTTGTACCGGAGTTCAAGATCAATAAAGAATTCAACTTCACGCTCGGGGTAGGCCAGGGAAGTTCTTCAGAAATACGTCAGAAAGTCAATAACAACAGGAATATTATTCAAATTTGACGTGTCTTTATTCAAATCCATAACATGGGCTAAGAAAGCTTGACATCCGCTTTTTAATAAACAAATAGCTTTATGATTAGATATGACAAAGTTGATTGATTTTAATGGTTTAGTTGCTTGAATTGCATACAACAACAGGTTGGTTAGGAATATGAAAACTAACAACCTTACGAAAACAATCAATTTTGGCATGATGAGTAGTTAACCAATCAATCCCTAAAATCACATCAAAAGCAAGTATCTTTAAAGAGATAAGGTCAACGTGTAAGGTAATGGTGCCAACTTGAATCAAACAAGATTTATAAACAAATTGGATGTGATGAAAGTTTCTCCTAACGGAGTTTCCACAGATAGGTCAAAGTCTAATTTCTCCCGAGTCAAGTTTAAACGTTGAGCACAAGTGGAGAGATAAATGAATGGGTAGCACCAGATCAAGTAAGGTATAAACTTGCAAGAATTTATAAATAGCTTACCCGTGATCACCTCGTTTGGGTTCCTCGCATTATGACCAAACCACAACAAACGCTCTTCCCGTAATCGTTGACTTTGACTTTTACGGGGGGATCTTTTGAGTCACCGTCCCCATTGAACTAGGTTTCGCTATCGCATAATCTGGAGCGATATGTCCTTCCTTTCCACAATTATAGCATACCTTGAACTGTTGTGGGACGGTTTTGGTGATATGTCCCTCTTTCCGCATTTATAGCATACGATCATTGGTCGTTTTCCTCCCTTAGAACCGATTCTTTGCAAGACCGCTATCGTCTTCACATGGTCATTATTAAATCTCCTCTTTTAAAATCTCCTCCCGACTCGCTTCTTCTATTTTCATGGCTATGATTACCACCAAAGTGGTTACCATTTTGTCCGTCTGTTTTTTTCTCATTTGGTTATCATTATTACATTGATCGCTATCTCTCGTAATACGATCCTCGGTTATGGTCCTTGGTTGAATATACTCGTTATCTCGCTTCTAATAATTGAGCCCTCGCTTACAACATCCGAATAGAGAGAAAATTTATGAGAAATGAGATATCGACGTATGCCGGGTTTCAAACCTCTAAGAAACATCCCGCTATAACGTTCCTCATTCTCCACCAAATGAGGTCTGAAACCGATAACTCGCAAACTTTGCCTCGTGATCGAGACACACCGCCATGTTGTTCTCGCTCCAATCTAATAAACTCCACTTCCTTCATATGATGAACACTTTCGTGAAAGTATTTGTCATTAAATAGTTCTCAAATGTCTCCCAAGACATGCTTTGAGTCGGTAATTTGGATGGTACGCTCACGCAGACTCCCACGAAGAGATACGCCTCGCCATACGGAACATAAAGGTGGCGAATGGAACCTTCTGCATTCCTCCGTGCATCCCAAGACATCGAATATCTTGGTAATTTATTTGACCCATGTTTCCGCCATGATCGGATCCGCTTTCCCTTAAATTCTGGTGGTCCCAACTCTTTGAAGCGCCAATTTGTGACAAACCGTGAATTTCTATCATTTCCTCCGTATTTTGAACACGAGTCTCCTCAAATTCGATTTTGCATGAATCGCAAAAGCTTCTAAACATCCCTCGTTCATCATCTGCTTTCGGTGGTGTTGTTCACGGGAGGAACATTGCCACTGTTGCACGCTCTCCTCGTTGGTGAGTACAAAGCGTTTCCACGGCCTCATTTCCATTGTTAATATTCTCGGTCGACATTCTCAAATACCGCCATAAAACAAAAGGGTTAATTAAGGAAATCAATATATCACATAATATCCTTATATCTCGACCAACTAACAAATAAGCTTAGGTAGGACACACTAGCGAAGGATTTACTCGTCTCTCCCTCCTAGTTCTATTCCCGATCTCCATGAGATCATATCCTAAGCTCGATACCAACTGTGACGCCCCCAAAATAGGTATACATCACCCATTCGAGTTGTCAATACATGGTACGTAAAACAACTACAACTTTATTATTACAACAAAGAAACTTTGAGTTTAAATACAAATATTATCTCAGGCAATAATATCTATACTCAAATAAATCCTCATCACATTTATTGATACATTATTTTACAAAATGGTGAGGACTACTAAACAATCCTTTCTAAAACCTTCATTCCATACCCCAGGCTACTACTCGCTTATATTCTCGCCTCCCCGAGAAAAATGGAACAAAAGGAAAAGGGTGAGCTCAACTAGCTCAAGAAAGAATATTATGACTAAGATAATATACAACAAATTATCGATAGTCTTCAATGAGGAAAAATCTAGTAGAATATAATAGACAACAAATTTTAAATCAATATTCGCAGCGGAAATAATAATTCATTAGAAGAGTTAAGTAGAGAATGCAAACTACTATCTTCTATGTATGAATTTAAAAGTTCATCGTCATCTCTTTTATCCCCGTAACATCAATCAATATACATCCGAATCAAATATTCATCTTGCACTCATGTGCCAAAGATATTCATCGATTGGTCATGTTCATTTAAACACTGCTCATCTTTGCACTACTGGGCCAAAGATATTAATCGATCGGTCGTATGTTCATCTCAACACTGTTCATCTTTGCACTACTGCCAAAGATATTCTTGAAATCATTCATCTTTGCACTACAAAGCCAAAGATATTCAATAATATCATCATTTAAGATTGAGGATGATGAAAAATATTTTTAAAGAAACGAATCCAAGTGAAACAAAATGACAAGGATTAAGGATTAAGGATTCAGTACTTTGTTTTATCCATGTCCAACAATACCTCAAAAATAATCATAGTGGTGTAAAATTCAAGAATGATCAAAACATGGACACAATCAAAGCTAGTATCCGAGAATAGATATTTTGGACAAAAGAAGAAATTTTATTTTTTCATTGAATAAAATTGCAGACACGTGAATAGTAACTCCTACACCAAAAGATAGAAATTCCAAAAAAACATCTTCACGCTTCATGAATAGTACTCGTGAATAGTAACTCGTGAATAGTAACTCATGAATAGTAACTTCGTGAATAGTAACTCATGAATAGTAACCTGACATGAAAAAAGTTTCAAATTTGATAAAAGTTCCAACCAATATTTCAAAGATAATGATATTGAAGAAATAATATCATTTGAGAAGAAAATAACATCCTTACCTCGAAGATTAGTACTTTTAATTGGAATCTAGGAATATATAGTCTTTGAAGGGAACTTGCACCGCCTAACAATACTCAAAGTATACTCAAAATACTCACAAGAATACGCCGATAATAGAGAGAAAACTTGATTTTGGTATGATTTTCAATTCTAACCTAAGCACCCTATTTATAGGAAAATGCTTAGAACACCAAAGCGTAAAATTCAATAAAATAATAATATTTCTTAAAAATATTCAAGCCCACCTTAGAAATCGGATTTCAGATCATTTATAAACACATGTGAACCACTCAATTACAACAAAAACGTTTTTTTTAAAAAAATATTTTAAACTCCAAAATCAATTATTAAGAATTTGAACTTCAATAATTCATAATAAATAGCCCTTTCATCAGAAAATTTGAATCACGCGAGTTTTATAGGAAATTCAATTCTCTACAACTTTGCAGAAGAAAGTTTTCCAAATTCCAAATAGAAATTGACCGAAATCCACAAGCGAGGCGATTTTACATTTATAATCAAATTTCGATCAATAAATGGGGTCCATTTGACATGTTTAACATGTTTTAAACATTTATTGCAACAAAAATACTCTTCCTCCTCGTATACTCATATATCCCACATTCGTTGTAAAAATATCACCATTATTATATTATTAAAATATAATAATATATTAAAAAGAATTATTTTATCGAGAAAAGATAAAATTTCAATTTTCAACAATTGTCACATTAAAATTTTTCTCCATCTATATCCACATAAAATCAATATTTTCTTCATCATATGAATCAATAATTAATTATTCACAAATAATATTCTGAGAATCACATGATATTAATGACTGTGCGGTTCAGGAAGAGGGGCTTTCAATAAGAATTTCTTCTTCTTGGGCGCGCAATTAGGTGACCAAACCTCTCCTTGCATGAACTTTCTAGACATTGCTAATAATGTTATCTAATAATATTATTGAGATAATATGAAATATTGCATCGATAATGAAAAATTGTGTAATGACAATTATTGAAACAATAAATAATATAAAATATCAACGCATGACAATTATTAACTCAATAAAATCTTTGAGCGATAATTCGTAACCATTATTGAGTAGTGCTTCTTACGTAAGAATCAATAATTGAGTGCAATCTGGTATTACTTCTTGTGTTTTAACCATCGGGTATTTTAACGATGATTACTTGTGAATAACTAAACTAGATTATTTTTAAACCACTTATTTTTAAACCACTTATATCGCTTTGTCGTTTTTCTTCATCCAATACTTAATCGAATATTCCGTTATGGGGCCCACACCAACGAATATTCTCGATAATAATGAATATTTTATAACCATTGCTTATTTTGAAATATTTACAGTATCTTACCCTAACTATCACAATATTCAAATCAACCCTTACTATTTCAAAATAATATAGAAAATTAAATTTCATTAATATTTTATAACCACTTGCTTATTTTGAAATATTTGGAATAGTGAGGTAGCAAACTAACTAGACCACATTTTTGAAATAAAAATTCAATTTTTCTTATAATTATTATTTAGTAAATAATAAATTGAGAAAATTAAATTTCATGAAATAATAATACAAAGTTGCAAGTGGTCTTATTCATTATTAAATGGGGAATATTCGTAAGTCGTTAAAATATTCTTTTTAAGTCTGTCATTGAGGAATATGGATAGTGAGGTAGCGATTTGTGTGGGTCCATTATTTTGAAACTTGTGTGAAGAAAATTATTTACGTAAATGGAGTTTTTATAAATAATAAATGGTAATTGTGAATTCAATCGTTGAAGAATACAAATTGGGTAAAGTAAAAATATCTGGCGTTGTTGCCACAAATGGATATTAAATTTTGAAATTATTGACTCTTACGTAAGAAGGCACTACTAATAATTATGGTATAATAATTATCGCTCAATATTTTATTTTATTGATTCAATAATTGTTTGCGTTGATATTTTATATTCGTTGTTTTAATAAATTGTCATTACACGTGATTTTCCATTATCGAGAATAATTCATATTATCTCGAATAATATTATTCGATAACATTATTGGCAAATGTCTAGAAAGTTCGGCCTAAAGAGAGGTTTGGTCACCTAATCATTGCGCTTAGTAAGGAGAGAGATCCTTATTGAAAGCCCCCTCTTTCCTGAACCCGCCTCAGTCATCGATATTGTGATTATGTAATATTATTTGTGAATAATTAATTATTGATTTTTATAATGAGGAAAATATTTATTTTACGTGGATATAGATGGAGAAAATTTTAATGTGACAATTGTTGAAAATTAATATTTTATCTTTTTTCGATAAAATAATTCATTTAAATAAATTATTATATTTTAATAATATAATAATGGTGATATTTTACAAATGAATGTGGAATATATGAGTATATGAGGAGGAAGAATATTTTTGTTGTAATAAATGTTTAAAACATGTTAAATATGTTTGTGGACCCCATTTCTTGAATCGAAATTTGATTATATAATCGTGAAATCGTCTGCTTGTGGATTTCGGCCAATTTCTTGTTTGGAATTTGGAAAAACTTTCTTCTCGAAAAGTTGTAGAGAATTGAATTTCCTATAAAAATTTCGTGTGATTCAATTTTACAATAAAGGGGCTATTTATTATGAATTATTGAAGTCTTGGGGTTCCAAAATAATTGATTTTGGAAGTTTTAAATATTTATATTAACAAAAACGTTTTTTCAATGTTGTGGGCCTCATTTTGCATGTGTGCAATTGCTGAATTCTGGATTCAAAAGTGTGCGTAGAGAATTTATAATATATATATTATTATTTTATTAAATTTTCTAATGTTCTAAGCATTTTCCTATAAATAGGTGCTTAGGTTAGAATTGAAAATCACCAAACCGAAGTTTTCTCTCTTTTCTCTCTATATTATCGAGTGTATTCTTGTGAGTATTTTGATATCTTGAGTGTTGCTATATGGTGCAAGTTCGATTCAACGTGCTATTCTAGTTAAATCTTTGCTCTTTTGAGGTAAAGGGATAGTAAAGGGATTTTTAAGGGTGATTATGTTTTTCGGTTTTGTATTTTTACGGACCTTCAAAATTCTGAAAAAATTTAAAATGTTATTTTGATGAGTTTTGTAGAGTGTGTCCAAAAATGGCGATTTTTGGATTTATAGATTAGGAGTTATGGATTTTATGAGAAAAGACTATTTTAAAAGTAACTGTTTATAACTCCTTGTGGTTAACTCCAAAATTGATGAAAATTTTATTGGGAGTACATCTATATAATATCAGTATACCGTATTAATTTTGGAATTTTTGGACAAAAGTAAAATTTATGATAAATTTTTAAATATTGATTGGTTTTGGCCGTATATGAAAAATAGTAAATGAATGTTTAAAATTCGAGAAAAATATATATTCAATATGGGACTATATTATTCTAAATCTCAGGAAATAAATATTTTTGGAACTGATTTGGTATTTTTCATGAAAAGGTTCTAGTTATGAGTAAATGAATTAAATATGTTATGTGAAGTAAGAAAATTGGAAAATATGATTTATTGGCTTGAGAATCATATATGAGGTATATCTGATTTTTTAATGAGGGTTTTGGTTAATGATGATGAAATCTTATGAGTTTGGCATTTTAGATGATTAAATGCATTAATTATTAAAGTGTAAATAATTAGATTAAATTATTTATAAGTTTAAGAAATGATTAAAATATTATTATAATATTACATTATGAGATTTCTAAGTGATTTATAACATTTGGATTAAGGTGTTATAAATATGGATATGAATTTTATTATGAAACTTTATCTTTTTCGTGTCGAGGTTATTTATGCGCGTCACGATTACTATATCTTCACGAATCACGAGAGTCTTATTCACGACAAATTGGTTTCTTCTCCGACCAAATTATCATTGATTTATGAATCTTACTCTTGAAATTAAACTATGTTTTGATTATATTATTTTTATATAACATTCTTATAACCCCAATGATGATATTTCTCTTTGACTTGAGTGTAAAGATGAGTAGATTATTGGTATGATCGTGACTATAGGTTCTCTTTGCCGATGGTGCAAAAGTTGAATTGTTGGTGGTATGATCATGACCATTGAATTTACAATTGAATATTTTTAGCTTAAGTGTAAAGGTGAATTGATCAACATGGTTATAATTATTGTTATATAACTTCTGAAATGATTATGTATTTCTTTGATATATGAATATCTTTGGCTTGTAGTGCAAAGATGACTTGTTGATGAATATCTTAGCTGTAGTGCAAAAAGATGAATTATTGATGAATATCTTTTGCTCGTAATACAAAGATGAATTTTGTTGTTGAATATCTTTGCTTTTGTAGTGCAAAAGATGGATTATTGATGAATATCTTTGGCTCGTAATGCAAAGATGACTGTTGTTGAATATCTTTGCTTTTGTAGTGTAAAGATGAGCTGTTGATGAATATCTTTCGCCCGTGGTGCAAAGATGAATTTATTAGTATGATTATGAGCAGGCGTGATTTGGTATAACCATGATATTTGATGTTTGGTAAAGCGGTGATGAAATTATCTTCGTCCGGATGAGAAGAGGAATTTAGAATTACAATTATGAGTTATTCACATGATTACGGACATGAAGCGTTGATTGATGTTACATGGATAAAACATTGTTGGTGGACTTTTAACATGGAGAAGATAATAAACTTTATGACCTATTTTACTCTTCTAATGGATTGCGCTTCTTTTTCTGCTATGACTATGGTTGAAAAGTTTTATCATCTACCATATGTTCTAAATCTCGATTTATTCTTGATGAAGACTATTGATAATTTATTTATTTTTAGTCATAATATTCTTTCTTGAGCTAGTCAGGTGCTCACCCTTTTGTTTCTCAATTCCTTTCGGTGTAATAAAAGTGTATTTGGGTCGGCGGGGGATAGCGAGGAATAGAATGGTGGTCTATAGATGTTGAGGTGAGGTGAATTTAACTTGAAAGGGTGTTTTGCCACTATCATACAAGATGTCTAATGACATACTGACCTAGTGTCATCATAAGACATGGTTGTGCTCATCCACTTCTTTGAGTATATTTACAAGCACTACCTATATAATCTTGGTGTTTGTTTGGAGTATAATACCCAATTAAAGACAAAGTGGAGATAATGATATGTCAAGAGAAGACTCACCATTAGGAAGAATATGATAGTAATCTTCTCGTTTTCTTTGGGGTCTATTAGTCAACCAAGGATAATTACGTGGCCATATGATATCTACCATAACCTAAAAGCATGGCCTCCCATGTATACGAAGGTTTTCTTGAGCACTTCCCAAAGATTCTAATTTCTAAAATGTTTTTGACTATACCTTTATGTAAGGTGTCATTGTGACGTGCTACAGCTTGGTATATATTTGTATCCAAACTCACAAAGATATGTGTTGTTGTATTTTACACGACAATTGTTGTAATAAAGTTGTAGTTGTTTTCCGTACCATATATTTGGCGACTCAGAATGGGTTGGATGGAATGGACCTATTTTGGGGTCGTTACAGACTTCTCTTCTTCTTTCTTTCTATAATTTCTCTCTATAATAATTGCTCTTGTGAGACTTAGTGAATTGGTGAGAATGAAAGAAGAATGAGCTTATATTTATAGGAAAATATAGTTACGATAATTGCACGTTTTGGGGCTCGAAATATTATAGTATAATACCTTCCTCTTTTTCTTCATTTTTAATTTAGTCCTGCAAGTATTATCAAACTTGCACCACCTCCCCTAATAGTAAATAATGTGAATCAATAGTTAATTCATGTGACTTAATAGTATAATCATGTGAAAAAACTAATTACAGTATAGTACCTTCATCTATACCTCCATTTTTAATTTAGTCATGCAAGTATTATCAATCTTGCACCACCTCCCCTAATAGTACATGAATGTGAATCAATAGTACACACATGTGAACAAATAGTTATAAGCATGTGAAATAATAGCAATTAATTGCTCATTTATCCGATTAATTACCCGATTGGTCAATATAACCTCCAGACATCAATTATTATCGAAATAAATATCGATTTTCACTAACACTAATAATCTCAACACAATGGAACTATCAATTTCATCTTTAATAAACACGAACTTATTCATCATTAATATTATAACTCATAATATTTAACAACTGAGTCATTCACTTTGGGAAAGGGGCTTTAGATAAGGATTTCTCCTTTTTGGTAGCAATTAGGTGACCAAACCTTTCCTTGACAGAACTTCTAGACATTTTCAATACTGCTAATAATAATATGAATAACTTTGTCGTCTCAAATATTGATTTAAGAATAATAAATATTATGCAGATGATACTATGACAATAATTGAATCAATAATATGAGAGATATGATGAAGCAATTACTATAGCAATAATTGAGTATAACTGAGTTGTGACACCCCAAATCCGGGTCCCAAGAACCTCGGACTTGGTACGTTACGATACTTCATCATCATACATATTCTATCATCTAATGCAGAACAAATAAACATATATTGTTTATTTTACATAATTCTATAACATTTTCCCAAGTTTATTAACCTTAACTCAATACATACCTTCAAAATTACAAAGGTTTACAATAAGATAACTAAATAGTTATTCTTAAAATAATTTATTATTGTATTTTGCTTTTGTCTCTGTCCTTCTTCAAGCCTTCGCCTTTATCTAAAATTTATTATCATGATATAGCAAGGGTGAGCAACTACTTTGCCCAACAAGTTTAAATTCAATAAAGATATATCGTGATTGAAAGAATAATAAGCTTTCAAGTTTTTAACAATTTAATAATTGTGAAGGAACATGAATCAAGATGTCAATAATTGAATGACTGAATCAATAATGTTTGAAGGTCAATAATGACCTTGAACAATTTAACTGAATCTTATGGCAATGAAGGTGATCAGCCTTTCATACCTGATAAACATATACAACATGTACTAAGTGCGAATCAATAATCAGTTTAGACGTGAATAATTATCAATAATCATTCACTAAATGCTTTGAAATATAACCCGAGTTTGAGTTAAGGAAACTTGCATAGTCGAATTCGCTCACATGATTTAATTTATTCTCTTTATTGAAAAGGCCTATCAATGTATAAGATTAATCTTTCAATTAGCATATCATACCTTATTCCATAATACTATCTAATAGTTAATCACATAGTCAAATATTAGATAATCTTAACACCATATTCATTTACTTATTTATAATCTCATCATCTTATATTAACTTGTCTAACCTTCAATCACAAATTTAAGTATTAGACATTACACCTTAGTTTTAGTATTTTTATTATACTTTAATAATCTTTTCATCACTTATAACTTATACTTATAAGTTTTCCTTTATATGTTATCTTAGTAAGCTAGCTAGATAACCTTTTAGTAAACCGAAATATCATTTCAATAAATGGGATTACATTTCAGCATCCTGAAATTACCATTTCAGAAGACCACCAAATATTTCAGCAGACTGAAACCATTTCAGCAATCCAAAATCCAATTCAGCACCCTGAATTCTCACTTTAGTCTATTACAAGCATAATATAGTTCATTGAATACCAAATTCAACAATTATATTGAAAAATAACATAAATCTCTTATTTTAATCTCCCGTCAAATTTTATTAATTATGTAATAATATTTTACGCTAAGGTTATTAACCTTTTAATAACACTACATTCAAATACTACTAATAATATCTCAATCTAATATTATTAGCCATATAACAATAATTTAAGTCATTAATCACATTAATAAACAATTTAGTTCAATTTTTTTCCTTTCCTTAATTAACTCATTAAACATTCTAAAATGCCATAAACAGCACAACACTTCACACCGGACCTAAAACTTGATCAAAAACCTACATAAGCCATGCTCAAGGGTCTCAAGTCATAAATCATATTTTTCATATTTTTTGACATCATATATTTAATTAAATCCATTTATCCATTTATCATCATTTAGATAAAAAATACCAAATTAGTCCCAAAAATATTTCTTTTCTGAGATTTGACAGATAATAGTTCCATATTGAACATATATTTTCCTGGAATTTTTAAAATTCATTTACTATTTTTCAAATGGCCAAAACTGTCGAATCTTGAGACAATTATCATAAACTGTCCTTTTGTCCAAAAATTTCGAAAGTTACAGGGTCGGCTCCTGTTATGTATATGTACTCCCAATAAAAATTTCACAATATTTGGAGTTCACCGCAAGGAGTTATAACAGTTTTCTTTTAAAACAGTCTTTTCCCGTAAAATCCATAACTCTCAATCTATACATCCACAAATCGCCATTTTTGAACACAAACTAGAAAACTTATCAAATTATCATCTCAAATTTTTCCATAACTTTTGTGGGTCGGAAGAATTACAAAACTACCCCTGTCAAAAACTGCCCCAAAATAGTCCTAATTTTTTTTCCAAAAATCGGGACTGTTTTGGGTTCTACAGCCACTACACCATGAAAACTCAATATTTTTGAAATCTACGACTTGGGTTAACTAGTAAACACATATATCTATTACCCCTCTTTGACAGATCGTAAAAAAGAGTTATAGATTTAAAACGGTAGATTTTCAAAGTAAATAGAAATTTTGGGTTTTTAAACTAGAAAATATATATTTTTTCTTTTCTTTTTTGATTCAAACCAAATCAACACCCATTATAGGTAGATCCGTACTTGAATCCATGAAAAACACATTGATTATAGGGGTTTGAACTTCCAAATTAAAAACCCCCTTTTCATCAAATTACAAAAATAAAGGAAGAAAGTAAAGCTTAGGAAGAAAATTTTTATACCTTTATTTCTTCTTCTTCTTCTTCTTCATCCATGGAGGATCTTCTTTTCTCTCTCCCCTTTCTTCCTCAAGGCTGCCGCCCTTTCTTCTCTCTCCCCTCTCATTTTCCCGTTCTTTCTTTTTCTTATTCTCGGCTTCTCTCTTTTTGGTTGGCTAATAAGGAGAATGAGAATTAAGGAATGAGAGAGAAATAAGATATAAGATATAATATATGTTACAAAATATCTTCACACCTCATCCTTTTCCTCCTCTAATTAACCGATCACGTGGCTTCTTATCTCCTACATATGTATATTTTTTTTATATATATTTATGCTTTACTTAATGCCCAAATTGTCCTCATTAATTGGTTTTAAAAAATTGGGTCACTCTCTTTAATCTTTTGGGCTTTCACTTAATCCTTTGGGCCATGTAATAAATACATAGTCCAATCATTTCCATTTTAACTCACCCTAAATATTTAATTAGGGTATCTATTCCAAATATTTAGAATTTAAATCATCACTCTTGTACATTAAATTCTATAACCCAACTAAACTTGCTTTAATTAAGTTATAAAATTAATAACTTGATATAATAAAATTATATCTCTTAACTTAATATAATTTTTAATATTATTATTCTCCAACAAGTGGGCTTAGTTTGGGTCCTTAATTAATCCCATTGAGCTAAAAAATTTACTTGTTTTACTTACTAACAAAAACTAACTTGGGCTTTCAACCCTAATTAAATTGGGTCAATATAATACTTGTCACATACATAATATATTGGGCTAGATTAAATAATTTAATCGCCCTTAGTCACTTTATCTACAAGTCCCATGCTTAATTAATTAATTGGGCTCATTTAAATCATATAACTTCCTTAGTCCATTAAATTTTAATTCACTTGAACTCTAATTAAATTATTGGGCTATGATATCATTATAGTCCAATACTTTTAATTCTATTTTACCCTAATCATTTAATTAGGGTTTTATTCCACACACTAGAAATTAAATTCCTTACTTATGCCTTTTTAATTTCATAACCCAATTAGACTTGGTTATAAAATTAATTAGTTGAGATATATAAAATAAATATCTTAATGTTAGTATATATATTTATATAGTACTATTCTCCCACATTATAACCTCTTAGGTTATTTAATTATCACACCTAATATATATATTAGGTTACATAACTTAATTCTTAATTCACTTTTATATAAAAATAAATGTATACACATTATATAATGTATATTTATCTAATCACACACATAATTCACATAATCATAACATATTTCCCTTCTCACACTAATTTTGACTTTTCTCCATAAAAAGTCAATTATTGACTTTGACCAAAAGTCAACCTTTACACATTTTGTGTTTAGTGTCCATTCTGACTAAATTTGACGTTCCGGACGCAACCGAGCAGTTCGTGCTTCAAAATTCTATCTCTAACTCAAATTTAGAGTTTTAGTTAATCCCTTCTTATTGCTAATCGTATTACCTAACGACTTTATACTTATTCAAATTCTTATTTGTGAGTCAAGGCCAACGTCCAAAATTGGGCAAGGTGACATTCTCTTCTACAATTGTAACACGTTTTGGACTCCTGTGCACAGTTTGGACTGATGTGTCCCTCCCCTCCGCATTTGAAGCCTATGATAGGTGGTCATTCTCCTTCCTTAACAACGGGTGTTGGTGCTGACGTCTTTCTATCATTGTTGAATCTCCTCTTCTTGAAATGTCCATTCTTATTATCTTGGCCATGATTACCACCGAAGTAGTTACCATTTCTGGCATGTTGATTCCCTCCACGTTTGTTGTCACCGCTTCTATGGCTGCCACCATTGGTATTATCATTTTGCCGACTGTTTTCTCTTGGTTGGGTTGACTCGTTATCGCACTCCAATAACTGAGCCCTATTTACAACATCTGAATACAAACACAGTTTATGAGAAATTAGATATTAATGTATCTCGAGTTTTAAACCTCTTAGAAACATCCGCGTCATTCTCTCCTCATTATCAACCAAGTGAGACGTAAACCGGGACAACTCGGCAAACATAGCTTCGTACTGTGACACGATCATATTGTTCTGCTCCAACTTGATGAACTCTACCTCTTTCATGTGACGAATACTTTCGAGAAAGTACTTTCGAGAAAGACATCTTCAGTGCGGCAGGTTGAGTACGCTTTACCGATTCCCACCAGTAATATGCCTCTCCTCGCAACATAAAGGTGGCAAATGGAACCTTTTGCTCCTCGGAGCATCCCAAGACATCAAATATCTTGGTGATCTGCTTTATCCACGCTTCGGCCTTAAGTGGTTTTGGCTCTCCAATAAACTCCGGTGGTCCCAGCTCCTTGAACTATTTAGTGGTGACCGTCCGAGAGTTTCAAAGATGTTTCCACCTATATTTTGACATGGAGCCGCTCTCACTTTGATGTTGCATGAATTGCATAAAGCCTCTGAACATTCAATCGTTCATCATTTGGTCAGTGTTATTGTTTGCATGAGGATTGTCGCCTTCCTGATGCACATTATCCTGATTATTGATCTGTGTAGACTCAACGTTCTCCTGTGCTCCATTGTTATTCTCAACATTCTCGGATGTCATTTTCAAATACTGCCACAAAACAAAGGTTAATTGGCATGCAACATATTATCCCTATACTCTGACCGACCAATTAAATACCAAATAAACTTAGGTATGTCATACTTGCGAAGGAATACCCCGTTTCTCCTCTCTTAGTTCTAGTCTCACATCTTAGCTAGGGATCATATCCCTAAGCTTTGATACCAACTGTGATGCCCCAAAAATAGGTATACATCACTCATCTTGAGTCGCCAAATACATGGTACAAAATTCAAATATAACTTAATTATACAACAGTCGTGTAAAATACGACAAAACATAATCTAAGAGTTTTAATAAGAATATTATCATCTACACAATATCCACTCTCAATGGAGTCCTCATTACATTTATTGTCACACTATTTTATAGAATAGTGAGGACTATTAAAACAACCATCTGGACCATTAATCCGTTCCCCGACTCATCCCAGCTATATTCTCATTTCCTGAAGAGAACAGTGAAAGAAAGGGTGAGCTCAACTAGCTAGTAAGAAATATTATGACTAAGATAATGCAGAATAATTTATCGTTAGCCTTCAACAGTGTTAAACTGATAAAATATAACAACCATCAAGTTTAACTGCAACGGAACAAACAATCCATTAGAAGAGTTAAGTAGAGAATAAAATCTACTATCTCCTATGATTTAAAAGGTTTTTAATCACTTTTATCACTGAGACTCAGCTTAATAAATAAACCACATCATCCCTGCACTACGGCCAAGGATATTCATTAGTATCACGACCACAACTTATCCATGCACTACGGGCCAAAGATATTCGTGTATTCATCAATGGTCATGATCATGCCAACAATCGGTCCATCAATGCACTACGGCTAATGAGGACTTTTACCACATCATTTGTAACATTACGGCCATGATTATACCGAATAATCCTCGGTCATAATCATACCAAGTCCATCTATGCACCACAAAAGCCACATATGACTTTCAACATATTATAAACAAGAGGATGATGACAATGATATAAGAATTCAATAAAACAAGTTCAATGATAAATTTTTAAAGATTTATAATTTAATTTATCCAGAAATCAATAACGTTCAAATTGTTAACATGATACTGTTTTGTGGAGTAAACTTCAAGAAAGCTCAGAAGAATATTTCCATGAAAGGATACTAGATGAAGCGCAAATATCAAGGATATTCCACTAATTTCATGGAGTATACAAGCCAAAAATTTAATCAACTTAGTATAATAGAATATATGAAACAGCAAATGGATTTTTTCCCGCCATGCGGTAATCCACGTAGACAGATCATTTCCACGATTTAATAAGGAATGAATACGAAGGATCATTTACCATACATGTTGTAATCCACATAGACAGGTTATTCCAACATAATAATAAAGAATAGAATAACAGAAGAATTCACCAAGCGTGCGTAATCCACACAAACAGGTTATTCCAACAGAATATTAAAGAATGGAACCAGGTCATGCGTAACCCGCATAGATAGGATATTCCAACTAAATAATAAAGAATGGAACCAGGTCATGCATAATTCGCACAGATAGGATATTCCAATAGAATAATAAAGAATGGAATAACAACAGAATTCACCAGGCATGCGATAGACCATACTGAGACAAAAGTTATTCCAAATGTAATAATAAAGAATGGAATAACAACCCTTACGAGTATTGAAAGAAAATAACTCTCTTCATGAATACGAAAGAAATAATACCCCTTACATTAGAAGAAACTGGATACTGGAATAGTGAGGTAGCAAACTTCTCTTCTTCTTTCTCTCTATAATTTCTCTTTATAATAATTGCTCTTGTGAGACTTAGTGAATTGGTGAGAATGAAAGAAGAATGATCTTCTATTTATAGGAAAATATAGTTTTGATAATTACACATTTTGGGGCTCGAAATATTATAGTATAATACCTTCCACTTTTTCTTCATTTTTAATTTAGTCATGCAAGTATTATCAAACTTGCACCACCTCCCCTAATAGTAAATAATGTGAATCAATAGTTCATTCATGTGACTTAATAGTATAATCATGTGAAAAAACTAATTACAGTATAGTACCTTCACCTATACCTTTATTTTTAATTTAGTCATGCAAGTATTATCAATCTTGCACCATCTTCCCTAATAGTCAATGAATGTGAATGAATAGTACACACATGTGAACAAATAGTTATAAGCATGTGAAATAATAGCAATTAATTGCTCATTTATTCGATTAATTACCCGATTGGTCAATATAACCTCCAGACATCAATTATTATCGAAATAAATATCGATTTCCACTAACACTAATAATCCCAACACAATGGAACTATCAATTTAATCTTTAATCAACACGAACTTATTCATTATTAATATTATAACTCACAATATTTAACAACCAGGTCGTTCCCAGGAAAGAGGGGGCTTTCCGATAAGAATTTCTCCTTATTGGCCCGCAATTAGGTGACCAAACCTCTCCTTAACAGAACTTCTAGACATTGTCAATATTGCAAATAATAATATGAATAACTTTGTCGTCTCAATTATTGATTTAATAATAATAAATATTATGCAGATGATACTGTGACAATTATTGAATCAATAATATTAGAGATATGATGCAACTATTACTATAGCAATAATTGAGTATAACTGAGTGACTTCTCACGTAAGCATCAATAATCAATATCGTGTGCTACTATGCAACCACGCGTACTACTGTACTTTTACAACCGTGTAGTTCAACAGTTTAACGGTAAAACTTTCGCCGTTATTTTTATAAAAAGATAATTATTTTATTTTCTAACTACGACAATACTTTCGTTATGGGGTCCACCAATGATTATGCCGTCGTACGAATATTCCCTGTTAAAACGAATATTCCCTAACCAAACGAATATTATATAACCACTTGCTTACTTTGCAAAATTTTTAAATAATACCCACAACTATAACATCATATCACATCCACACCATAATATTCAAAAATATATTTTGAGAAATATTAATCTTTATTCATAAAAGTTGGGGTCTTATATCACTTTCGTCGTTATTTTTGTAATGATAATTCTGTCATTTTTTAACTACGACAATACTTCCGTTGTGGGGTCCACTAATGATTGTGATGTCCTACGGATATTTCCGACAAAAAGAATATTGTGATAAACTGAGATTTCGAATAATCAAAATTTTACGAATAATTTTTTTTAATTAATATTAATTATCATTTTTTGACAAGTATCTGGGATACGTGTATCGAGAAGGTCAATTTGTGTATTAACTAATAAATTTAGAGTAGAGTTGTGCTTAACAGCTTTAGAAACCCTAACCCTAATTTCTGGATAGAAAATATAATTAAAATAATTATATTGATGAGAATGTGTTTGTACTGTATGTTGATAATGATCAATAATTGATCGTATAAGGTTTAAAATTTAAGAAACCCTAATAAGGGATTATAAACCCTAATCTCAGGATTAGAAATCCTAACGTACCGTTAGAAACCGTAATCAAAAGTCGAGAAACACTAATTTTATATTCGGGAATCCTAAAACCCTAATTAGGAAACCCTAATCCTAATTAGTAAGCTTAATGTGTTTATTAAACTTAAATATGATTAGAAAACCCTAATTATATTTTAGTTATCTTAATTTCTATTTTACAAACCCTAATTGTAATTTAGAAATTTTAATTTTTCCAATTAAAACCCTAATTTCATATTCGGGAATCCTAAAACCCTAATTAGGAAACCCTAATCCTAATTGGTAAGTATAATGTGTGTATTAAACTTTAATATGATTAGAAAACCCTAATTATATTTTAGTTATCTTAATTTCTATTTTACAAACCCTAATTATAATTTAGAAATTTTATTTTTTCGAATTAAAACCATAATTTCATATACGGGATTTATAAACCCTAATTAGGCAACCCTAATCCTAATTGGAAGGCCTAATATATTTATTAAACGTTGATATGATTAAGAAAACCTAATTTTAGTTTAAAAATTTTAATTTTCTTATTTAGAAATTCCTAGAAAGTTAGTATTTTAAAACCTAAGGGTTAAACCCCTAAGGGTTTGTACAATTGGCTAGAATGCCATTAAATTTATTTTACAAAAAGCCAAAATGCCCTTTTAGTATATTTTTAATAGCTAGCTTGCAAATCTAGCAAATATTGGAGTTGGTAACCTATTACTTTGACTTTGGGCCTAAAAATCTCCAGGAAAAATCGTCCATTGTATCAGCCATAGTAACATATCATCATATAGATAGATTTGGGAGAGAGAAAGTCTAGCATTTTCAATTATTTTGCATCTTGCTCTCACCTACTCTCTCTCTCACTAGAAGCTCCGAAAATCACAAGTATATCAGTCCCTAGAACATCCACTTGATCACCTAGATCAGAATTGGAGAGCAAGATCAAAGATTTAAAGAAAGAAGGTATAAACCTAATTTTATTTTTGATCCAAGTTGCTAAGAAAGTTTTTGTGCTGAAGTGTTTAGAACCTTGCTAATGGATGTTTTATGAAGATCTATGATGATCTATCATTAATCCACAGCATCAAAATGGATAAAAACCATGTTTTTCAAAATCTGTTCTTGAGTCAAAAAGTCGTCTGACAAGCTAATGTCAGACGCTCTAGATCCTTGTGTGTTCATGATTTTTGATGTTTTATTGTTTGAATCTATAGCACGGTATATGGTATTTAATCTGCAAGTGGTAGCATAGCAATTTGATGTCTGGAATTGAAGATATTTAAGGTCAAACAGCGTTGACCAAGGTTGACCGGATAAATTCTGGGAAAACCCAGAATGTTCAAAACCGAGTCTGACAAGTTTTGTAGCGATTATATATGTCAGTCGTGTTAGTTTTGTTTATGATGTGTTGTATTCGTGTTGTAGCTTGTATGATGGACTATAGATCTGGGTCCTTAGATCTCTTATAACCTCAATAGATCGATCGTGAAAGCTGGTCAAAGTAGACCAGCCGAACTGATTTTTACTTTTCTGGAAAACCCAGAAAAATTAAGAACATCACTGTCTGACATACTTTGACCATGTGTTTCATGTTGATTCTATTGATGATAAACTGAGTTGCGGCTTTAGTAATGTACCTTGACACTAGTACTACATGCTTGAACCATCAAACCAAATGAACCAAGACCAGAACATATATATAATCGAGCATCAAAGTAGGTATCAAACCGTTCTGGGCCCGTAAAACCCAGATTTTTCCCGACAAAGAACTTTGGAGGCTTTGATCTCCTTGTTGTGATGTTTTTAACCAAAGTGTTGGTTGGATACTTTGTAGTGTGACATTAATAATACAATATCAAAGTTTTAGATAACCCGTAATACGATCGATTTGATTTTAGGAGTGGTTAAACGCGTGCCCTTAAACACGACCTTGCCAGTGTTCTTGAGGCCAAGAACACCTATAGCGACAGAAAGTGTCGCTATAGCAATTTAGCGACGGTTTATTTATTTTCTAATTTCTGAAATTCTGAAAATTATTTAAAAATAGAAAATAAATTATAAAAATTACTAAAATAGTTTTAAAAATCATTTTAAATTAAAAATAACTTTTAATTATTTGGGGCATTTTTCTTTAATAATTATAATTATTTGAATAAAATGATATTTAATTTATTTAATTAGTGTGTTAAATAAATTAGAGAAAAATGATTTAATATTATGAAAAATTATTTTAAATAAGAATAATGTATTTAAAAATATTTTGAGTTATAAAATATGACTTTTAATACTTTTAGAGAATTTTCATTAATAATTTAAAATTAATGATATTAGATTTATTTAATTATTAAATTAAATAAATAAGTTAAAATGATTTTTCGATTTAAAAATCATTTTAAATAAGAATAAAGTGTTAGAAAATATGTTAAATTATAAAATATAATTTTCAATATTTTTGGAGAATTCTCATTAATAAATTAATATTAATGATATTAGATTTATTTAATTATTATATTAAATAAATGAATTAAAATGATTTTATTGATTTAAAAATCATTTAAAAATGAGAAAAATGTTTTAAAATTATTTTACGTTATAATTAATGACTTTTAATATTTTGATAATAATTACATTAATATTTAAATATTAATGGTGATGGTTTAAAAATGATTTTAATTAATTTAAAAATCATTTAAGTGGAATATTAATGATTTAAAAATATTTTAAGTTATTAATAATAACTTTAATATTTTGACAAGTATTCTATTAATATTTTATATTATTAAATATTAATAATGATAAGATTATTTGATAATTAAATCATTTAAAAATAATTTAAGTGTTTGAAAAATTATTATAAATAATAATAATTGTTTATAAATTATTAAAAGCTTCTAGAAAATATTATTAACGATAATTGACTTGTCTAAAATAATATTGAAGCTTAGAGACCAAGATTAATTTAACATAAATGTGTTAATTGTTGCATAGGGTGACTAGAATACCGAGATGAGACCGAAGTCCAACCAAACCGAAATAGTTAGACTTGATAAATGTTTATATAGGTTATAAACACTAATGTGGCTATGTGGTAATGTGCCTAGGAGAAGTTTGACTGTGAATTACAGTGTTACGTGTTATAAAATATTGTGCTAATTGTGAGACCGATATTATTGGTTATAGGTCTTTCAAACGCAGATAAGTTTATTGTGTAGATGTAATCAACGCGAAAGGAAAGTTTCCTAACTCAACCTTGAGTTATATTCATTCAATTATTATAATGGTTAATTATTGCTAATTATACCATGTCCAGGGAATTTATTGTTGATTATTCGCAGTTAGTGCATGATTAATAATTCAAATTGAATTACTGATTCGAAAAATATACATTGGTAGAATAACTGTTGTTGGATATTCATATTTGTAGAAGATAAAATTGACAGTACAGATAATTCCTGTTTATTGTCAAATTATGTTGAGAAATGTCTTAGCTAATTATTCGGCTAGATTTAACATTTGTTAGAACTTGATAAATTCAAAAGAGAATTCAATTGTTATTGCTAGATCGATGCCAATTATTTTGGCTTAGATCGATAAGTAAATAGAAATTGAAATCATTAAATTTCGTTGTTAAATCAAATCTTGATTCGAGACCTAGACCGAGAAGAACAACCTTTTATATAAAGGAACATTTTAGGTCGATATTCTACTATCATTGCGCACTATTAAGTATTATGCATAATATCGGGTATAATAAAGCTGATCACTTGTTATACTTTCAGAGGGGTATGATTTAATCTTTATGGTTATCTCGACATCGCTGATGTATCAAAGTAAATCTTTGATAGATAATGCGAGAAAGTAGAAGTTCTAGATCCAATGGATCGCTCAGCATAAATCTGAAAAACATTCCACTTTGTTATTGCGTAGAATTGATTCTTATTTATTCAATAGAATATCGTAAAAACATTAAAAACGTTGTACTCTTTCATTATCAGATTATTTCATTATTAGATTGTAAGATTGCATGGCATGCCAGTATCCATAGTTTTGGATCATGACCCAAGATTCACTTCAAGATTTTGGGTTAGCTTGCAAAAAGCTATGGGCACGGATTTACGATTCAGTTCGGCATACCATCCTCAAACGGACGGACAATCAGAGAGGACTATTCAAACCCTTGAAGATCTATTAAGACTTTCTGTTCTAGATTTCAAAGGGAGTTGTGATAAGTACCTACCATTGGTGGAATTCTCATACAACAACAGTTATCAGGCAAGTATATGAGTGGCTCCATTTGAAGCATTGTATGGACGGAAGTGTCGCTCTCTAATATGCTGGGATGAGGTGGGAGAAGCAACATTATTGGGACCAGAGTTGGTACGAATGACTACAGAGAAGATCCAAATGATTCGACAACGTATATAAATGGCACAGGATCGACAAAAGAGTTATGCGAATCTTCATCGAAAGGACGTGGAATTTGATGTTGGGGTACATGTATTGTTACGTATTGCTCCATGGAAGAGAGTTACAAGATTCGGGAAGAGAGGAAAGCTCAATCCATGATTTATTGGTCCATTTCAGATTCTTGAACGAGTAGGAAATGTAGCTTATAGACTAGCGTTACCTCCAAGCATGTCTCGTGTTCATAACATTTTTCACATATCTGTGCTTCGTAAAAATGTGAAGGACCCAAACCACATTATTGAGTTAGAACTAGACGAGATAGCCGAAGATTTAACGTACGAGGAGGTACCTGTCGAGATCTTGGATAGGAAAGAGCATGTCCTATGTACCAAGGTTATACCACAAGTTAAGGTTTTGTGGAGGAACCATGCTATTGAAGAAATAACCTGGGAGTTGAAATCAAAATGAAAAAGAGGTATCCTCACCTTTTCGAAATACCAGGTACGTACGTCAATTTCGAGGACGAAATTTAATTTTCTCTATTTATTATTTTGAAATAGTAAGGTTGAATTGATTAATGTGGTTAGTTATGGGTAAAATGCGCAAATATTTTAAATAAGCAGGTGGTTATAAAATATTCATTGTTGTCAGGGAATATTCGTTTGGTCGTTGAATATTCTCATTGCCGAGGAATATTCGCATTTACTGCCAGCATCTTTTGTGGGCCCCATAACGGAAAAAGATTGGATGAAGAAAATGACAAGTATAAGTTATTTATAAATAACGATAGTAGTTATTACAGAATTAACATTGTTGGAATACCCTTGGTTAAAACACATGAATACGCGTTGTTGCACACAAGAAGACTACAGTATTTCATCAATTATTGATTCTTACGTAAGAAGGCACTACTCAATAATTGTTACGAAGAATTCTTTATTCAAGATTTTATTTTAGTGATTCAATAATTGTGCGTTGATATTTTATATTACGGTTTGTTTCAATAATTGTCACAACAAAGTTTTTCCATTATCGAAGCAATAATTCATATTATCCGAATAATATTATTAGATAACATTATTGGCAATGTCTAGAAAATTCTGTCTAAGGAGAGGTTTGGTCACCTAATTGCGTGTGCCAGTAAGGAGAAATCCTTATTGGAAAGCCCCCTCTTTCCTGGGAACTGTCTGGTTGTCAATATTGTGTTTCTGTAATATTATTTGTGAATAATTAATTATTGATTCATATGATGAGGAAAATATTGATTTTATGTGGATATAGATGGAGAAAATTTTAAAAGCAACAATTGTTGAAAATCGATATTTTATCTTTTCTGATAAAATAATTTATTATTATATTTTAATAATATAATAATGGTGATATTTTTACAATGAATGTGGTATATATGAGTAAATGAGGAGGAGGAGAATTTTTTTGTAATAAATACTAAAAACATGTTAAACATGTTGGTGGACCCATTTCTTGACTGAAATTTGATTATAGCTTGTTAAATCATCCGTATGTGGATTTCGATCGATTTTTGTTTGGAATTTGGAAAAACTTTCTTCTGCAAAGTTGTAGAAAATTGAATTTCGTATTAAAGGACATAAGATTTGAATTTTTCTGATAAAAGGGCTATTTATTATGAATTATTGAAGTTCCAAAGTTCTGAAATAATTGATTTTTGGAAGTTTTAATTATTTATATCAACAAAAATGTTTTTGCTGGGCTCATTTTGTTGTTAAACATGTGGGATTCTAGCATTCAAAGGTTGACGTAGGATATATATATATATATATATATATATATATATATAATATTAATATTATATTAAATTTTCTGCTTTGGTGTTCTAAGCATTTTCCTATAAATAGGGTGCTTAGGTTAGAATTTAAAATCACACCAGAAACTGAAATCTTCTCTCTCTATATATATCGAGCGTACTTTTGTGAGTATTTTAGTACTTTGAGTATTGCTATACGGTGCAAATTCTTCAAAGACTATATCCAAAGATTCCAAATGTAAGTACTATTCTTTCTGAGGTAAAGGATGTTATTTTATTCAAAATTGATATTATTTCTTCAATATCATTATGCCGAAATATTGGTGGGAATTTTTATCAAATTTGGAACTTTTTATGTTGGAGTTACTATTCACGAGTACTATTCATGAAGCGTGATGATATTTTTTGTGAAATTTATATCTTTTGGTGTCGGAGTTACTATTCACGTAACTATTCACGAATACGACACTATTCACAGAAAAATTAAATTTTCCCTTCTGTGTCCAAGATTGTCTGTTATAATTCCTATCTTTGATTGGATCTATGTTTTGGTCTTCATTCTTGAATTTTACTCCACTCGTTATTTATGAAGTATTTTTGAACTTGGATTGTTTAAAGTATTTAATCCTTAAAAATTGTTCTTTTGTTTCATTTGGATTCGTTTTCTTTAAAATATTTTTCATCATCCTCGGTCCTAAATGATGATATAATCTGAATATCTTTGGCTTCAGTAGTGCAAAGATGAATGATTTCGATGAATATCTTTGGCCCGTAGTGTAAAAAGATGAACAGTGTTTAGATGAACATGACCAATCGATGAATATCTTCGGCCTGTAGTGCAAAGATGAATATTTGATTCCAGATATATATTGATTGATGTTACAGGGATAACATGTTGATGATGGAATTTTAAATTCATATATAGAAGATAGTAGATTTTATTCTCTACTTAACTCTTCTAATGAATTATTATTTCCGCTGCGAATATTGATTTAAAACTTGTTGTCTATTGTATTCTATTTGATTTTTCCCTGTTGAGGACTAACGATAATTTGTTTTATATTATCTTAGTCATAATGTTCTTTACTGGGCTAGTTGAGCTCACCCTTTTCCTTGTCGTTCCATTTTTCTTCTTAGGAGGTGAAAATGTAGCGAGTACTAGTCGGGGTGTGGAATGATGGTTCTAGAAATTATTCTAGTAGTCCTCACTATTCTGTAAATAATGTATTAATAATTGTAATGAGGACTTATTTGAGTGTGGATATTGTCTAGATGACAATATTTGTATTTAAACTCACAGTTTAAGTGTTGTCGTATTTTGCACGTCAATTGTGTTAATAAAGTTGTAGTTGTTTCTGTACCATGTATTTGGCGACTCAGAATGGGTGTTGTATTCCTATTTTGGGGGCGTCACAGTATGAATATTATTTTCGTTCAATATTCGTAAAGCGTATTATTTCTTTCGTATTCATGAAGAGAGTTATTTTCTTTCAATACTCATAAGGGTTGTTACTCCATTCTTTATTATTCTATTGGAATAACATATCTACGCGGACTACCACATCCATGGTGAAATCCTTTTGTTATTACATTATTTATTATTCTATTGGAATAACATGTCTACGCGGACAACCGCATGCATGGTGAATGACCCTTTGTATTTTATTTTTTATTAATTTGCGGGAGTAACATGTCTACGCGGACTACCGCATGCATGGTGAATGACCCTTCATATTCATTCTTTATTAAATTGTGGAGATGATCTGTCTACGTGGATTACCCCATGGCGGGTGAAAATCCATTTGCAGTTCGTATATTCTTTTATACTCGTATGAGATATCATTTCTTTTGTACTCAACATGGAATATCGTTTTCTTTTGTATTTTCCTTTTATGAGTACTATTCATAGGTTACTATTTAGATATACGACACTATTCATGTATACGGTACTATTTACGAATACGGAGTACTATTCATGAGTTACTATTCACGAGTTACTATTCACCCGAAAAATATATTTCTTTTCTGTCCAAATTATTTTTGATACATGAATATTATTCTTGAATTTTACTCCACAAAGCAATATCATGTTGATAATTTGGATGTTTTTAAACTCTGCATAAATTTAAGTTTTAATATTTATTCTTTAATTCATTTGATTAATGCTTATATCATTGCCATCATCCTCATGCTTATATTGTGATGAAAGTCATCTTGGGCTTATGTGCAAAGATGGACTGTTGATTATTGATTTTATAATTGTATATCTTTGGCTTATGTGCAAAGATGGACTGTTGATTATTGGTTTTACAGTTGTATATCTTTGGCGTACGTGCAAAGACGAACTATTGATTGATAGCTTTGGCCCGTAGTGCAAAGATGGACATGTGTATGATATGATCATGACCACTGGTGAGAATAACGAATATCCTTGGCCCGTAGTGCATAGATAATTCGATGATGTGCTTAACAAGATCATGACCATTATTTAACAGTTGAATGTCTTTGGCCGTAGTGCACTGACAGACAATTGATTGGTATGATCATGACAATTGGTTTTATAATTGAATATCTTTGGCCCGTGGTGCAAAGGTAGACAATTGATTGGTATGATCATTGTTATTACATTTGAATATCTTTAGCCTTTGGGTAAGGATATTGAGTTAAAGTTCTATTAAGCCTTTGTGGCAAGGAGAAACTGTTAATTTACATGATTATAAATATGAATTGTGGATTTAACTATAATCTTTGGTGGTTCAGGTGAAGACAGGTGATGAGAGTTCTTTTTGTCTTGGATATAAAAAAAAATTGTTAATGAGTATTACAGGAATGAAATATTAACGATGGATTTCTAAATTATAGAAGATAGTAGATATCATTCTCTACTTGACTCTTTTAATGGATTGCTGATTCTGCTGCAGTTGTTGATCTAAAACTTGTTGTCTATTGTATTCTATCAGTTGTTATACTGTTGAAGGCTAAGGATAATTTATTCTGCATTATCTTAGTCATAATATTTCTTACTGGGCTAGTTGAGCTCACCCTTTTCTTTCATTGTTATCTTCAGGAAATGAGAACATAGCCGGGACTAGTCGGGGATCCGAGTGATGGTTCGAGATGGTACATTAGTAGACCTCACTATTTATATAAAATAGTGTGATAATAATTGTAATGAAGACTTCATTGAGTGTGGATATTGTCTAGACGACAATATTCGTTTAAAAACTCAGCTATGTTTTGTCGTATTTTTACACGACAGTTGTATTAAAGAAGTTTGTATTTGATTTCTGTAGTGTTATATATGGCGACTCAGAATGGATGATGTATACCTATTCTGGGGGAATCACAAACACATCCTACATGGGCTCTCTATTAACTAATCCCAATGTATTTCTCTTCCTCCCACATGTTCATAATGCAAAAGTCTTTTCTAGAGAATGAGAGAAGCCATGAAGAAGAAAGTAGCAGTATCCAAAAAGATCAAGTTTCAAGAAGATTTGTACTAGATTTTGATTAGTTCGGTTGTCGTTGTCTTGTCCTTCTGAATTGTGTTTTGTACTTTGGTTTTTGTTGGATATCCATAACCATTTGTTATGGTTAGTGAGTCTGTAATGTTTATTGGAACTTATGTAAATGGGATTACATATTTGATTATATTACCAGTCATTTGACATTGTTTGTTGGTTCATATTTGTTAGTTCTAAGTTGTGTCTGATACATTGTTTGAAAGGTGCAGTTGGTTACCAAACATGCATAGAAGGGTAACCATTTTATTTATTGGTAGTAACCAGATAGTTACAAGCTTGTATCAGGACATATATCAAGTGTTAAATGTACATGTGAGAGTATACATGGGTTGCCTAAACTGGGTTGGATATGCAGGTTGTTTCTATTTTGGTTACCATTAAAATATGTTCTGGTTACTTTCATATAACTATTTGGTTACTTCTTTATTATGTTTTGGTTACTGTTATCTTATGGTTTGGCTACTATTATTGTGCCCTCAATGTATATGATGGAATAAGAAACTCAAATTAAGAGCTCCCATTTATATATAGGATGGTCAGTTAAAGATCTCATATTAAAATAATAATAGTTTGAGAGGTGCAGTTGGTATCCAAACCTGCATATAAGGGTAACCATTTTATTTTTTGTTAGTAACCAAATAATTAAAAACTTATATTAGAACAGTTATCAAGTGCTTAATGTACATGTGAGGGTTCCCATTTATCTAGCTCATGGATACTTTTAAATTACATAGTTATAAAAGTTATTTGGAAATGGTCCAGTTGGTAACTAAATATGAATATAGAGGTAACCATTTTATTTTAGATAGGTAACCAAATTTACATAAAAATGTTTCAGAACAGTTACCAGTTGTTTAATGTATATGTTTACTTTATATTGACAACTCATGATGGAATCAAAAATCAAAATATTAATCAATAACAATTTTGTTTAATGTACACCATCAAAAATGTTACCAACCATGTGGTTAATGGTTACTAACAGTAAACAATTATATATTCCTATATTTACACTCTTTTTGTTTATGTTCCGTTGAAATAAAGCACAATTGGAATCATCTCCATTGTCTGACAACTGAATAAACATTGTACAGAAACCAAATCAATATTAGACAGTAACCAAACTACATAATCTTAGTAACCAGAACATAAACCACATTTTTACATGCAATTTTAAAGGCCTAAATGATGGAATTTGACCAAAAAACCATGCAGTACATGAGCAAAGCTCGTGAATTTTGATCGTTGACCCGTTTCCAATAAAATTAGGCTCCGAAAACGCCAAAATTCGACACTCCAAACTTGACAAAAATTACCAAATTGTCACTGAATCAAATCTGTCCATAACTATAAAAAACATCAGTACAAGTGTACATTAATATTATTCAGCAACCAAATAAACATTATACAGTAACCAATTAAATAGTATACAACAACCAATATATATAATCAGATTAACAATTGTATGAACGTAACAAATGTAGTCAATAAGTACAAGTGTACATTAATATTCTTCAGTAACCAAATATACAGTAACTAATTAATCAGTATACAACAACCAATATATATATATAAGTATAATCAGATTAACAGTTGCATGATGGTAACCAATGTAGTCAATAAGTAACCTCTAATATAAAAGAAACAATTATCAAATAATATAACATTATAATCTTACACAGTAACCATGTCATCACTAATGAGTAGACATTATAATTTTATATAGTAACCTAGTCAGTATTAGTCAGTAACCAATATAATGTTAAACAGTAACCAAGTCAGCATTAGTCAGTAACCAAGTTAGTATTTTTCAATATCAAAGTTAGCATTAGTCAGTAATATTTGTTTGGTTACCATTATAATTTTACACAGCAACCAAGTCAGTAACCATTATAATGTTACACAGTAACCAAGTTAGCATTAGTTAGTAATCAATATAATGTTACACAGTAACCAAGTCAGCATTAGTCAGTAACATTATGCAGTAACCAATACATCATTAGACAGTAACCAATATAATGTTACACAGTAACCAAGTCAGCATTAGTCAGTAATACTATGCAGTAACCAAGACAACATTAGTTAGTAACCAAGTCAGCATTAATCAGTAACCAAGACATTATTAGTCAGTAACCAAGACATCATTAGTCAGTAACCAACATGTTGTAGGAAGGTAACCAATGTATTTGATGAGTAACCATTAATATAAAAAAAATCAGTAGAACTCATTTAAAAATTTTAAAGTAATCAAATAAACATTAATCAGCAACCAAATTTATAATAAATAGTAACCAAATTATATCTATTTAGTAACCATAATATAAAACATATTTTCAAATGCATTTTTCAATCAAAACATTCAGTATTCTTACTTTGTGACTATTTTTTAGTGCGAAAAACTTAAGAAAGGTAACCAATATAGAAATTCGTAGTAACCATAGGTAACTATATGCATATAACTTTTAAATTCACATACCTCAGTATTCAAATTTGTATCGAAATTGCTGTTGATCTTGTAATCAACAATCACTCTGTGGTCATAAGTTTTTGGTTACTGAACTTGAAGAAGTTGTTGATTTTTTATGCTATTTTCCGATCTCAGAGTTGCGTCGCGACAAAGGGTTTTGTCTTCTCTGATCTCAGAGTCGCGATAGAAGTTTTTGTCTTCTCTGATAGATCTGTCGTTGATCTGTTGTTCCGATTTCAAAGTTAAATGAATTTAGGTGCGGTTAGTTGCAAATATGAAAGTTGTGACGCCCCCAAAATAGGTATACATCATCCATCTTGGGTTGCCGAATACATGGTACAGAATACAAATACAAACTTAATTATACAACCAGAGCTGAGAGTTTTTTTACATGAATATTGTCTCATAGACAATATCCAAACTAAAATTCAATCCTCATTACATTTATTATCACACTAAACAGTGAGGATTACTAAAACGGCCATCTCGGATCATCACTTCGTCCCCCGACTAGTCCCGGCTATGTTCTCATTTCCTAAAGAGAATAATGAAAGCAAAAGGGTGAGCTCAACTAGCCCAGTAAGAAATATTATGATTCAGATAATGCAGAATAAGTTATCGTTAGCCTTCAACAATGTTAAACTGAAAGAATATAATAGACATCAAGTTTAACTGCAGCGGAACAAGCAATCCATTAGAAGAGTCAAGTAGAGCATGATATCTAATATCTTCTATGATTTAAAAAGTTTATCATTAACTTTATTGCTGGGACTCAGGTTAATAAATAGATCACATCATCCAATCTTCCCTGCACTACGGGCCAAGGATATTCATTACAATCACGTCCACAAATTATTCTTGCATTACGGGCCAAGAATTATTCGTGTAATCATCAATGGTCATGACTATACAGAATTATCCATGGTCATAATCATACCAATCAACAGTCCATCTATGCATGTAAGCCAAAGATGACTTTCATCACAATATAAGCATGAGAATAATGACAATGATATAAGAATTCAATTAAAAGAAAGTAAAGGATAAATTTTTAAAGATTTATAATTTAATTTATCTAGAATTCAATAATATCCAAATTTTCAACATGATACTGCTTTGTGGAGTAAAATTCAAGAATAATGTCCATTTATCAAATATAATTTGGATAGAAAAGAAATAAATTTTTCGGTGAATAGTACCTTATGAATAATATTTCGGGAATAGTACCCCGTGAATAGTACCCCAACATGAAAAGTGCCCCAAATACCCGAGTGAACAATATTTGAGTGAATAGTAATCAGCTGAATAGTAACCCGTGAATAGTAACTCGTGAATAGTACCCCGATATGAAAAGTGTCCTAAATACCCGAGTGAATAATATTATAGTGAATAGTAACTAGGTGAATAGTAACCCGTGAATAGTACCCCCGGTGAAAATATTGATATATAATAAGAAAGTTCAGATCAATATTGTGACGCCCCCAAAACAGGTATACATCACCCATCTTGAGTCGCCAAATATATGGTACAAAATTCAAATACAACTTAATTATACAATAGTCGTGTAAAATACGACAAAACATAATCTAAGAGTTTTAATAAGAATATTGTCATCTAGACAATATCAACACTCAATGGAGTCCTCATTATATTTATTGTCACACTATTTAACAGAATAGTGAGAACTACTAATGCTATCATCTGGACTGTCACTCCGTTCCCCTACTACTCCTGGCTACGTTCTCATTTCATGAAGAGAACAGTGAAAGAAAGGGTGAGCTCAACTAGCCTAGTAAGAAATATTATGACTAAGATAATGTATAATAAATTATCATTAGCCTTCAACAATGTTAAACTGATAGAATATAATAGATAACAAGTTTAACTGCAGCGGAACAAGCAATCCATTAGAAGAGTCAAGTAGAGCATAAAATCTACTATCTTCTATGAATTTAAAAAGTTTATCATCAACTTTATCGCTGAGACTCAACTTAATAAATAAAATCGAATCATCCCTGCATCACGGCCAAGGATATTCATGTAATCATCAATGGTCATGATTATACCGAATTATCCCTGGTCATAATCATACCAACAACTGTCCATCAATGAACTATAGGCCCATGAAGACTTTTACCACACCATTCGTCACATTACGGTCATGATTACACGAAATAATCCCTGGTCATAATCATACCAAGTCCATCTATGCACGTAAGCCAAAGATGACTTTAATCACAATATAAGCATGAGGATGATGACAATGACATAATAATTCAATAAAACAAGTTCAAGGATAAATTTTAAAGATTTATAATTAAAATTTATCCAGAAATCAATAACGTCCAAATTGTCAACATGATACTTCTTTGTGGAGTAAAACTCAAGAATGCTCAGAAGAATATTTCCATGAAAAGATACTGGATGAAGCGCAAATATCAAAGATATTCAACTAATTTCATGGAGTATAGAAGCCAAAACTCTAACTAACTGAGTATAATAGAATATATGAAACCGAAAATGGATTTTTGCCCACAATGCGGTAATCCACGTAGACAGATCATTTCCACAATTTAATAAGGAATGAATACGAAGGATCATTCACCATGCATACGGTAATCCACTTAGATATGTTATTCCAACAGAATAATAAAGAATGGAACCAGGTCATGTGTAATTCGCACAGATAGGATATTCCAACAGACTAATAAAGAATGGAAAAACAACAGAATTCACCAGGCATGCGATAGATCAAGATAGATAAAAGTTATTCCAATGTAATAATAAAGAATGGAATAATAGAAGAATTTCACCATGTATGCGGTACTTCATAGACAGGTTATTCCATCATAATAATAAAGAATGGAATAACAACCCTTACGGGTATTGAAAGAAAATAACTCTCTTCATGAGTACAAAAGAATAATACCCCTTACCTTAGAAGAAGACTGGATATTGGAATAGTGAGGTAGCAGACTTCTCTTCTTCTTTCTCACTATAATTTCTCTCTATAATAATTGCTCTATAGCTTTAGTGAATTTGTGATAAATGATGGAAGAATCAGCTTCTATTTATAGGAAAATATAGTTTCAATAATTGCATGTTTCGGTGCTCAAAATATTACAGTATAATACCTTTCTCTTTTTCTTCATTTTTAATTTAGTCCTGCAAGTATTATCAAACTTGCACTACCTCCCCTAATAGTAAATAATATGAATTAATATTTAATTCATGTGACTTAATATTATAATCATGTGAAAAAACTAGTTACAATATAATACTGTAAGACCCCAACTTTTATGAATAAAGAATAATTTTCTCGAAATATATTTTTGAATATTATGGTGTGGATTTGATATAATGTTATAGTTATGGGTAATATTTACAAATTTTGCAAAGTATGCATGTGGTTATATAATATTTGATTAATTGGGAATATTCGTTTTAACAGGAATATTCAGACGACAAGACAATCGTTCAGTGGACCCCACAACGGAAGTATTGTCGTAGTTAGAAAACAACAGAATTATCTTTTTATAAAAAAATGGCGAAAGTGTTACCGTTAAACTGTTGAACTACCTGGTAGTAAAAGTACAATAATACGCGTGGTTCCATAATAGCACATGGTATTGATTATTGATGCTTACGTGAGATTTCACTCAGTTATACTCAATTATTGCTATAGTAATTGTTGCATCATATCTCTCATATTATTGATTCAATTATTGTCACAGTATCATCTGCATAATATTTATTATTATTATATCAATAATTGAGACGACAAAGTTATTCATATTATTATTTGCAATATTGACAATGTCTAGAAGTTCTGTCAAAGAGAGGTTTGGTCACCTAATTGCGCGCCAATAAGGAGAAATTCTTATCGGAAAGCCCCCTCTTTCCTTGGAACGACCTGGTTGTTAAGTATTGTGAGTTATAATATTAATGATGAATAAGTTTGTGTTGATTAAAGATGTAATTGATAGTTCCATTGTGTTGGGATTATTAGTTTTAGTGGAAATCGACATTTATTTCGATAATAATTGATGTCTGGAGGTTATATTGACCAATCGGGTAATTAATCGGATAAATGAGCAATTAATTGATATTATTTCACATGCTTATAACTATTTGTTCAAATGTGTGTACTATTGATTCACATTCATGTACTATTAGGGGAGATGGTGCAAGAATGATAATACTTGCATGACTAAATTAAAAATGGAGGTATAGATGAAAGTACTATATTGTAATTAGTTTTTTCACATGATTATACTATAAAGTCACATGAATGAACTATTGATTCACATTATTTACTATTAGGAGAGGTGGTGCAAGTTTGATAATACTTGTAGGACTAAATTAAAAATGAAGAAAAAGAGGAAGGTTATATACTGTAATATTTTTAGCCCCAAAACGTGCAATTATCAAAACTATATTTTCCTATAAATAGAAGCTCATTCTTCTTTCATTCTCACCAATTCACTAAGTGTCATGAGAGCAATTATTATAGAGAGAAATTATAGAGAGAAAGAAGAAGACAAGTCTACTACCTCACTATTCCAATATCCAGTTTCTTCTAAGGTAAGGGGTATTATTTCTTTTGTCTGTGTGGTCTATCGCATGCCTGGTGAATTCTGTTGTTATTCCATTTTTTATTATTCTGTTGGAATATCGTCTTTGTGCGTATTACGCATGACCTGGTTCCATTCTTATTATTTTATTTGAATATCCTGTTTGTGCGAGTTACGCATGACCTGGTTCCATTATTTATTATTCTGTTGGAATAACTTGTCTGTGCGGATTACGCACGCCTGGTGAATTCTTTTGTTATTCCATTCTTTATTATTTTGTTGGAATAACTTATCTATGTTGATTACCACATGCATGGTGAATGATCCTTCGTATTGATTCCTTATTAAATCGTGAAAATGATCTGTCTACTTGGATTACCGCATGGCGGGCAAAAATCCATTTGCGATTTCATATATTCTATTGTACTATGTTGGTTAAAGTTTTGGCTTCTATAATCCATTAAATTAGTGGAATATCCTTGATATTTGCGCTTCATCTAGTATCTTTTCATGGAAATATTCTTCTGAGCATTCTTAAATTTTACTCCACAAAACAGTATCATGTTGACAATTTGGACGTTATTGATTTCTGGATAAATTAAATTATAAATCTTTAAAAATTTATCCTTGAACTTGTTTTATTGAATTCTTATATCATTGTCATCATCCTCATATTTATAATATGTTGAAAGTCATCTCTGGCCTGTAGTGCATAGATGAACTTGGTATGATTATGACCAGGGATTATTTGGTATAATCATGACCGTAATGTTACAAATGATGTGGTAAAAGTCCTCATTGGCCATAGTGCATTGATGGACAGTTGTTGGCATGATCATGACCATTGATGAATACACGAATATCCTTGGCCCGTAGTGCATGGATAAGTTGTGGTCGTGATACTAATGAATATCCTTGGTCGAAAAGTGTGGATGATGTGGTTTATTTATTGTCGAGTCTCGGCGATAAAAGTGATGAAAAACCTTTTAAATCATAGAAGATAGTAGATTTTATTCTCTACTTGACTCTTCTAATGGATTGCTTGTTCCACTGCAGTTAAACTTGATAGTTGTTATATTTTATCAGTTTAACACTGTTGAAGGCTAACGATAAATTATTCTGCATTATCTTAGTCATAATATTTCTTACTGTGCTAGTTGAGCTCACCCTTTCTTTTACTATTCTCTTCAGGAAATGAGAATATAGCTGGGCTGAGTCGGGGAACAGATTGACGATCCAGATGGTTGTTTTAGTAGTCCTCACTATTTTATAAAATAGTGTGACAATAAATGTAATGAGGACTCCATTGAGTGTGGATATTGTCTAGATGACAATATTCTTATTAAAACTCTTAGATTATGTTTTGTCATATTTTACACGACAGTTGTACAATTAAGTTGTATTTGAATTTTGTACATGTATTTGGCGACTCAAGATGGGTGATGTATACCTATTTTGGGGGCGTCACAGTTGGTATCAAAGCTTAGAGATATGATCCCTAGCTAAGATGTGAGACTTGAACTAGGAGGGGAGAGATGGGGAATTCCTTCGCTAGTATGAGCTACCTAAGTTTATTTGGTATTTAATTGGTTGATCAAAGTATAGGGATAATATGTTGCATATCAATTAACCTTTGTTTTGTGCCAGTATTTGAAAATGACATCCGAGAATATTGAGAATAGCAATGGAGCACAGGAGATCGTTGAGTCTCCACAGATCAATAATCAGGATAATGTGCATCAGGAAGGCGATAATCCTCATGCAAACAACAACACTGACCAAATGATGAACGATGGAATGTTCAGAGGCTTTATGCAATTCATGCAACATCAGGCGAAAGCGGCTCCTGTCCAAAATATAGGTGGAAACACTGGAAACTCTCAGATGGTCACCGCTAAACAGTTCAAGGAGCTGGTACCACCAGAGTTTATTAGAGAGCCAAAACGACTTAAGGCGGAAGCGTGGATAAAGAAGATCACCAAGATATTTGATGTCTTGGGATGCTCCAAGAAGCAAAAGGTTCCCTTTGCAACCTTTATGTTGCGAAGAGAGGTAGATTACTGGTGGGAATTGGTAAAGCGTACTCAACCTGCCGCACTGAAGATGTCTTGGGAAAAGTTCCAAGAACTATTCAATGACAAGTACTTTCCCGAAAGTATTCGTCACATGAAAGAGGTAGAGTTCATCAAGTTAGAGCAGAACAATATGACCATGTCACAGTACGAAACTAAGTTTGCCGAGTTATCCTGGTTTACGTCTCACTTGGTTGATAATGAGGACAGAATGGCGCGGATGTTTCTAAGAGGTTTGAAACCCAAGATACGTCAATATCTAATTTCTCATAAATTGTGTTTGTATTCAGATGTTGTAAATAGGGCTCAGTTATTGGAGCGCGATAATGAGTCAACCCAACCAAGAGAAAGCAGCCGGCAAAATGATAATACTAGTGGTGGCAGTCATAGAAGCGGTGACAACAAACGTGGAGGGAATCAACATGCCAGAAATGGTAACCACTTCTGTGGTAATCATGACCAAGACAATAAGAATGGAAATTTCAAGAAGAGGAGATTCAATAATGATGGAAAGACGTCAGCACCAACAGCCGTTGTTAAGGAAGGAGAACAACCACCTATCATATGCTTCAAATGTGGAGGGGAGGGACACATCAGTCCAAACTATGTGCAACAGTCCAAAATGTGTTACAATTGTGGAAAAGAAGGTCACCTTGCCCAATTTTGTCATGCACCGAAGTCAAGTCCAGCTAGGATGGCGGCATCAAAGGCCATCCCAGACAAGACAATAAGATCGAACGATGTGATCATGGGTAAGATAATCATAAACTCTAGCGAAGTCTATACCTTATTTGATACCGGTTCTACCAATTCTTTTATTTCTCCTACTTGCGTTCAACGTTTAAATTTAATTCCGGAGAAATTAGACTTTGACTTATCGGTTGAAACTTCGTTGGGAGAAACCTTCATTACATCCACTGTTTATAAGTCTTATTTGATTCAAATCAGTAACCGCACGTTACCTATCAATCTTATTTCCTTAAAAATACTTGCACTTGACGTGATTCTAGGGATTGATTGGTTAACTACTCATCATGCTAAAATTGATTGTTTTCGTAAGGTTGTTAGCTTTCATATTCCTAATCAACCTATTATGTGAATTCAAGTGACCAAACCATTAAAATCAATCACGGTCATCTCAAGCCATAAAGCTATTCGTTTATTAAAAAACGGATGTCAAACTTTCTTAGCTCATGTCACAGATTTAAACAAAAATAAGTCAGATTCGAATGATATTTCTATTGTTGATAAATTTCCAGACGTATTCCCCGAAGAACTTCCTGGCCTACCCCCGAAACGTGAAATCGAGTTTGGTATCGACATTGAACCTGGTACAAAACCCATTTCCAAAGCCCCATATCGAATGGCTCCTATTGAACTTCAGGAGTTAAAAACCCAACTACAGGAATTATTAGACATCGGTTTTATTCGTCCTAGTACGTCTCCTTGGGGTGCTCCTATTCTATTCATGAAGAAGAAAGATGGAAGTATGCGACTTTGTATTGATTATCGGGAGTTGAATCATGTCACCATCAAAAATAGGTACCCATTGCCTCGCATTGATGACCTGTTTGACCAGTTGGAAGGAGCCAAATTCTTTTCAAAGATTAATCTTCGTTCCAGATATCATCAGTTGAAGATTAAAACTGATGACATTTCAAAGACTTCTTTTAGAACTCGCTACGAGCATTTTGAATTCTTAGTCAGGCCTTTTGGATTGACTCATTCTCCTGCTGCCTTCATGGATATGATGAACCTAGTATTCAAGGAATATTTTGATCACTTTATGGTCGTCTTTATTGATGACATCCTCATATACTCCAAAACCCATGAAGACCATGAGCAACACTTGAGGCTAATACTTCAAAAGCTTTGTGAAAACAAGCTATATGCCAAGTTGAAGAAATGTGAGTTCTGGCTTGAGGAAGTTGCATTCCTTGGGCACGTTATATCAAATCATGGGATATCTGTTGACCCGGCAAAGATTGAAGCAATTCAAAGCTGAGAGCAACCTAAATTAGTGACCGAAGTACGTAGCTTTCTCGGCTTAGCTGGTTATTATCAGAGATTCGTAGAAGAGTTTTCTCGAATCGCTACTCCATTAACTCAACTGACTCGAAAAGTTACAAAATTCGGTAGGAGCGAGGAATGTGAGAAGAGTTTTCAAGAACTCAAGAGGAGACTCATTTCAGCATATGTTCTGACAATACCATCTGGCTTGGAGGGATTTGTCATCTACAGTGATGCTTCAGGCAAAGGGTTAGGATGTGTTCTCATGCAACATGGGAAAGTCATAGCCTATGCCTCACAACAACTCAAAGAATATGAGAGGAATTAACCTACTCATGATCTAGAGTTGGCAGCTGTCGTTTTTGCGCTTAAGATTTGGAGGCATTACCTGTATGGAGAGAAGGTGGAGATCTATACGGATCATAAAAGCCTCAAATATTTCTTCACTCAAAAGGAAATTCACATGTGGCAACGACGATGGCTTGAGCTATTGAAAGATTACGATCATACCATTCAATACCATCCTGGAAAAGCGAACGTAGTAGCTGATGCATTGAGTAGAAGATTATATGCGGGTACGAGTGCATTATTGTCAACGCAAAGGCCCATTTTATATAACTTACAAAGGATGGAGATAGAGTTAAAGACTCTAGGGACCCATGTGATGATGGAAAATATAAGATTAGAACCGACTTTAATCGATAAATTTAAAGCTTCTCAAGCTACAGACCTGGAGCTGATACGTATGAGGAAGAAAGTACAAGAAGGTGCTATGCCGGAAGCAAGAATCAATGAAGAAGGAATACTTTGAGTCAACTCCAGACTTTGTGTTCCTAACAACCATGATTTAAAGTATAAAATCATGATGGAGGCGCACAACACACCGTTTGAAATCCATCCTGGGAGTACCAAAATGTATCGTGATCTTTGACATACATTTTGGTGGAGCAATATGAAGAGAGAGATAACGGTGTTTTTCTCAAGGTGTTTAACTTGTCAACGAGTCAAGGCAGAGCATAAAGTACCAAAATGTTCATTGCAACCACTTGAAATTCCAGAATGGAAGTGGTAGCACATTACCATGGAATTCGTTATTGGTCTTCCCAAGGATTCTCAAGGCATAGATGCAATTTGGGTCATTGTTGATAGATTGACCAAGTCTGCTTATTTCCTACCTATACGAGAAAGTTATACACTTGAACGTCTTGCTCGTATGTACATAAATGAGATTGTAAGACTGCATGGTATACCAGTATCCATAGTTTCTAATCAAGACCCAAGATTCACTTCAAGATTTTGGGTTAGTTTGCAAAAAGCTATGGGCACGGATTTACGATTTAGTTCGGCATATCATCCTCATACGGACGGGCAGTCGGAGAGGACTATTTAAACTCTTGAAGATCTATTTAAGACTTTGTGTCCTTGACTTCAAGGGAAGTTGGGACAAGTTCTTACCATTGATGGATTTTTCCTATAACAACAGTTATCAAGCAAGTATTGGCATGGCTCCATTTGAGGCGTTGTATGGAAGAAAGTGTCGTTCTCCAGTATGCTGGGATGAGGTGGGTGAAGAAACGTTGTTGGGACCAGAGTTGATACGTAAGACTACGGAAAAGATTTAAACGATCTATCAATGTATAAAAACCTCACAAGATCGACAAAAGAGTTATGCTGATCTTCATCGAAAGGACATGGAATTCGATATTGGAGATCATGTGTTGTTACGTGTTGCTCCATGGAAGGGAGTTACGAGATTTGGAAAGAGAAGAAAGATCAACCCTTGATTCATTGGAACATTTTTAATCCTCGATCGAGTAAGAAATGTGGCCTATAGTCTCGCCTTACGGCTAAGTATGTCTCGTGTTCATAACGTTTTTCACATATCTATGTTACGTAAATACGTGAAAGACCCGAACCACATTATTGAATTAGAACTAGACGAGATAGAGGAAGATTTAACGTATGAAGAGTTACCTGTTAAAATCTTGGATAAGAAGGATCATATTCTATGCTCCAAGGTTATACCTCAAGTCAAAGTTTTGTGGAGAAACCGCAATGTGGAAGAAATTACTTGGGAGTTAGAATCTGAGATGAAGTCAAGATATCCCCACCTCTTTGATATACCAGGTATGTACCCTAATTTTGAGGATGAAATTTCATAAGAAGGGGAGGCTGTAAGACCCCAACTTTTATGAATAAAGAATAATTTTCTCAAAATATATTTTTGAATATTATGGTGTGGATTTGATATAATGTTATAGTTGTGGGTAATATTTACAAATTTTGCAAAGTAAGCAAGTGGTTATATAATATTCGATTGGTCGGGGAATATTCATTTTAACAGAGAATATTTGTACGACGGCACAATCATTGGTGGACCCCACAACAGAAGTATTGTCGTAGTTAGAAAACAACAAAATTATCTTTTTATAAAAATAACGACGAAGTGTTACTATTAAACTATTGAACTACTCGGTAGTAAAAGTACAGTAATATGCGTGGTTGCATAGTAGCACCCGGTATTGATTATTGATGCTTACGTGAGAAGTCACTCAGTTATACTCAATTATTGCTACAGTAATTTCTGCATCATATCTCTCATATTATTGATTCAATTATTGTCATAGTATCATCTTTATAATATGTTATATTATTTAATCAATAATTGAGAGGGCAAAGTTATTCATATTATTATTTGCAATATTGACAATGTCTAGAAGTTCTGTCAAGGAGAGGTTTGGTCACCTAATTGCGCGCCAATAAGGAAAAATTCTTATCGGAAAGCCACCTCTTTCCTGGGAACGATCTGGTTGTTAAATATTGTGAGTTATAATATTAATGATGAATAAGTTCGTGTTAATTAAAGATGAAATTGATAGCTCCATTGTGTTGGGATTATTAGTGTTAGTGGAAATCAACATTTATTTCGATAATAATTGATGTTTGGAGGTTATATTGACCAATCGGGTAATTAATCGGATAAATGAGCAATTAATTGATATTATTTCACATGCTTATAACTATTTGTTCAAATGTGTGTACTATTGATTCACATGCATGTACTATTAGGGGAGGTGGTGCAAGATTGACAATACTTGTATGCCTAAATTAAAAATGGAGGTATAGATGAAGATACTATACTGTAATTAGTTTTTTCAAATGATTATTCTATTAAGTCACATGAATGAACTATTGATTCACATTATTTATTATTAGGGGAGGCGGTGCAAGTTTGATAATACTTGCATGACTAAATTAAAAATGAAGAAAAAGAGGAAGGTATTATACTGTAATATTTCAAGCCCCAAAACGTGAAATTATCGAAACTATATTTTTCTATAAATAGAAGCTCATTCTTCTTTCATTCTCACCAATTCACTAAGTCTCACAAGTGCAATAATTATAGAGAGAAATTATAGAGAGAAAGAAGAAGAGAAGTCTGCTACCTCACTATTCAAGTATCCAGTTTCTTCTAAGGTAAGGGGTATTATTTCTTTCGTATTCATGAAGAGAGTTATTTTCTTTCAATACTTGTAAGGGTTGTTATTCCATTCTTTATTATTCTATTGGAATAACCTGTCTGTGCGGTCTATAGCATGCCTGGTGAATTCTGTTGTTATTCCATTCTTTATTATTCTATTAGAGTATCCTGTCTTTGCGGATTACTGTTGATTGATTTCGCAATCAATAATTACGTGCAAGTATACACGGTCAACAAGTAATAAAGTGATAAGAAAAGTATTGTCCCCACAGAGAATTCTAATTAATAAACTCCAACTACTAGAACTATATCAATCCAATTTTATTTAAACAATGATACATTATGATTTTCTGAAATATGGAAACTAAATTAAACAATTAAAGATATTATTCTAAAATAAGCAAATAAATAAACTAAGATTTGAATTAATGATTTCCGATAAATAAGGATTAAGACTTCAATATTCCCAATTATGAACTATAAATCAATTATCCAATTATCCCAATTATTATGTCTTTTGAATTGTTAACAAGAATTCTTAAATGCCAAAAGCCCTCTCTCGAGTGATCAATTGCCTTCTATTTAACCTAGATTAACTTTTCTATATCTCTATGCAAAACAATTGAATTAAACTCGTTACAATTCCAATTCCTTATGTTAAGAACTGAGTAGTTGAGCAAGCTTTTCAATATCTCAGATCGTAGAGTTGAGCCTTAGAGAATTCTTCACGTTGAATGTTTGATTGCTTGCTTGTTTTTCTCTCTCATCTATCTGATCTGTATATATGTGATGTTGAAAACTATCCGTTGGATCCATCCGTTGTGGCATTAAATGCTTCTAAACTTTTTGTGCTGCGATGGAGACATTTCGGCACATCTCTGAATTCTGCATTCTGACTCACTAACACTGCAGGCTACTTTCTCACCTACCACCTGAAAAGGTGTTTTGTCCCTCTTATCCATAGTACTATCCTTAGCTTCTTCAATACGCTTCTTTGTTGCATACTAAGGATATTTCATATATTCTGGGACTAATGAGCACTGCAGCATCTGGGATCCATTCCTCGTATGTTGAATTAAGTACTCATGAGGCTTGACGTTTTCTGACATGAGACAGATGATGCTCTACGATTGGATCATGATGTTCTATGGTTAAGATCATGTTGTTGACTCTACGTTCCCGAGAGCACACTACGATCGTTGACTTATAAACTTCAAGTTTCCTTCAGCACACTACGATCGTGGAGTTAGCTTGGTGAACGTTGGGACCACTCTACGATTTCCGAAGAGTCCCCTTTCAAGGCAGGCACAATACGATCTTCAGGCTCTACATTTTCTGCCTTGACTTCTGCAATGTTGTTCAGATTGATGCACTACGATTTCTTCAAGACTAATCTATTACATCTCAAGATCAACCTAACAGTTTTGATCTTTCTATCTATACATTCTAGAACAGAATGATACACATTGAAAGCTTAGATCAACCTAACAATTTCGATCTATCACTAAGTCCTTGTACATATATTCTTTAAAGGACCTTACAAATAATCATGAACACATGCATTAAAACATCAAATAATAATATGCATTCTCCCAACAACTTTGTGAGCATGTTATAAGTCTATTTGAACAATCCTAATATTATAGCGATCCAACCTTACATTGTTCCATCACCAAGCGTATACAACATAAGCATCCCAATCAAAAGTGATTTGCACAATTACCCAATGGAATAGGGACCCGAAAACAATAATGTGCACAAGAGTCAAAAAGAAGAGGAATCAAAATGAATATTAACTCACAATTCAGCCATTATTGTATACAATTCAAAAATTTTGGTGTAACCGAGATTGAACTTTAATGTAGAGCATACCTTGGAGATTTGTATAACAAAAAAATTGATTGGTACGAGATGAACGGATATCAGATGTGGAAGCACGTCAAGGATTAATCAGATATATGAGTGAGGATTGGTAGAGCAGTTAATAGAGAAAATCGAATGGGATGCGAAGGAAGAGGTACGCGTGTATGGAAGAAGGGGGGTTATTGAACCGAATGGGCTTTTAACTGAATTTAGAATTACAAACTTGGGGGCCGGGTGCGGGGGGTATGGCGTGTGTACTAACTTGGCCACCAAGGCTGGGACATGAAATTTGTCTCTGAAGAAGCGGCGTCGGTATTTGTGAGCCAAGACATTGGGAGCGTCGGTATTTGTGCTTCTATTTGGGCTTCGGCTTATAGCGTCGAGGCGCAATATTTGAACTAGAAATGAGTATTTGAAGGCCTTTGAATTCGTCGTGGAGTTCTTTGCCTCATAAGCGTAGGGGCTCTGTGGACTGCTTATATTTGAGCGCCATGGCGCTGAACATTCTTTCAAGTTGGGCTTGGCTGAAATTTCTCCTCATTTGTCAATCAATAAAAATGCCTGAAGTCAAATAAAATAAAATAGAATAAGAAATAAGAATAAAATACGATATAAAAATAAAAATAAAAATAAAAACTAAAACTCTTGGGGTTGCCTCCCTATAGCGCTTGGTTTATAGTCGTCAGCCCGACTTGTCGGTGTTGCTCAATTGTCCACTGGTTCGGAAAGGTTCATGACCGTAGTTTGACGTTCAATGGGTCCACTCCAGTAATATTTGAGTCTTTGACCGTTAACCATGAATGTGAAATTTGAATTTGGTTTCTCGATCTCGATATTACCATGTGGTGTCACAGACACAACCTTAAAAGGTCCTGACCATCGAGATTTCAGTTTCCCAGGAAATAAACGTAGTCGAGAGTTGAAAAGCAAAACTTGTTGGCCTGGTTCGAATTTCCGATCTAGAATTTTCTTATCATGCCAAGCTTTGACTTTCTCTTTGGCATTGAATCGAAATTCATCCATCTCATTTAACTGCAGTATCCTTTTCTCACCCACCGCTTCTAGATCAAAGTTTAGTTTTTGAGTGGCCCAGTGTGCACTGTGTTCTAGCTCGATCAGGAGGTGACGCGCCTTTCCAAATACCATTTTGTACGGTGACATGCCAATCAGATTTTTGTACGCTGTTCGATAAGCCCATAGAGCATCGTCAAGACTTAATGACCAATCTTTTGTGATTGGATTGACCACTTTTTCCGTAATTCGCTTAATCTCCTATTCGAGACCTCCGCTTGACCATTGGTTTGGGGATGATATGCGGCGATAATTTTATGATTGAACCCCATACTTTACAAGCAATTTAGTGAACTACTTATTACGTAAGTGAGTCCCTCATCACTTATTATCGCTCTGCGTGCATCAAATCGGTGAAGATATTTTCTTTAAGAATCGAGAGAACAACGTTGGCGTCATTTGTGGGTAAAGCTGCTGCTTCTACCCATTTGGAAACATAATCGACCACCAACAAGATGTACTGATTATTAAAGGAAGATGGAAACGGTCCCATAAAATCGATTCCCCACACGTCGAATAGTTCAACCTCTAGAATTGTGTTGAGTGGCATTTCATTGCGCTTGGAGATGTTACATATGTGTTGGCACCGATCACACTTTAGCACATAGAGGTAAGCATCTTTAAATAGCGAAGGCCAGAAAAATCTTGATTGTAGCACTTTTGCTGCTGTTCGATCGCCGGAATAATGACCTCCGTAATCTGAGGAGTGGCAATGGCCTAATATGCTGTCCATTTCTTCATGCGGCACACAACGTCTTATCATTTGATCTGCACAAGCCTTAAATAGAAATGGTTCGTCCCAATAGTATTGCTTCACATCGTGAAGGAACTTCTTTCGTTGTTGTGAGGTCAAATCCGGTGGTAACACTTTGGCAACCACGTAATTCACATAGTCAGCATACCAAGGCAATATTGTAGTTACTCGAAATAGTTGTTCATCTGGAAATTTTTCATTGATCAATATGTTGTCTTCCTTCTATACCTCTATGTTTTCTAACAGAGAAAGATGATCTGCCACCTGATTTTCTGTACCCTTTCTATCCCGGATTTCCAGATCGAATTCTTGTAACAATAGTACCCACCGTATTAAATGCGGTTTTGTATCCTTCTTCTCAATCAGATATTTAATGGCAGAATGATCAGTGTAGATAATTACCTTGGTGCCAATAAGTTAAGCTCTAAATTTGTCGAAGGCAAACACCACTGCAAGTAACTCTTTTTTGGTAGTTGTGTAGTTCAACTGGGCATCCGTCAACGTCTTACTAGAATAGTAGATAGTGTGAAAAATCTTGTCGTGACGTTGACCTAACACTGCTCCCACTGCGTAGTCACTGGCTTCGCACATCAATTCAAATGGTAAAGACCAATCGGGCGCCACAATAATTGGAGCAGAGACCAATTTCTTCTTTAGTACCTTGAATGCTTCGATACATGACTGATCCATTTTGAACTGTACATCTTTCTCCACGAGAGAACAAAAACGTTTCGAGATTTTGGGAAGTCCTTAATAAATCGTCTATAGAAACCCGCATGTCCCAAGAAGCTCTGAATTCCTTTTACAAATGATGGAGGAGGCAATTTCTCAATTGTCTCAATCTTTGCTCTATCCACCTTTAATCCGGATACAGAAACCTTGTGCACAAGAATAATCCCTTCTTGCACCATAAAATGGCATTTTCCCCAGTTAAGCACCAAGTTAGTCTCCACGCACCGTTTTAACACTAAAATCAGATTTGTCAAACATAAATCAAAGCTATCCCCGAACATAGAAAAATCATCCATGAATACCTCCAAATTCTGTTCGACCATGTCGGAGAAGATTGCCATCATACATCGTTGAAAGGTCGCTGACGCATTACATAAACCAAAAGACATACGCCAGAATGCAAACGTACCATGGACATGTGAACATTGTCTTTTCTTGATCTTCCGGAGCTATGGCAATTTGATTATACCCGGAATATCCATCCAGCAGACAGTAGAAGTGATGTCCCGCTAACCTGTCCAACATCTGATCAATGAACGTCAAGGGAAAGTTATCCTTGTGTGTGGCTTTATTCAGCTTACGGTAGTCCATACATACTCTCCATCTTGTAACAGTTCTAGTTGGGATGAGCTCATTGGCGTCGTTCTTCACCACTGTCATGCCCCCTTTCTTTGGTACACACTGTACAGGACTTATCCATGAACTGTCTGAGATTGGGTAAATAATACCGGCATCCAACCATTTTATAATCTCCTTCTTCACCACATCCTTCATAATGGGGTTTAACCTTCTTTGCATCTCAATGGTTGGTTTTGACCCCTCTTCCTTAAAATCTTATGCATTACAGAAAGATGGGCTAATACCTCGAATATCCGCTATAGTCCACCCAATTGCTGTTTTGAACTCTCGCAAAACCCGTAGCAGTTTCTCCTTTTGTGTGTCAGTTAACTCCGTAGAAATAATAACGGGTAAAGTCGAATCCTTCCCCAGATAAGCATACTCAAGATGAGAGGGACGTGGCTTTAATTCCAACACCGGTGGCTCTTCTATCGAGGGTTTGCACTTTTTACCTTCCGTTTCGGGCCTATCAAGGGTGTCGAATGGTTGATTATTTTTTCAATAGAATGCTGCTCTATCTAGCCATTTGATCTGCTCAATGTCCTCATCAATACCATAGTCGTCTATTCCGAACAACATGGATTCTGTCGGGTCCTCTGAGTAGTTTTCGCAAAACTTGTGATTAACTAACTCATCCATTAAATCCACCTCAAACACTCACCTTTTTCCTTCGGATAAGCCATTGATTTAAACACATTAAAAGTGACCTGCTGATCTTCAACTCGCATTGTCAATTCTCCTTTCTGTACGTTGATCAATGTTCTCCCCGTTGCAAAAAATGGTCTTCCGAGAATGATGGGAATTTCTTTGTCTGCTTCACAATCCAAGATAACGAAATCTGATGGGAAGATGAATTTATCCACTCTTACTAATACGTCTTCAACGATACCTCGTGGATATGTAACTCATCGGTCCGCCAACAATAAACTGATATTTGTCGGTTTTGGTGTCTTGAGCCTAAACTGACTGTAGACTGATAATGGCATCAAATTAATACTGGCCCCCAAATCACATAATTCTCTTCCCAAAAACTAGTTACCAATGTCGCACAGAATAGTAAAACTACCTGGATCTTTCAACTTCGGAGGCAACTTATTCTGGATAATTGTGTTGCATTCTTTGGTTAGCGCTACTGTTTCAAAATCACCCAGTTTTCTTTTCTTTGACAACACATCCTTTATGAACTTAGCGTAGCTCGGCATTTGTTCTAAAACTTTGGCAAATGGGATGTTGATATGCAACTTCTTGAAAATATCCAGAAATCTTGAAAACTGTTTATCTAACTTGGATTTCTGAAACCTCTGCGGATACTGTATGGGCGGCATTGTGACAGTTGGTTCCGGTGTATTCTGCTCTACGATTTCCTCTTTATCTTTCCCAGTTTCCACAACTTCTTCTATTTTAGTTGTTGCGTTGTCCCCCTTTTCCTTATCCTTAACTGTTTCGTGCAAGTCCTTCCCACTGCGAAAAGTTACAGCCTTCCAATGCTCGTTTCTACCCGAATTTATTTTTGTGTCACTCGGGAGCGTTCCTAGTGGACGGTTATTCAATACATGTGCTATTTTCCCCACTTGATTTTCCAGATTCTTTAACGATGCCCCATGGCTTTGTAAAGTAAGCTCTACTTGATTCAATTTCTTATCTTATTCCTCGTTCTTTTTGTCAGAAGCTCTAATGAATTTTTCCAAGGCTTCTTCCAAACTTGTTTCCTCTCTGGTTGTTGAGTCTGATTTTGAAATCCAAAGGTGTTTTGTTGTCTAGGTGGTTGAGCTGCAGCTTGATTGTTACTCCATGAAAACCCCAGATGATTTTTCCAACCTGGATTATAAGCATTTTGAGTCGAATACGGTTGAGTTGAGTGATTATAGTTTCCTACGAACTGTGCTGATTCAGAATTTATGGCACGTTGATCCGTAGTATGACCCCCAGCATAGAACTTATAAACCATCGCTACCTGTTTTGTGGATTGTGGACGCCATGTTTCCATATGCTTAGCTATTACGGTCACTTGTGCTTTTAATGCTGTCATCGCGTCCACTTCATACTTTCCCGATGCTTTCGGATGATTAGACCTCGTCATGGGCCACTGATAGTTGTTGGTGGCCATTGTCTCTAACAATTGATACGCCTCATCAAAAATCTTGGACATGATCGCTCCTCCTGCTGCTGCATCAATACTTGACCTCGTGGACGCGTGCAAACCATCACAAAATATTCCTAATTGCATCCACTGCGGAATTCCATGATGAGGGCACTTACGGAGCATATCCTTGAACCTTTCCCACACCTCATATAACGAACGAATCAAATTGTGCGAAAGTGTGTTTATCGTTAAAGTAGTTTTGCCAACTTATTTGGTGGGAAGAACTTATCTAAAATTTTTGAGCTAAGTCAACCACGGTGGTGATTGAGCGAGGGAGGCAAAGAGTGTAACCGACTTCGTGCTTTATCTTTCAAAGTAAGCAGGAACATCCTCAACCTTGTAGCATCTTAGATACATTGTTGAATTTGAAGGTATCGCAAACTTCAAGAAACTCAAGATATGCTCATTAGGATCATCTATCGAATTACCCCCAAACCGACATGTGATACGTAACATCCGAATTGTTCCCGATTTTATCTAAACTGCTATTACGCATTGATTGTTGGCCTCTTAATACTCGACTATAAATCCGTGACATTCGGCATGGCGTAATCCCTAAGTGATTTCTGTTCGTTCTCTGCCATGTTCATGGGTATTTCCTGGTATGCCAGTTCATCTTCCAAATATATAACCTCACTATTCAAACGCACTTTTCGAAACTTCTTTTCAATGTCGTCTGTATACGGAAAAAGTTCCTCTTTAGCCTTCGATCTAGTGTGCATACACGCACAAAATTCTGCCAATCAAAAAGAAAAAATAAGTAACGTTTAAATTAAACCGAATTGATTATAACTAATATGAAATTAATATAAATAAAATTTCCCAGTGAGCGCTTAAAAACTTGTTGATTGATTTATAATCAATAATTACGTGCAAGTATACACAGTCAACAAGTAATAAAGTGATAAGAAAAGTATCATTTCCACGAGAGAATTCTAATTAATAAACTTCAACTACTAGCACTATATCAATCCAATGTTATTTAAACAATGATAAATTATGATTTTCTGAAATATGGAAACTAAATTAAACAATTAAAGATATTATTCTAAAATAAGCAAATAAATAAACTAAGATTTGAATGAATGATTTCCGATAAATAAGGATTAAGACTTCAATATCCCCAATTATGAACTATAAATCAATTATCCAATTATCCCAATTATTATGTCTTTTGAATTGTTAACAAGAATTCTTAAATGCCAAAAGCCCTCTCTCGAGTGATCAATTGCCTTCTATTCAACCCAGATTAACTTTGCTATATCTCTATGCAAAATAATTGAATTAAACTTGTTACAATTCCAATTTCTTATGTGTTACATGCGGTAAACAGATATTCTCATTCCATTCACAAACCTAATTATTCACTGTGCAAATAACTAAGTCATACGTTATCAAACCCAGTTCTAACCCTAGAATTCCTTTCTCAATTCCTTCTAGAGTAACAAGGTAATTATTGGCCAAATAATTAATCAATAAATGCAAGGCATGATAAACAATTCACTTCAACATAAATAATTGGAATAAACTGAATAATTAATTTATAGCCATAAAAGGTTCAATTGAAATCTTAATTAAAGAATTAGTTCATAACGGAAATAAAAACCAATAATTGTTTGCAAATCATCCTTAAAGAGTTACAAATTGAAAATAAGGAGAAGAAGAAGAAAACTATGTAGCCAATCCTTAGTCTCCAAGTAATCCTTGTGTAGCCTCCAATGAATGAATGATAAGCTAAATAATTGATTAGATGATAACCTAATTTTAACACTTAATCTCCTTTTATACTTTTCCACAATCTTAATCCAAATCAGCTTTAAACAACCTTCAATAGTCAAGTCAGCCAAAGTCAACGCTCGCATCTCGGTCAATGAGCAGCTCAACCCAACGCCCCGACGCTGGGATTTACACAGGATATAGCGCCCCGGCGCTGGAAGTTGAATTATTTACCGTATTGCCATTTTCAGCTTAAATTCCCCCGTTATCTCCTGCTGCTCCCAAATCTGTAAAATAACACATAAACAGAGTAAAAATAGTCCTAAACGACTCGAAGATATAACAATTTAAACCCAAGTATATCTGATTTATGGGTGTATTACCCAATCATTAATTACGTATGACCTGATTCCATTCTTTATTATTCTGTTGGAATATCCTATCTGTGCAGGTTTCGCATGACCTTGTTCTATTCTTTATTATTCTGTTGGAATAACCTGTCTTTGCGGATTACGCACGCCTGGTGAATTCTTTTGTTATTCCATTCTTTATTATTTTGTTGGATTAACGTGTCTATGTTGATTACCGCATGCATGGTGAATGATCCTTCGTATTGATTCCTTATTAAATCGTGGAAATGATCTGTCTACGTGGATTACCGTATGGAGGGCAAAAAGTCATTTACGGTTTGATATATTCTATTATACTCAGTTGGTTAAAGTTTTGGCTTCTATACTCCATGAAATTAGTGGAATATCCGTGATATATGCGCTTCATCTAGTATCTTTTCATGGAAATATTCTTCTGAGTATTCTTGAATTTTACTCCAAAAAATAGTATCATGTTGACAATTTGGACGTTATTGATTTCTGGATAAATTAAATTATAAATCTTTAAAAATTTATCCTTGAACTTGTTTTATTGAATTCTTATATCATTGTCATCATCCTCATGTTTATAATATATTGAAAGTCATCGGTGGCCTGTAGTGCATAGATGAACTTGGTATGATTATGGCCAGGGATTATTCGGTATAATCATGACCGTAATGTTACAAATGATGTGGTAAAAGTCCTCATTGGCCGTAGTGCATTGATGGACAGTTGTTGACATGATCATGACCATTGATGAATACACGAATATCCTTGGCCCGTAGTGCGTGGATAAGTTGTGGTCGTGATACTAATGAATATCATTGGTCATAGTGCAAGGATGATGTTGTTTATTTATTAAGCTGAGTTTCAGCGAGAAAAGTGATGAAAAACCTTTTAAATAATAGAAGATAGTAGATTTTATTCTCTACTTGACTCTTCTAATGGATTGCTTGTTCCGCTGCTGTTAAACTTGATGGTTGTCATATTTTATCAGTTTAACACTGTTGAAGGCTAACAATAAATTATTCTGCATTATCTTAGTCATAATATTTCTTACTGGGCTAGTTAAGCTCACCCTTTCTTTCACTGTTCTCTTCAGGAAATGAAAATATAGCTGTGACGAGTCGGGAAATGGATTGATGGTCCAGATGGTTGTTTTAGTAGTCCTCACTATTCTATAAAATAGTGTGACAATAAATGTAATGAGGACTCCATTGAGTGCGGATATTGTCTAGATGACAATATTCTTAATAAAACTCTTAGATTATATTTTGTCATATTTTACACGACTGTTGTATAATTAAGTTTTATTTGAATTTTGTACCATGTATTTGGCGACTCAAGATGGGTGATATATATACCTATTTTGGGGGCGTCAAAAGTACCTTCAACTATACCTCCATTTTAACTTAGTCATGCAAGTATTATAAATCTTGCACCACCTCCCCTAATAGTACAAGAATGTGAATGAATAGTACACACATGTGAACAAATAGTTATAATCATGTGAATTAATAGCAATTAATTGCTCATTTATCTGGTTAATTACCCGATTGGTCAACATAACCTCCAGACATCAATTATTATCGAAATAAATTTCGATTTTCACTAACACTAATAATTCCAACACAATGGAACTATCCATTTCATCTTTAACCAACACGAACTTATTCATCATTAATATTATAATTCACAATATTTAACAACCAGGTCGTTCCCTAGAAAAGAGTGGGCTTTCCGATAAGGATTTCTCCTTATTGGCGCGCAATTAGGTGACCAAACCTCTCCTTGACAGAACTTCTAGACATTGTCAATATTGCAAATAATATTATGAATAACTTTGTCGTCTCAATTATTAATTTAATAATAATAAATATTATGCAGATGATACTGTGACAATAATTGAATCAATAATATGAGAGATATGATGCAACAATTACTATAGCAATAATTGAGTATAACTGAGTGACTTCTCACGTAAGCATCAATAATCAATATCGTGTACTACTATGCAACCACGTGTATTACTGTACTTTTACTACCGAGTAGTTCAACAGTTTAACAGTAACACTTTCGCCGTTATTTTTATAAAAAGATAATTCTGTCATTTTCTATCTACGACAATACTTCCGTTATGGGGTCCACCAATGATTGTGTCCTCGTACGAATATTCCCTGTTAAAATGAATATTCCCCGACCAATCGAATATTATGTAACCACTTGCTTACTTTGTAAAATTTGTAAATATTGCCCATAACTATAACATTATATCCAATCCACACCATAATATTCAAAAATATATTTCGAGAAAATTATTCTTTATTCATAAAAGTTGGGGTCTTACAACCTCCCCTTCTTATGAAATTTCATCCTCGAAATTAGGGTACATACCTGGTATATTGAAGAGGTGAGGATATCTTGACGTCATCTCATATTCTAACTCCCAGGTCATTTCTTCCACATCGTGGTTTCTCCACAAAACTTTGACTTGAGGTATAACCTTGGAGCGTAGAATATGATCCTTATTATACAAGATTTTAACAGGTAACACTTCATACGTTAAATCTTCCTCTATCTCGTCTGGTTCTAATTCAATAATGTGGTTTGGGTATTTCATATATTTACATAACATAGATATGTGAAAAATGTTATGAACACGTGACATACTTGGCGGTAAGGCGAGTCTATTGGCCACAGTTCCTACTCGATTGAGGATTAAAAATGGGCCAATGAATCAAGGATTAAGCTTTCCTTTCTTTCCAAATCTCGTAATTCCTTTCCATGGAGCAACACGTAACAACACATGATCTCCAATATCGAATTCCACGTCCTTTCGATGAAGATCAACATAACTCTTTTGTCGATCTTGTGAGGTTTTTATACGTTATCAAATCGTTTGAATCTTTTCTGTATTCATACGTACCAACTCCGGTCCCAACAACGTTGCTTCACCCACCTCATCTCAGCATACTGGAAAACGACACTTGCTTCCATACAACACCTAAAATGGAGCCATGCCAATACTTGCTTGATAACTGTTGTTGTAGGAAAACTCCTCCAATGGTAAATGGATTTATGCTAAATCATAAATCATAGCTTTTTGCAAACTAACCCAAAATCTTGAAGTGAATGGATTTATGCACCTAAAATGGATTTATGCTAAATCATAAATCCATGCCCATAGCTTTTTGCAAACTAACCCAAAATCTTGAAGTGAATCTTGGGTCTCGATCAGAAACTATGGATACTGGCATACCATGCAGTCTTACAATCTCGTTTATGTACATACGAGCAAGACGTTCAAGTGTATAAGTTTCTCGTATAGGTAGGAAATGAGTAGACTTGGTCAATCTATCAATAATAACCTAAATTGCATCTATGCCTTGAGAAACCTTGGGAAGACTAGTAACGAAATCCATGGTAATGTGCTCCCACTTCCATTCTGGAATTTCAAGTGGTTGCAATGGACCTTTTGGCACTTGATGCTCTGCCTTGACTCGTTCACAAGTTAGACACCATGAGATAAACCCCGCTATCTCTCTTCATATTGATCCACCAAAATGTATGTCGAAGATCACGATACATTTTGGTACTCCCAGGATGGATTGCAAATGGTGTGTTGTGTGCCTCCATCATGATTTTATACTTCAAGTCAGAATTATTAGGAACACAAAGTCTGGAGTTGATCGAAGTATTCCTTCTTCATCGATTCTTACTTCTGAAATAGCACCTTCTTGCACTTTCTTCCTCATACGCATCAGCTCCAGGTCTGTAGCTTGAGCAGCTTTAACTTTATCGATTAAAGTCGGTTCCACTCGTATATTCGCCGTCATCGCATGGGTCCCTTGAGTCTTTAACTCTATTTCCATCCTTTTCAAGTCATATAAAATGGGCCTTTGCATTGATAATATTGCACTCGTTCCCGCATATGGTCTTCTACTCAATGCGTCAGCTATTACGTTCGCTTTTCCAGGATGGTATTGGATGGTATGATCATAATATTTCAATAACTCAAGCCATCGTCGTTGCCTCGTGTTGAGTTCCTTTTGAGCGAAGAAATATTTAAGGCTTTTATGATCCGTATAGATCTCCACCTTCTCTCCATATAGGTAATGCCTCCAAATCTTAAGCGCAAAAACGACTGCTGCCAACTCTAGATCATGAGTAGGATAATTCCTCTCATATTCTTTGAGTTGTCGTGAGGCATAGGCTATGACTTTCCCATGTTGCATGAGAACACATCCTAACCCTTTGAATGAAGCATCACTATAGATGACAAATCCCTCCGAGCCAGATGGTATTGTTAGAACATGTGCTGAAATGAGTCTTCTCTTGAGTTCTTGAAAACTCTTCTCACATTCCTCGCTCCAATCGAACTTTGTATCTTTTTTGAGTTAGCTGAGTTAATAGAGTAGTGATTCGAGAAAATCCTTCCATGAATATCCGATAATAACCAGCTAAGCCGAGAAAGCTACGTACTTCGGTCACTGATTTTGTTTGCTCCCAGCTTTGAATTGCTTCAATCTTCGCTGGGTCAACAGATATTCCATGATTTGATATCACGTGCCCAAGGAATGCAACTTCCTCAAGCCAGAACTCGCATTTCTTCAACTTGGCATATAACTTGTTTTCACGAAGCTTTTGGAGTATCAGCCTCAAGTGTTGCTCATGGTCTTCACGGGTTTTGGAGTATATGAGGATGTCATCAATAAAGACGACCACAAAGTGATCCAAATATTCCTTGAATACTCGGTTCATTATGTCCGTGAAAGTAGCAGGAGCATTAGTCAATCCAAAAGATATGACTAGGAATTCATAATGCCCGTACCGAGTTCTGAAAGTAGTCTTTGGAATGTCATCAGTTTTAATCTTCAACTGATGATATCCGGAATGTAGATCAATCATCAATCTTTGAAAAGAATTTGGCTCCTTGCAACTGGTCAAACAGGTCATCAATGCGAGGCAATGGGTACCTATTTTTGATGGTGACATGATTTAACTCCCGATAATCAATACAAAGTCGCATACTTCCATCTTTCTTCTTCACGAATAGAACATGAGCACCCCAAGGAGATGTACTAGGACGAATGAAACCGATGTCTAACAATTCTCTGTAGTTGGGTTTTTAACTCCACGAAGTTCAATAGCGACCTATTCGATCACGGGGCTTTGGAAATGGGTTTTTGTACCGGTTCAAGGTCGATACCAAACTCGATTTCACGCTCGGGGTAGGCAGGAAGTTCTTCGGGGAATACGTCAGGGAATTTATTAACAATAGAAATATCTTTCAAATTTGACGTATTTTTGTTTAAATCTGTGTCATGAGCTAAGAAAGCTTGACATCCGTTTTTCAATAAACGAATAGCTTTATGTCTTGAGATGACCATGATTGATTTTAATGGTTTGGTCGCTTGAATTCGCATAATAGGTTGATTAGGAATATGAAAGCTAACAACCTTACGAAAATAATCAATTTTAGCATGATGAGTAGTTAACCAATTAATCCCTAGAATCATGTCAAATGCAAGTATTTTTATGGAAATAAGATCGATAGGTAACGTGCGGTTACCGATTTGAATCAAACAAGACTTATAAATAGTGGATGTAATGAAGGTTTCTCCTAGTGGAGTTTCAACCGATAAGTCAAAGTCTAATTTCTCCGGAGTCAAATTTAAACGTTGAGCGAAAGTAGGAGAAATGAAAGAATGGGTAGAACCGGTATCAAATAAAGTATAAGTTTCATTAGAGTTTATGATTACCTTACCCGTGATCACCTCGTTCGGATTCCTCGCTTTTTGGGAGGTTACGACAAACGCTCTCCCTTGAACTACCGATTTTGTCTTGTTTGGGACACCTTTTGATGCCTCCATCCCAGCTGGACTTGATTTTGTTGCACGACAAAATCGGGCTAGGTGACCTTCTTTTCCACAATGTAACACGCTTTGGACTGCATCACGCAATTTGGACTGATGTGTCCTTCCCCTCCATATTTGTAACATACGATAGGTGGTCGTTCTCCTTCCTTAACAACGGGTGTTGGTGCTGACGTCTTTCCATCATTGTTGAATCTCCTCTTCTTGAAATGTCCATTCTTATTGTCTTGGCCATGATTGGCACCGATGTGGTTACCATTTCTGGCATGTTGATTCCCTCCATGTTTGTTGTCACCGCTTCTATGACTGCCACCACTGGTATTATCATTTTGCCGGCTGCTTTCTCTTGGTTGGGTTGACTCGTTATCGCGCTCCAATAATTGAGCCCTATTTACAACATCTGAATACAAACACAGTTTATGATAAATTAGATATTGACGTATCTCGGGTTTCAAACCTCTTAGAAACTTTCGCATCATTCTCTCCTCATTATCAACCAAGTGAGATGCAAACCGGGATAACTCGACAAACTTAGCTTCGTACTGTGACACGGTCATATTGTTCTGCTCCAACTTGATGAACTCTACTCTTTCATGTGACGAATACTTTCGGGAAAGTACTTTTCATTGAATAGTTCTTGGAACTTCTCCCAAGACATCTTCAGTGCGGCAGGTTGAGTACGCTTTACCGATTCCCACCAGTAGTCTGTCTCTCCTCGAAACACAAAGGTGGCAAAGGGAACCTTTTGCTCCTCGTAGTATCCCAAGACATCAAATATCTTGGTGATCTTCTTTATCCACGTCTCCGCCTTAAGTGGTTTTGGCTCTCCAATAAACTCCGTTGGTCCCAGCTCCTTGAACTGTTTAGCCGCGACCGTCCGAGAGTTTCCAATGTTTCCACCTACATTTTGGACAGGAGCCGCTCTCGCCTGATGTTGCATGAATTGCATAAAGCCTCTGAACATTCCATCGTTCATCATTTGGTCAATGTTGTTGTTTTCCTGAGGATTATTTCCATCCTGATGGACATTATCCTGGGTATTGATCATTGGTGACTCAACGGTCTCATGTGCTTCATTGCTTATCTCAACATTTTTGGATGCCATTTTCAAATACTTCCACAAAACAAAGGTTAATTGACATGTCACATATTATCCTTATACTCTGACCGACCAAATAAATACCAAATAAACTTAGGTAGGTCATACTAGCGAAGGAATTCCCCGTCTCTCCCCTTCTAGTTCTTGTCTCACATCTCAGCTAGGGATCATATCCCTAAGTTTTGATACCAACTATAACACCCCCAAAACAGGTATACATCACCCATCTTGAGTCGCCAAATATATGGTACAAAATTCAAATACAACTTAATTATACAACAAATCGTAAAAAATCGACAAAACATAATCTAAGAGTTTTAATAAGAATATTGTCATCTAGACAATATCCACAATCGAATGGAGTCCTCATTACATTTATTGTCACACTATTTAATGTAATAGTGAGGACTACTAATGCTATCATCGGACCGGACCAAATCACTCCGTTCCCCGACTAGTCCCGGCTATGTTCTCATTTTCAAGAGAAAACGATGAAAAGAAAGGGTGAGCTCAACTAGCCTATTAAGAAATATTATGACTAAGATAATGCAGAATAAATTATCATTAGCCTTCAACAATGTTAAACTGATAGAATATAATAGACAACAAGTTTAACTGGAGTGGAACAAGCAATACATTAGAAGAGTCAAGTAGAGCATAAAATCTACTATCTTCTATGATTTTAAAAGTTTTTCATCAACTTTATTCGCTGAGACTCAGTTTAATAAATAAAATTGAATCATCCCTGCATCACGACCAAGGATATTCATGTAATCATCAATGGTCATGATTTTACCGAATTATCCCTAGTCATAATCATACCAACAACTGTCCATCAATGAACTACAAGCCCATGAGGACTTTTACCACATCATTCCTCACATTATGGTAATGATTACAATCGAATAATCCCTAGTCATAATCATACCATGTCCATCTACGCACATAAGCCAAAGATAACTTTAATCACAATATAAGCATGAGGATGATGGCAATGACATAATAATTCAATAAAACAAGTTCAAGGATAAATTTTAAAGATTTATAATTTTAATTTATCTAGAAATCAATAACGTCCAAATTGTCAACATGATACTTCTTTGTGGAGTAAAATTCAAGAATGCTCAGAAGAATATTTCCATGAAAAGATACTGGATGAAGCGCAAATATTAAAGATATTCCACTAATTTCATGGAGTATAGAAGCCAAAACTTTAACCAACTGAGTATAATTGAATATTTGAAACCGCAAATGGATTTTTACCCGCCATACGATAATCCACGTAGACAGATCATTTCCATAATATAATAAGGAATGAATACGAAGGATCATTCACCATGCATGCGGTAATCCACATAGACAGGTTATTCCAATAGAATAATAAAGAATGGAACCAAGTCATGCGTAATTCGCACAGACAGGATATTCCAACAGAATAATAAAAAAGGGAATAACAACAGAATTCATCAGGCATGCGATAGACCGCACCGATAGGTTATTCCAACATAATAATAAAGAATGGAATAACAGAAGAATTTCACCATGTATGCGGTACTTCTCATAGACAGGTTATTCCAACATAATAATAAAGAATGGAATAACAACACTTACGAGTATTGAAAGAAAATAACTCTCTTCATGAATACGAAAGAATAATACCTCTTACCTTAGAAGAAGACTGGATACTCGAATAGTGAGGTAGCAGACTTCTCTTCTTCTTTCTCTCTATAATTTCTCTCAATAATAATTACTCCATAGCTTTAGTGAATTGGTGAGAAATGAAGGAAGAATGAGCTTCTATTTATAGGAAAATATAGTTTCGATAAATGTACGTTTTGGGGCTCAAAATATTACAGTATAATACCTTCCTCTTTTTCTTTATTTTTAATTTAGTCCTGCAAGTATTATCAAACTTGCACCACCTCCCCTAATAGTAAATAATGTGAATTAACAGTTCATTCATGTGACTTAATAGTTTAATCATGTGAAAAAACTAATTACAGTATAGTACCTTCAACTATACCTCTATTTTTAACTTAGTCATGCAAGTATTATCAATCTTGCACCACCTCCCCTAATCGTACAAGAATGTGAATCAATAGTACACATATGTGAACAAATAGTTATAATCATGTGAATTAATAGCAATTAATTGCTCATTTATCTGGTTAATTACCCGATTGGTCAACATAACCTCCAGACATCAATTATTATCAAAATAAATGTCGATTTTCACTAACACTAATAATTCCAACACAATGGAACTATCCATTTCATCTTTAATCAACACGAACTCATTCATCATTAATATTATAATTCACAATATTTAACAACGAGATCGTTCCCAGGAAATAGGGGGCTTTCTGATAAGGATTTCTCTTTATTGGCGCGCAATTAGGTGACCAAACCTCCTTGACAGAACTTCTACACATGGTCAATATTGCAAATAATAATATGAATAACTTTGTCGTCTCAATTATTGATTTAAAATAATAAATATTATGCAGATGAATACTGTGACAATAATTGAATCAATAATATGAGAGATATGATGCAACAATTACTGTAGCAATAATTGAGTATAACTAAGTGACTTCTCACGTAAGCATCAATAATCAATACCGTGTGCTACTATTTAACTATGCGTATTACTGTACTTTTACTACCGGGTAGTTCAATAGTTTAATGGTAACACTTTCGTCGTTATTTTTATAAAAAAGGTAATTCTGTTGTTTTCAAACTACGACAATACTTCCGTTGTGGGGTCCACCAATGATTGTGTCGTCGTACGAATATTCCCTGTTAAAATGAATATTCCCCGACCAATCGAATATTATATAACCATTTTCTTACGTTGCAAAATTTGTAAATATTACCCACAACTATAACATTATATAAAATCCACACTATAATATTCAAAAATATATTTTGAGAAATTATTCTTTATTCATAAAAGTTGATGTCTTACAAATATTCCAATGAAACGATACTGGATGAAGCGCAAAACTTCAAAGATATCCCACTAATTTCAGGGATTATAGAAGAAATACTTACTATAGTAAGTTTAGATTTAAGTATGTGAAAAGAAATAACATACAAAACTGCAAATGAATTTTCACCAGTTATACGGTATGTAATCCGCGTAGACATGTTATTCCAACATATTAAAGGATGAATATAAAAAAATATTATTCCTTATGAATATGAAAGAAATAATACACCTTACCTTAGTAGAAAGTTGGATACTGCAAAAGTGGAGTAGCAGAATACTCTTCTTCTTGCTCTCTATAGTTTCTCTTGTGAATCTCAGTGAATTGGTGAGAATGAAAGAAGAATTAAGCTTCTATTTATAAGAGAATGGACTAAATAATAACTAATTCACGAACGGTCCTGATTGATTCACTATTAAAATGGACGGTCCATATTGATTACTCTTAAATCCATAACCGACGATCCAGATTGATTTACTTTAAAAACCACCACCGACGGTCCAGATTGATTTACTATTAAAACCACCATCAATGCTCCAGATTGATTTACTATTAAAAACACCATCAATGGTCCAGATTGATTTAATATTAAAACCACCACCCATGGTCTAGATTGATTTAACTTATTACACTTTAGTAGCCCTAAAGTTTTCCAAGTTTGCATTATTCCCCTCTAACTTTTGTAATTCACTTATCATCAATAAACACATTCTTAATACTTCAACAATTATTCATCATTAATATTATAACTCACAATATTTAACAACCAGATCGTTCCCAGGAAAGAGGGGGCTTTTCAATAAGGATTTCTCCCTATTGGCGCACAATTAGGTGACCAAACCTCTCCTCGACAGAAATGTGACACCCCCAAATCCGGGCACTTCAATCCCACAGATTTGGTGTTCACTATCCAATTAAATCATAACTAACTACCCATTTCCAAAGGATAAGATTAAACTCAAAAGTTTAAAATAATCAATCTCCCATTAAAGGGTTACATAATCTAAAGTAAATCCCAGGTCATCTAACCTTTAGTACAATCATCAGTGAAAAATTAAAACATGATCATAATTAAATCTATTACATAAGCTTCATAAATAAAAGATAATTTAAACGTTGTCGTCTAATCAAGCACTTTGTCCTTGCCCTTGCTTGTAGAAAGCTATTCAAACTTCTTAACTTCATCAGCATTATTTTGTGCAAGAGTGAGTAAACAATTGATCACAAGAAGGATAATATACAATAACGGTTTATGAATGATAATTCACTGAGTTTTCAATGGTAAAGTATTCTTACCAGAATAATAAACTTTAATTCAACAACTATGAGTTCAAATGAATAATGAACGTTAAGTTAACAATAGATATCAACATCAAAGAATACACTGAGGGTCACGAGACCACAAACTATACTCTAGGTTTCAAGTATTTCTACTTTGGCCTTTAACAGTCTAAAAGACTATAATCATCATCTATGTCTTAGGTTAACAGGTGTTTCTACTGTAACCTTTAACAGTCTAAACGACTATATGGACCATCATCCCGTACTTCAGGTGATCAGCCCTTTGTACTATGCATTGCGCAAATATTTTAACGCTATTGAGTATTTCTAAAATAATCCCCTAATAATAGGGTTGTTCATCTCAACTTAGATTATCAGGTTCTGAACCAAATGAAGTGTGGTTGGGAATTAGCTTCCAAGGAATTCTAGATCTTTAGAATGCTCATCAACCAAGTACTGGTTGAATCAGATAGAAACAAATAACTATTCAAGAGTTTGATTATAATATCTTCATGAACAAGGTATATCGATGAATCAATAAGAGTTAGAGTATTAACAATTTCTAAATTGAACAAATGTTATCATCGATAACATGCTTTCAAAATTTGTGTGAGTCCATATGCCAACCAAAGGAAGTTTGGTTTGGGTTGACTTCAAGGATAATTTAGAGTTTAGAACATTCATCAACTAAGGATTAGTTGAATTGCTAAAGAATTGCTAGATAACTTATAGTTCGGTACAAAAATGTAGGATAGTACAATGACATTGAAGAACGAAGATCAAACAACAGTTATTAGTAACTGAATAAACAACATTACAGACTTTGAATAACCAAAGTAATCTCGTTTGAAGTAAAGAAATAATGATTAACTAATTTGCTCAAAAATAAATGAGAGTTAAAGAATTCGCATGATAATAAATCGTTAAACAAGAGGTTAGGGTTTGAGAATTTGCATAAGTATAACGTAATAGTTAAAAGTAACCTTGCTGAATAATAAAGTAGCAAAGGTTAGGGAACTTGCCTCGTGCGTATGTTAAACAATCACTACTCACGTTCACCAAAAGTCCTACACATACCATATGTATTGACAATACACATTAGTTACACTAATATTAGTTTCATATAGCTCACTAATAACATCACATCTTTTCATGAACATCACTATTTAGCTTTATTACAGCTACTTAAGTGATCAAGTTATTGCACCACATACATATTAACAACTTGATATAACATCCTATTACATGTCCAACATGTTATCGTTAGGTTATACTAATACACAAAGGATTGCACTTGCATCTGCGCATCCCGACGCCCTCCGATGGCCTCCAAATACACAACAGTCCTAAATATGACTATTGTGACCCTTCATAACGATTTCAAATTGAACAACATAAAGAGTAAAAGTTATAGGTCTACTCGTCATCGTTCTGGATCATCATGAATCGCATTAATCAGAGTTCGTATGAAAACGTTATGCTCATTTTAGTAAACTATGTCCGGTCAATTTTTTTTTCAAAATTTTGGCTTGACAGAACACCCCCCCGCTGGGGCGGGGGTTTTTGCACTGGGGTGGCCCGCCGGGGTGGGGGTCCCTGATACGACTTCACCATTTCAGCTCTAGAACACTACAGAAAGAAAAATTAGGCCTCCAAACTCCTTTCTAACAACCATACCAACCTGCCCAAGGTGTAATAGGTTTACAGAAACATAATCTAATGTTTTCTAACGCGTTTCTAGCCATCTAAACAACATAAACATCCAAATTACAATAATTAATTCACTATTTTTGCTAAAGCTTCACTTTTTGAAAGTTTCAGTGAAAAATCATCACTGTGACTTTTGTTTTCAACCAAAACAGTTAATTCAACATAGTATGCTTCTGTTTATTCATCCTCTTTCAAATTCAATAGTTAATTTATAAATTAAACAACTAATTAGACCTTAATTTTACTTTAAACTAAACCATATTCATATATATTCATACCAATTTACTGTAATATTATTTCCTTCACAAAATACATACTTAACATGAATTCTTTCACTATACTAATATATAAACTTATGAAAATAATTTTATAACAAACAATTTATCATATAAAGCTATATAAAATAAACAATTCAACCTTCATAAAGTTTTTACAGAGAATTTTAGAAGAGAATATAACTACAACTTTTTGAAAAATACAAGCAAGAGGATACCTTAATTTTAGAAGAGGATGGCTATTCTTTTGATTATGAAGCTTTCTTTTTTCCCAATTCCTCTATCTAGACTTCTCCCAATTCTCTCTTACTTTTCTCTGTAATTTTCTTCTTCTTCTCTTTTTTTTCTCCTTCTGAGTCTTTCTCCCTATTCTAAACTCTAACTTACGTATTAAACCCAATATAACGTATAGGTAATAATGTAACGCCTGAGAAAATTGAATTTTTATGACAATTAAATTTTTATTTGATTATGTGAATTAAATGAATTTAATTGATTTCTTTGTGAGTAAGCTATGTGAAGGTTGTTCTATAACCTAGAATGTGCTAACGCGGTTAGTATTCTGGCTACGTGTTAGAAATAATTGTTTGGAATTTCCAAGACGAAAATAAATGTTTTCCGAGAAATTTCCGTAAAAACACTATTCATTTGTTTCTATTCGGGGAATTATTTTGAAATTCCGAGAAACGCGTAATGATATAATATCGTGATAAGATGGAATATCTGATAATATTTCATTTATGGCAAACGCAGTTTTCGCCTGTGGACTTAAAACCTAAGGGTTGAGTATATTGATTTCCGAGAAGGAAATAATATGTGTAGAAGGAATGGCGTTAGGGTTAATGCGAGTGTTGTATATTAGATGATACTATTTAGTATCTATGTATAATACGTTGAGTAAATACGAAGTACAATACGATTATTGTACGAGTAGTATATGGAGATAATACGTGAATTGTATGTATATGGCACGATTAGTATTATAGAATTAAGTTAAGACTTAATGACTAATTCATTTGAGTTGGATTATTAATTAATCCAATAATTTGAATGATCAAGGCCCAATGTTAATTTAGTTAAGCCCAATTCATTAAAACCGAACCGTGGGTCGAACCGGTGGGTCACCGAATGGGTAAAACCTATGGGGCAACCCATGGGATGCCACATGGGGTGGTGGGCCGGCCACCTTGGTGTGGAAGCCAAGCATAAGGCTTGGTCACCAAGTGTTTTACTTGGTGACCACACATGAATAGTAAGGAGGTGTTGGTTCTTTGTCAATTATTCCCTCAATTCTAGTTTTCTATAAATAGAAAGCTAGGTTGATTCATTTGAGAGTTTTTCCAAGACTCAACCTTAGATTATTGAGAGAGAAAGAGAGCTATACTTGCAAAACATACACTTTGGAAGCTTGATCTTAGAGTTTTCCAAGAAAGAAAACCAAGAGTTCTTAAGGTATAATCCTTACCTTTCATATCCATCTCTTTTAGATTTTCTTTCATCTTAGAGAATCATAAAATGGGTTGAATATGTCTTGTGTGAGGATTTAAAGATGACTTACCATAGATTCAATCTCTATAAGTCATGAGATTACAAGAAACATAAGGTTTAATATAGTTTTGAACCATAAAAACATTGATAGTTGAGATCGATTGTTGATAAACAATTGAGCTCCATCAATGCGTTAGTATATGCATCTTGTTTGGTTAGGATGTATATATGAAATTCATGGGGTATTCCATGTGATTTGGTTTAGAGAACCTTAGTAACGAAGTTATGGCGAATTTTACGGAAATAGACGTTAAACGTCGAAAACGTAGAAATTCCGGAATGGTAGTCGAAAGTTGCCGTGACACTTGAAAACTTTGGTTTTCAATGTCAACACGTGAGATAGGGTGATTAAGAGTTGTGGGTTCGAGAATCGTCGGATTCTGCCTTAAAACGAAGAAAACTAGCATTGAACGCTTATTAACGTTTACGAACGTCTATAAAATGAACTCAATAGTGAATTCTGAGCTAACGGATTCGAAAGTGTTGAATTCTTATATGAACACATAAAGGATGTAATTCCCAACTTGTAGGAATTCGAATGGGTCAATTCGGATGTAAAACGAACAAATTAGGAAGTCGGGAGTTTCGTTAGGAAACCAAAACTGGTTTGGCCAATGGTGCCTGACTCAGTATGCCGCAAAACCAAAACCAAGACAAAGTGGTGAAAGCCATATTTGACTCGATCGAAAGTACCCTATTAACTCGTGTCGCAAATACCACTAAAATACAAAGGATGCCGCGCATGTCACTGCGAAAGGAAAAAAGTTGACCAAGTTAGGTTTTAAACTTCAGTTGTTTCGACACCTACCTGAGTTGAGTTTATATACTCAATAAATGTACTAATACTAATCCTATATTACCTATACTAAGGTATATGGTATGAAACTTAGGAATGTAATGCATGTAAACAAGATATGTACAATGAACAAAGTTGATACCTTATCATTGATGTTTGAGTCCGGTTAATAAACGTCAGTTGAGTGATAAACCGGGACGAAGGGTAATATGTCATGTTGACTTTAATAAAGATATTAAGTTAACAAAGACATAGAAGAGAAAGAAGCTTGTAGGAACAATGTGAATGGTTGTTTGATAGCTAATTATAGTGTACTATGTGAATATATCATGTAGATTCTGTAAAGGCTGTGGTTAGTTGGGTAAGTTATGTGAAGACGCTGAAAGGCAAGTTTGCTTAACGCTTGTCTAATTTCCATGTAAGCCAAGTTTTATGTGATTCGTTGAACAGAATTGCAAGACTTGTTTTAAAGAAAGGATCGATGCCAGATTTTAACTCGGCTAGACCATTTGAAATATATAGATTGATTATTATAGACATCATTCTATATAGATATGTTAACGCTATCTTATGCCAAGTAATTGGTACGGACGTGAAGGTAAGGTTTGTCTATGAACAAACAAAAGTATTTTTCATCGATTATTCGATGGGCACGCGAGTTTGCCAAAAATATTAAACGTAAATATGTTTAATGAATGAGTGTTGATCAACATAGAGTACTATAGGCTGATCACCTAGAAGTGCTCATAAGTTATACGGATGAACGACCTTAGTTCTGTGGACTCCTTTTCAAGTATGAAAACTGAAATTTACTGTTCATGGTCTATTGACCGGTTCAGAATTCTTAATCTATTCTATACTTTGGGAATTGATGTTATGAACTGTTAGGGTATTATTGATTCATAATACTTCATAACTATTATTCAGTTATGTTGGAATTGTTATATAATTCATGAATGTGGTATTCCTGTTATCCTTGATTAAACTTGTTGAGCTGTCATGCTCACTTCTTGCGTGAATTATATAACTGCAGTTAAATATGAACGTACTGTGAATGCCAAGTGAGATAAGTGCAAAGCTAAGATGGATGCTTAGGCATTGTGTAATAGTTTAGTAAATTTGTATGTATTATACATTATGAACAATGAACGATGTAACCGGTTTATGAACCTGGGAATGATTATACTTTGATTGTAATAAGAAGATAGTAATTACCTTCATTTTGTTGTATTTCGATGGAATGATTGTATGGATGTTAGTACAGTGGAGCACCATCTGTTGGGTTGGAAGATACCCGAATTTGGGGGCGTCACAAATAATATATGTATTAAGTATATAATATAATTATAACTTTAACTGACATCAGTTTTTTTTCCTAAACTCAAAAGCCATAAGGCTTGTTTGGCTAACTAACTAAAAATTAATCCATTAAATCTTACACCTTGTTTGGTAAAACAGATTTAAATTAAAGACTTAACATTCATTAAGCCTTGTTTGGCAAAAACTGAATTAACCTCCCTTAACTTATTTTAATAACTCCTTTATAATATAGTTTATGGTCACACTTTAATTAATTAAATTTTAATATTCAATTTAATTAATTCTAATAACAATTTATTAAATTACTTTAACACATAAATCAATACCACATTATTATAATTTCTTTATTAATTATAACTTTATTTAATCAACTAACACTTCATTTTATCTATAAATTCAATTCAAAATATAATAATTCATTTAATTATTATAAACTCTCTAACTTAACTATTCAATTAAATTAGAATATTATCTCATAACAATTAATTTTCTTAACTGCTGAATTATTTACTTAACAAATAATTAACTAAATCAAATTAGATCAAATTAAACAATTATTTATTCAACAATAAACATATCCATTAAATACTTATATAATTCAATAAATATTTAATATAACACTTTAAATTTCTAGAATGTTACATCATTCCCTCCTTACAAGGATTCTGTCCCCAGAATCACAACTCAAACAAATCATTTGTTACATTCTTCCCTACTTACAAAGATCCTGTCCCCAGAATCGAAGACACAGAGTAAACAAATAACTCAGGATAATCATTCATCATTTTTTTTCATCGAGTTCCCATGTAGATTCTTCAGCATTGTGGTTCCTCCATATCACCTTCACTGAAGGTATAACTTTATTCCTAAGCACCTGTTCTTTCCTGTCAACTATCTGGATGAGAATCTCTTTATAGGACAAGTCTTTGTCAAACTGCAATGGTTCGTACTCGATCACGTGCTTGTAATTAGGTTTATACGGTCGTAACACCGAAATATGAAAAATATTGTGAACGTTTTCCAACTTTGGAGGTAGAGCTACCTCGTAAGCCACTTCTCCAACTCTTCGCAGCACTTCGAAGGGTCCAATAAACCTCGGGCTTAACATTCCCTTCTTACCGAAATGAATTTTCCCCTTCCAAGGAGAAACTTTTAGGAATACGTAATTTCCTATGTCGAATGCACGATCTTGTCTGTGTTGATCATCATATTTCTTCTGTCTGTCTTGAGCAACTACCAATCTTGTCCTGATGAGTTTGACAACCTCAGCAATTTGTTATACCAGTTATGGTCCTAACAGTTGACGTTCACCGACTTCATCCCAAAGATGAGGAGTTCTACATTTCGTCAGATAATGCCTCGTAAAGGCGATTACGCCGATGCTCGCGTGGTAACTGTTATTGTAGGCGAATTCCACCAACGGTAAATGTTCTTCCCAGCTTCCTTTGAAATCCATGATGCATGCTCTGAGCATATCTTCCAATGTCTGGATTGTTCGTTCGCTTTGGCCATCTGTTTGTGGATGATAAGCCGTACTCATTCGCAACTATGTTCCCATACATTCTTGTAGTCTTTTCCAGAAGTTTGACGTAAATCGCGGATCTCTATCTGACACAACTGACACAGAAACATCGTGTCTTGAAATGATTTCATTAAGACATAACTACACACACTGCTCGATATGTACTATGCTAACTTGACAAACCAAAAATCTATCGCCATATCTTGCCACCAATAATAATATCGGAAACAATATATAATTTCGTGCTTCCTAGTTGAATCAATATATAAATTTTATGCAAAACTTCATTTTCAATTCCTGGTATTAGCGAAACCTAGTTTCTTCCTTCTGATTTCAACTATCCTTCAGTGTCGATTTTGAATTAACACCTTCATCTTAGAGCTAGTCTTCCTTAACTCTATCCAACAAAGCTGTACTATTTTTCATCTGAATAGCTTCTCCTCTGACTTTTCATATATCTTACCTCCTACTACATATTAGTCATTTGTATTATGAACCCATCTTGCACAGTTAACAAAAATAACTACTACCTTTTTCTTAAGACGTCGGCAACCACATTCGTTTAGGATTTTGTAGCCATAATCATTGAACAATTTCAACTATCACTTTAAACACATGCTTAAATATCTCTGTTGTGACGCCCCCAAAATAGGTCCATTCCATCCAACCCATTCTGAGTAGCCAAATACATGGTACAGAAATAACTACAACTTTATTATTACAACATATAAACTGTGAGTTTAAATACAGATATTTCCATCTAGACAATATCTACACGCAAATAAATCCCCATCATAATTATTGATACATTATTTTACAAAATGGTGAGGACTACTAAACAACTCTCTCTAGAACCTTCATTCCCACCCCGACTAGTACTCGCTACATTCTCGCCTCCCCGAGAAGAAAAATGGAACAAAAAGAAAAAGGGTGAGCTCAACTAGCCCGATAAAGAATATTATGACTAAGATAATATACAACAAATTATCGTTAGTCTTCAATAGGAAAAATCTAATAGAATACAATAGACAAAACCGCTTTTAAATCAACAATCTGCAAATGAAACAACAATTCATTAGAAGAGTGAAGTAGAGAATGAAAACTACTATCTTCTATATATGAATTTAAAAGTTCATCGTCGATATTTTATCCTTGTAACATCAATCAATATATATTATCTGGAATCAAATATTCATCTTTGCACTACAGGCCAAAGATATTCATCAGTTGGTCATGTTCATCTAAACACCTGTTCATCTTTGTACTACGGGCCAAAGATATTAATTAGTAGGTCATGTTCATCTCAACACCTGTTCATCTTTGTACTACAGGCCAAAGATATTCAGTAATATCATCATTTAGGACTGAGGATGATGAAAAATATTTTAAAGGAAATGAATCCAGTGAAACAAAAGAACAAATATTAAGGATTCGTATTTTAAACAATCCAAGTTCAAAAATACTTCATAAGTAATCAGAGTGGAGTAAAATTCAAGAATGAAGACCAAAACTTAGATACAATCAAAGCTAGTAGCCATAATAGATATTTTGGATGAAAAATGAAAATTTAATTTTTCTGTGAATAGTATCGTATTCGTGAATAGTGCCGTATAAGTGAATAGTGTCGTATACGTGAATAGTAACTCCGACACCAAAAGATAGAAATTTCACAAAAAACATCATCATGCTTCGTGAATAGTACTCGTGAATAGTAACTCGTGAATAGTAACTCATGAATAGTAACTCGTGAATAGTAACTCATGAATAGTAACTCATGAATAGTAACCCCAAGCATGAAAAAGTTCCAAATTTGATAAAATTTCCAACCAATATTTCTAAGATAATGATATTGAAGAAATAATATCATTTTCGAATAAAATAACATCCCTTACCTCGAAAAGCAAGACTTCTAGTTGAAACACCAGGATATAGGCTATGACTTGAACTTGCACTTATAGCAATACTCAAAGTATACTCAAAATACTCACAAGAATACGCTCGATAATATAGAGAGAAAACTTTAGTTTACGGTGTGATTTTCAATTCTAACATAAGCACCTATTTATGAAAAATGCTTAAACACCAAAGTAGAAAATTTAATATAATAATAATATATATATATTAATTTGTCTATGCCCACTTAGAATAATCTGAATTCAGCAACTTAGCATGTGTTAAAGATGCCCACCAAACACAAAAAACGTTTTTTTTTATTTAAATTATTTTAAACTTCCAAAAATCAATTATTTCGGAGCTTTAGAACTTCAATAATTCATAATAAATAGCCCTTTAATCAGAAAAATTCGAATCTCATGAATTTGTATAGGAAATCCAATTCTCTACAACTTTACAGAAGAAAGTTTTTGCAAATTCCAAACAGAAATGGACCGAAATCCACAAACGGACGATTTTACAGGCTATAATCAAATTTCAGTCAAGAAATGGGGTCCACCGACACATAAAACATGCTTTAAATATTTTTGGTAACAAAAATACTCCACCTCCACATATACTCATATATCCCATATTTATCGTAAAAATATCATCATTATTATATTATTAAAATATAATAATATATTTAAATGAATTATTTTATCAGAAAAAGATAAATTTCAATTTTCAACAATTGTCACATTAAAAAATTTCTCCATCTATATCCACATAAAATTAATATTTTTCTCATCATATAAATCAATAATTAATTATTTACAAATAATATTACAGAATCACAATAATGACAACCCAGCAGCTTCTGTGAAAGAGGGCCTTTTCAATAAGAATTTCTCCTCATTGGGCGCAATTAGGTGACCAAACCTCTCCTTAGATGTAACTTTCTAGACATTGCCAATAATGTTATTTAATAATATTATTCAGATAATATGAATTATTGCTTCGATAATGAAAAATATCGTGTAATGACAATGATTGAAACAACAAAGAATATAAAATATCAACACAAAGAATTACTAAATCAATAAAATATCGAGCAAGAATTTCGTCAGAACCATTATTGAGTAGTAAAGGCTTCTCACGTAAGAATCAATAATTGGTGCAATACCGGTGCTACCGTGTTTTAACCACCGAGTATTTTAACAAGATTAACTCAGAATAACTACTACCGTTATTTTTAAACAACTTATATTTGTCGTTTTCTTCATCCAATCGCTTTTACGTTATGGGGTCCACAAAAGATCATACCGTCGCATTTAATATTCCCCGACAAAGAAGAATATTCCACGACCAAACGAATATTTCCCGACAACAATGAATATTTTATAACCACTTGCTTATTTTGAAATATTTGCGTATTTTACCCATAACTATCCACATTAATCAAATCAACCCTTACTATTTCAAAATAATAAATAGAGAAAATTAAATTTCATTAATAATAAGTAGGGGTCTTACAACCTCCCCTCCTTATGAAATTTCATCCTCGAAATTTACGTACGTACCTGGTGTTTCGAAAAGATGAGAATACCTCGCTTTCATTTCCGTTTCCAACTCCCAGGTCATTTTCTCAATAGCATGGTTTCTCCACAAAACTTTAACTTGTGGTATAACCTTGGTACATAAGACATGTTCTTTCCTATCCAAGATCTTGACAGGTACCTCCTCGTACGTTAAGTCTTCGGCTATCTCGTTCGGTTCTAACTCAATGACATGGTTCGGGTCGTCCACATATTTACGTAACATCGATACGTGAAAAACGTTATGAACACACGTCATACTTGGCGGTAAAACGAGTCTATAGGCCACAGTTCCTATTCGATCGAGAATTTCAAATGGATTAATAAATCAAAGGTTTGAGCTTTCCTCACCTCACCGATTCTTGCTTTTGAAATAACAACTTTTTGCACCTCTTTCTTCAAATTCATCACTCGGTGTGTAGCTTGAGCCTTTTAACTTTATCGATTAAAGTCGATTATACTCAGATATCATCACGTGGGTACCTAGAGTTTTCATCTCCATCTCTATTATTTGTAAATTATACTGAAATGAGTCTTTGACAATATCGTACTGATTACTTGTATCGATCTTCTACTCAACACGTCCACTACCACGCTCGCTTTTCAGGATGGCATGGTCGTAACATGTCTTTGAAATGAGTCTCCTCTTGAGTTCTTCAAGCTCTTCCCACATTCATTGCTCTGTTCAATTTTGTATCTCTACGAGTCAATTTGCGTTAATGGAATAGCGATTCGAGAATATCCTTCAATGAATCTCGATAATAACCAACTAAGCCAGAAAGCTACGTATTTCGATTACCGACTTAGGTTGTTCTTAATCGTGACTCATATCCCAACCTTGGATAAGACGTTACAATGACACCTATCGGCTTACTATCGCATCTAATATGGTGTCCCCCTACAGAGAGTCGCTTCGGTGCATTCCACAAAGGAAGTCACCAGATAAAGGCTCAGGTACCAAATTCCATAGTTGAATTTTTAACTCCTGAAGTTCAATAGGAGCCATTCGATATGAGATTTTAGAAATGAGTTTTGTACCCAGTTCAAAGTCGATACAAAATTTAATATCGCTTTGGGAGTAAGCCAAGAAATTCTTCAGAAATACGCCAGAAAAATCAATAATAACAGAATATTATTCAAATCGACGTGTCTTTATTCAAATCCATAACATGGACTAAGAAAACTTGACATCCGTAATAAACGAATGACTTCATGGCTTGATATGAAAATGTTTGACTACAATGGTTTGATTGCTTGAATTTGAATAACAAAGTTGCTTAGGAATATGAAAACTACAACAACCTTACGAAAGTAATCAATTTTGGCATGATGAGTAGTTAACCTTAAAATCACATCAAGCAAATATCTCTATAGAAATAAGGTTAACGTGTAATGTGATAGTGCCAACCCGAATCAAGCAAGATTTCTAAACAACGGATGTAATGAAAGTTTCTCCTAACTGAGTCTCCATAAATAGGTCAAAGTCTAATTTCTCCGTAGTCAAGTTCAAACGTTGAGCGCAAGCAAGAGAGATAAAAGAATGGGTAGAACCCAGATATCTAGTAAGGTATAAACTTCGCAAGAATTTATAATTAACTAACCGTATAACTTCGCTCGAGTTCCTCGCATTTTGACCGGCCACGACAAACGCTCTTCCAGAATCGTTGACTTTGACTTGTGCTGGGACATCCTTTCGAGTCACCATTCTCATTGGATGGGTTTCAATACCGCATAATCTCAAGCGATATGTCCTTCTTTTCCACAATTATAGCATACCTTAAACTGCTGTGGGCGGTTTCAATGATATGTCCCTCTTTCCCAAGATTTGTAACATACGACCCGGTGGTCTTTCTCTCCCTTGGAACCGGTTATTCATTGGTACCGACGTCTTCACATGGTCGTTTTGAATCTCCTCTTTTTAAAATCTCCTCCCGACTCGCTTCTTCTATTTTCATGGCCACGATTACCACCAAAGTGGTTACCGCCTTTGACCGTATTCTTCTTTCTCCACTGGTTATCGTTATTCTGATGACTACTATCTTCGGTATAATCCTGGTTATAGTCCCTCGGTTGAACGTACTCGTTATCTCTCTCTAACAACTGAACCATGTTGACAACATCTGAATAGAGAGAAAATTTTATGAGAAATGAGATACTGACGTATGCCGGGTTTCAAACCTCTCAGAAACATCCGCATCATACGTTCCTCATTCTCCACCAAATGAGGTGCAAACCTGGATAACTCCGCGAACTTTGCCTCGTACTGGGACACCATCATGTTATTCTACTCCAGTCTAATAAACTCCACTTCCTTCATATGATTTAATACTTCGGGGAAGTACTTGTCATTGAACTGCTTTCAAACGCCTCCCATGACACGCCGAAAGTGCGGTGGATTGGTACGCTTCACAGATTCCCACAAGTAATCTGCCTCGTTACGGAACATAAAAGTAGCGAATGGAACTTTCTTTTCCTCCGTGCATCCCAAGACATCGAATATCTTGGTAATTTGTTTGACCCACGTCTCCGCCTTAATCGGATTCGGCTTTCCTGCACTCGGTGGTCCCTACTCTTGAATCGCTTGGTTGTGACCACCCATGAATTGCTATCATTTCTCTCCTGTATTTTGAACACAAGTCTCCTCGTCGATTTTGCATGAATCGCAAAAAGCTTCTAAACATCCCCTCGCTCATCATCTCGCTTTCAAATGGTGTTGTTCACGGGAGGTACATTGCCACTGCTACACGCTCTCCTCGTTGGTAAGTACAGGCATCTCACACGGCCTCATTTACTCCAATCGTTAATATTCTCTCACGACATTCTCAAATCACCGCATAAAACAAGGGTCGATTAAGGAAATCAATATATCACATAATTTCCCTATATACTAACCAACTAATAAATAAGCTTAGGTAGGACACATTAGCGAAGGATTTACTCGTCTCTCCCTCCTAGTTCTATTCCCCGATCTCCGCCTAAAGATCATATCCCTAAGCTCGATACCAAATGTGACGCCCCAAAATAGGTCCATTCCATCCAACCCATTCTCGAGTCGCCAAATACATAAATACGTAAATAACTACAACTTTATTATTACAACATATAAAGCTGTGAGTTTAAATGAGATATTGCTATCTAGACAATATCCACATGCAAATAAATCCCCATCATAATTATTGATACATTATTTTACAAAAATGGTGAGAACTACTAAACAACTCTCTCTAGAACCTTCATTCCATACCCCGACTAGTACTCGCTACATTCTCGCCTCCTGGGAAGAAAAATGGAATAAAAAAGAAAAGGGTGAGCTCAACTAGCGCAGTAAAGAATATTATGACTAAGATAATATACAACAAATTATCGTTAGTCTTTAACAGGGAAAAATCTAATAGAATACAATAGACAACCGCTTTTAAATCAACAATCTGCAGTGAAACAACAATTCATTAGAAGAGTTAAGTAGAGAATGCAAACTACTATCTTCTATATATGAATTTAAAAGTTCATCGCCGATATTTTATCCCTGTAACATCAATCAATATATATCTGGAATCAAATATTCATCTTTGTACTACAGGGCAAAGATATTCATCAGTTGGTCATGTTCATCTAAACACCTGTTCATCTTTGTACTACGGGCCAAAGATATTAATCAGTAGGTGTTCATCTCAACATCTGTTCATCTTTGCACTACAGGCCAAAGATATTCAATAATATCATCATTTAGGACTGAGGATGATGAAAAATATTTTAAAGGAAATGAATCCAGTGAAACAAAAGAACAAATATTAAGGATTCATATTTTAAACAATCCAAGTTCAAAAATACTTCATAAGTAATCAGAGTGGAGTAAAATTCAAGAATGAAGACCAAAACATAGATACAATCAAAGCTAGTAGCCATAATAGATATTTTGGACGAAAAATGAAAATTTAATTTTTCTGTGAATAGTGTCGTATTCGTGAATAGTGTCGTATACGTGAATAGTGTCGTATACATGAATAGTAACTCGACACCAAAAGATAGAAATTTCATAAAAAACATCATCATGCTTCGTGAATAGTACTCGTGAATAATAACTCATGAATAATAATTCGTGAATAGTAATTCATGAATAGTAACTCATGAATAGTAACCCCGACATGAAAAAGTTCCAAATTTGATAAAAAATTCCAACCAATATTTTGGCATAATGATATTGAAGAAATAATATCATTTTCGAATAAAATAACATCCCTTACCTCGAAAAGACAAGATTTAGTCAAAATAACAGGATATAAGCTATGACTTGAACATGCACCGATAGCAATACTCAAAGTATACTCAAAATACTCACAAGAATACGCTCGATAATATAGAGAGAGAAAACTTCAGTTTCTGGTGTGATTTTCAATTCTAACCTAAGCACCCTATTTATAAGAAAATGTTTAGAACACCAAAGTAGAAAATTTAATAAAATAATAATATATATATTAATTTGTCTACGGCCACTTAGAATCATCTGAATTCAGCAACTTAGCATGTGTTAAAGATGCCCACCAAACACAAAAATGTTTTTCTTATTTAAATTATTTTAAACTTTCAAAAATCAATTATTTCGGAGCTTCGGAACTTCAATAATTCAAAATAAATAGCCTTTTTATCAGAAAAATTCGAATCTCACGTGTTTTTATAGAAAATCCAATTCTCTACAACTTTGCAGAAGAAAGTTTTTCCAAATTCCAAACAGAAATGGACCGAAATCCACAAACGGACGATTTTACAGGCTATAATCAAATTTCAGTCAAGAAATGGGGTCCACCGACACATAAAACATGCTTTAAATATTTTTGGTAACAAAAATACTCCTCCACATATACTCATATATCCCACATTTATCGTAAAAATATCATCATTATTATATTATTAAAATATAATAATATATTTAAATGAATTATTTTATCAGAAAAAGATAAATTTCAATTTTCAACAATTGTCACATTAAAAATTTTCTCCATCTATATCCACATAAAATTAATATTTTCCTCATCATATGAATCAATAAATAATTATTCACAAATAATATTACAGAATCACAATATTGACAACCAGGCAGTTCCCAGGAAAGATGGGCCTTTCCAATAAGAATTTTTCCTTACTGGCGCGCAATTAGGTAACCAAACCTCTCCTTAGACAGAACTTTCTAGACATTGCCAACAATGTTATCTAATAATATTATTTAGATAATATGAATTATTGCTTCGATAATGAAAAATATTGTGTAATGACAATTATTGAAACAACAACAATATAAAATATCAATGCAACAATTACTAAATCAATAAAATACTGAACAGTAATTACTTGAACAGTTATTGAGTAGTGCCTTCTTACGTAAGAATCAATAATTGGTGCAATACCGTGTGCTTCTGTGTTTTAACCACCGAGTATTTTAACAAGATAATCAGAATAACAACGCCGCTAGTTATTTTTAAACAACTTATATTTGTCGTTTTCTTCATCCAATCGCTTTCCGTTATGGAGCCCACAAAAGACTGCGCCGTCGTACGAATATTCCCCAACAACAAGAATATTCCACGACCAAACGAATATTTCCCGACAACAATGAATATTTTATAACCACTTGCTTATTTTGAAATATTTGCGTATTTTACCCATAACTATCCACATTAATCAAATCAACCCTTAATATTTCAAAATAATAAATAGAGAAAATTAAATTTCATTAATAATAAGTTGGGGTCTTACATCTGTGAGAGGATATACTTTAGATACTTATGGTCTATTTATATCTCACACTACTACCCAAAAATAACACCTCTAAATCCTTAGAGCAACCACTAATACCTCTACTCTGAATCGTGAGTCGAACACCCTTACTTATAAAATTTTAACTAACACGATGCATATGAAATGACCCTGTCGTCCTACCTAAACACACAGCCTAGTACATTATAAGATGCATCACTATACAACACAATGTTTTCTGTATTATCTGATAAAGATAACACATGTGACATACTTAACTTTTCTTCAATTATTGAAAATTCACTTCATAATTTCCTGCCCATATAAATTCCACCGATTTCCTCATCCATTTAGCTAACTAAGCAACTATCTTGATCTTCAACCAACCCACAGATTATTTTCTTAATAACTTCTTGTTTTAAAACATCGATAAATAACTCTACCGTAAAGACGTCTTGCAACTAAAAGAATAAAATACTACCTTTGACTTCCTCGGAGTCTTAAGGTTTATGCGCTTTCTATGACAATGACTTATGACCACATGGTTTAACACGTGACCTTTAATACAACACGAAATTTCTACACACCAACGTAAAAGGAATCATTATTCACACTTTCTATATTTAGGGAATAGTCTAACTTTTCCCGAAGCGAATCTAGTTTCCAAACAAATTCATCAGGCATAAATTAACATGTGGCGGTTAAATTAAATAACACGCAGTCGTATAGATAACTGATCAGAAACATACCTTGCATTATGTCCTGGATCTTCATGTTGGACGATTGTTCAGTTGGTCGACACGGCGCATCTGACTCTATAATAACCACTTTGCCACTGCCCCCCTTTTCTTCCACTTGCTTTTCCTATCGCTTTCTTTGGGCAACCTCGAGCCAAGTGCTCCTTCGATCCACACGTAAAGCAGGCTTTCTTCTTTGGTCTTGAACATTTTGGTGCAATGTGATCCTTCGAGCCACAATTAAAGCACACCCTCTTTCCCTTCAAACAAACACCTACATGTTTCCTTCTGCAGTTGCTACACGCCTCCACCTTCTTCTTTTCCCTCCCTTGCTGATTTTCAGTATTAATATTATTGTCCCACTTTCTTTTCCGAGCGTTACCAGTATGACTATCACCCACCTTATCATCTTCACTCTTTTTCCCCCTCTGCTCTTGATTGTATACCAGCATATTACCTTCCTCGTCTATATCAATCGTTCTTTCCAACCCTGTTGTAAACAAATTTGGTTGGAACATCGAGATTTGATTATACAGCCAGAAATTCAGTTGATTTGCCAGTGCTCCCACCAACAAATTCACCAACAGTGGCACTGGATTTGGGTTAGTTTCCTTATTATATGCATTTTCCTTGGGACTCTGTTGATGTTGTTGTCTTCTTCTAGGCGGCATCTATTGGGTAAAATCTAATTATGCACAACACGCAAGTATACGTGGTCAATAAGTAATAAAGTGAAAGTAGAGTATCGTTCCCACGAGGAATTGTTTAACAAAAATCACCAAGTACTAACCCGTAACCAACTCAATCTTATTTAAACGAATGAATTTCAATTTATAAGTAAACTACTATTAAATTATTTTCTACTATTAAGATTACGGATATTTAAGATCACAACTTCACTTATTACTTCATTTAAGTTAATACACTTCTTATCAATTATTTTCTATCATGAATTGTTAATCAAGAACACTAAAGCAGATAAAACCACCTCTCGATGCATAATACCCATACTCACTTAAATCCATAGATGATAGAATCAAGCAAGACACCCTAATTAACTAATCCACTATATCTCTATGTGAATTACAATTAAAAAGGATTTAAAGCACAAGTTCTCTATAAGATTACATATGGCATAAAGGCATATCTCTATCCTAAACACAAATCATGAATTCCATCTATATAGAAATCACAAACACATGCTATCATGAGAAGATCTAAATCAATACTTCATCTCTCGAGTTCATATAGATTATCACGGTAATTGTTAGCTAGGAAATTAAGCAATTAAGTCCAAATCATAATAGACAATCCTCACAATAGAACATAATAATTAATAGCGAAGCATATTAAAATAAACTACACAATAAGATCCATTGTAATCTCAAACAAAGAATTAGTTCATTGAATTAAAACTAAGAATCCACAATTGAATATACATTAAAAGATAAAAATAAGAGTAGAGTAAAGAATAAATTTGTTGTCAGCAAATCTCCATCTTCCTCAAGCTCCTGCTCTTGATCTTCAATGGTATCCAAGTTGCTTCAATCTCCCATTCTAATCTAATCTAGGGTTCTTAATCTAAGAAAGAAAGTAAAGAATTAGTTAATAGAAATCTATCCCAAGAGGGATTTAATGGAGTCTTAGAACTAGCATCCCAATCCAAGTTAAACTCCAGTATTTAGAGTTCTAATTGATACCCTAGCAAGTTAGGCAACTAAGAATCCTATTTTAGCTCAAATTGGACAACAAATAACCCAAAACAGCTCTTTTCCGTCGCTTAAGCGCGCTGGCAAGGCTATCTCCAAGCCATTTATAGCTCATCAGCGTTCATCAGTAGTGGTGGTTCGGTGGCCTAGCGCGCTTCTAGCGTGGTCCGCGCTTACTCGCTTTTCTCTTTGCGACGTCCTTTGGTAAAACACGCATAACTTTTGATCCGCTTGGAGTTACGGGTGCTGCCACCTATCAAATCAAAGATATCGACGAGATCTACAACTTTCATGCTTTAAGAATTGATAGCTTCAGATTGGATCATGGCGAAGTAGATGCTATGTAAATGTCAAGCATGACAACTCTTAACTTTGATCTTCGTTGATAAAAAGGCCATAACTCTCGCATCCGAACTCCGATTGGGACGATTCAAGATGTTCCGGAAAGCTAAGAAGAAGCTCTACAATATAATCCAAGTTCCAAGCCAAGAATATGCATCCAACTTGGTGTTAAAAGTCCTTTAATCTTCCCTTCTTTTATTTGCTTGCGTATTTTAGTCCAAAAGATATCCGAATTGCTTTCCCTTGCTTCTTCATGCCAACGCCGTGTCATCGCCTACAAAATAACATAAAATATATGAAAAGTAACTAAGAAACATGAGATTAAGCAAATAATTCAAGTAATAGATACCGGATAAGTAGGTATAAAACCTACTTATCAAATACCGCCAAACTTAAACCTTTGCTTGTCCTCAAGCAAAAACATAAAACAATAATTTAATGCAATGCAACTAATCTACATGCCTACGAATCCAGCAGTAATGACATAAATAAGTCTATTCAACCGGCCTTAGAGAAATCAAATAAACACGATAATACAGCATATCAAAACCAATCAATAACTTCACAATCAATCATCAAATCTTAGACTGTTATCACTAATATAGTGCGTGTGTGCTCCACAACAGTGTTAACTGATATAAAATCAAATTTAACATATAACAAGTCTCTTCGAAGGCATAATACAATGTAAACTCAAGAATCTAAAAACAAGCTAGATCCAACTAAAATTAAATAATCACCAATATCGAGGGTCAACATGGGATACTTATGCTTCATTTTTCATCTACGGGGGCTTTTTGCTCTTATTTTCCATTTTATTCATTTTTTTATTCTTTTTTTTCTCTTTTTTTATAGTGAGTGCGTTTTACGCTCCATTTCACGCCTGTGTTTATGGGGAGTGCATTTCACGCTTCTTCTCGACCCACTACAGGACTTAATTTATTCAACTCAATATCTTTTCTTTTTTTTTTTTTTTCTTAGAAGTTTATATAGCTCACTTTTTCCCCCAAACTTAGGTTCTTACCTAATTCTTCGCCTTCACTGCCTATCCTTGTCATTCTCTTATTTAAACTAGCATTATTCTTTAGAGTCCCATTATGTATCAATTTAAACTCAATCAATCAACAAGTTGTTTTTACTGTGCTATCCTTATTATACCAGTTTCAAACAGAAAAAGACTCAATTCCTAACAGGAAATCACATCAAAGCTCTAATAGTCAATACTATATTTGTCTACCAAATTCCAATCTCATCATTGGCCAAAACAAACTATAAATATCAAACAGCTGGACTCATGCAAGATGTACTAAATGCTATATAAACATAGTAAACTAACTACTAATTTTTCAATTTTTCAAAAAAAAATTCAAGAATGCAAAAACTAAATGTAACTATACGAACTACAATGTAAATAACTAATTATATGCAATACGACACTAAAATGCCCCCAAACTTAAACTAGACATTGTCCTCAATGGCTAAGATAGGAAAAATTAAAAGAGAGGACTTCCCTGAAAATAAAGCATTTTCCTCCTTGTCTGCTAAGTCTAAAGAATAGGCCAGACACATTGGAATAGATCGGCAACCACACTTGAGTTGGACTTGACTAACATTGGAAATGAACCACTTTTAACGCCTGGGATTTTTGAGTGACACGGAAATTAAAAACAAACATGGATTGGAAATTGAAAACCAACGTGGATTGGAAGTTGGGGATGAATGGGTTTAATGGGAATGGAAGTTGAAAAGGAGAAGGAGAGGTAAGGATGGTGTAATAGCGGTTGTGGAGTATTAGAAGTGTAATGGGTGTAGGAGAAGTGGAGAAGTTGCATGTATTAACGAGAATTGGCTTTATTCAAATCTGAGACACGTCGATTAAATTCGATTCAAATCACTGAAATTCCCCGAGTAAATAATGCGGTCGCGCTTGGTATAACCCTTGAGTAAGCGCTACCGCTAGACAAGCAAATGATTTCGGATCGATAGCGCGTAACGCCCCCAAAATCTGGTTTATCTTCACACCCGAATTCCGTACGTCACGAGTACATCCTTCATCCAACATACATCATTATATACCGAAATATTACAACATACACTCTTAAATCCCAGGTTCTGGAAACCTTATATCTTTTTCATTACAAATAATAATAAATGTATTATTCATTTCATCTTATAAGAGTGACTTTTATCCGCCACCAAGGATACATAACAGTTCCTTAAACTAGTCTAGATTTCAATTCATCTTTCTATATTACAAGTCTTCACTTGATCTTCTCGCTACCTTCACACTCTTAATTACAATCATCTGGAGACCGCCAGCTTGATCTTTACGGGATCCTTAAGTTCTAACCTCGTTCGCTGAAATTTGTTTTTCATTTAAAGCAAGTGTGAGCATTCTATTGCCCAACAAGTCATAACAGTTGAATAAACAACTTTAGAATTAAAATATTTCTTTAAAACTTCTATAACCGAACAAAGGTTATGAAGCAGCTTGAATAATAGGAATAGTCTCGATTCCTATCATCTTAAAACATCAGTCATTTTCACTTTGAAATACTTTCATGCTTCTACCTTTTTCATACACATCCTATCTAGCTAGAATCATTAGCACAGACTTAACAATAACGGTTCATGTATAAACAGAACATACTTGTATTGAACAACTCAATTACAGAACAATGCATATCATAGAAACACCAAAGTATTCAAATTATGGCTCAAGGACTCATACATTCTACCACCTTGTACATACATCGCACATATGCACATAGACAAGACTTCTCAAGTACAACATCTGAAAAGTTTAAGAAACTAACATTCATGTAATATGAATGAAGTTAGGAAACTTGCCTTACGCCTTTACATGACTTACACGCCTAACCTGCATTCATTTAAATTCCTATATAACACATAAGGAGAAAATATAAACACCGATTAGTCATATATTGAACTTACGCATTGGTTTACTTAGCTTTACTTTTTAGGGTTCGCGTTCTTATAATATAAGTTTACGCGACTAACTTCATTTACCAGTTTACGGCTTTATGACATACGAAGATGTCTTACTCCAAACGTTCATCAACTTGGATGATTTATATTATTATCTTATCCGAACCATTAAACTTAATGTTCGTTAAAGTCAATTTCTTATTTCTTACAGCTTTCTGACAACTAAATGTCATACCTTAGGATTTATTCTTTATCGACACACATTCGGCTTTCATTAATCTTATTACCGTTTGTTACGGCTTTCGTGATAATTTCTATTTTATTGATACTTTTGTTATCCATTATACGCACCCCATGTTCATTACCCTCGTCACTCAACGTCTAAGAAATCACAACCATAGCAATCCCTCACGTTCGTTCATCGCGACTACGGTCCCCGGACATCGGTTACGTAACCTGCGTTTAAATTCTTTATCAATTAATCTTGCTTAATCTTTACATTCAACCTTTAAAAAAGGTTTACATTACTTGATTAAGTGTTACATTAGTTGAATATTATATTCTTTATCTTCCCTTACATTTCCCCAAGAGTCGAAAGCGTTAAAAGCTCATCTCGGCTTTTTTCTCAACATCAGGCCGCAAGCCGCTCCCCTCTCTTTATCTCTCATGCTAGGCACCACTCTCTAGAAGTTTATGGCCGAGCTCACGCTGCAGCGCTACCTCCCAAGGCTCAGCTGGTGCTGCAGTGCCGAGCCTAAACCCTAGAAAAATTGTTTAAGTGTTGAATCCAATTTGAGACGCTTACTTCCTGATCTCATAACTCCTTCGTTATAACTCAGAACGAGGTCGTTCCAAAGCCATTCTCTTCCTTATCTTACGTACTTTAATACCCCTTGAGCAGAAATTCATTCTAAATCCCTTAACATTCCATTCATTTGGCTTGATTTTCACCCTTTGTTCATTTTACGTTTTTAACGCTCTTCGTTCGTTCGTCCGTAATTCGGTCATACGAACTCGGAACTCGTTCGTACTTGAGTCCACGACTCACATTTTCTATGTTCTCTTACTTTGTTTTGAAACCCTACCCACTCGGGTTCATTTACTAACTTTCAAATTCTCGTTTGTCTTTTATGAAATTTTTGCCATAATTTCGTTATAGCTAAGTTTTAATCCATTCTTCATGAACGTTTCTACCATTCCTAACCAAGAAATACACATCTAACTTATATGCGATGGTTTTAAACTTGTCCATCAACAACAATTATCCTACGACGGTTTTAAATTTGTCCATCAACAACGTTCTTCGTGTGTTCTTCGTTCGTTCTTTGTTTTAATCGATATTTTGGATTATGATTTCACTTTTTATTGGAATTTAATGTTACAGAACATCATTCCTTACTTAATTCACCTATTTATTCATATAATCCACTCGGATCGTTCAAATTCACTACGAATCTTATACTTCCTTAAGAAATTTATAAATTAAATTTCTAAGTTCTTATTTTTTTTCTTTTCTCATGATTTAAACCATATAAAATTATTTCTAACATCATCTTCTCTCTATTCTCATTAAGTTATGTCTTAAACATATTAAACTTAAAGAAAATATTAGAAGAAACTAGGTTTTAGATTACCTCTTCTTCTTATTTTTCTCCCGCTAGACAAAGCCGACGATTTGCAAGCTTTTCTATTTCTCAAACACTTTCGATCCGATCATTCATGCTCATGTTCTTCCTTCTCCCTCTTCATCCAAACCCTCTCTCTCTCTCTCTCTAAGGTGTAGGATTTTCAAAATCCAATTTAAATGAATTAAGCTTACTATTTATAGAATTTCCAATTAGGGGCAATTTGGTCATTTTCCCCCCCACCTCCTTAATATTCATGGCTTAGCCACCAAGTTTACTTGGTGGCCAAGTGGCCGCCCCACTTGCCCTATGGGTCACCCCATGGGTTGCCCCATTGGTTATTACCCATCCGTTTGCCCATCGGTTTGATCCGCGATTTCTTTTCTTGGTTTGGGCCTTAACCCTAATTCTTATTGGGCCTATCTTGGGTTTTATTTCACAAAGCATTGGGTTTGACATAATCCAAGTCCAATTAGATTCTACAAAGTCCATGAACTCAAAGTCCATTAAGACTAATCGTATTCTACGCATCTCATTCTCGTATTCTCGTATTTTTTCTTCATATATAGTTAAATCGATATTCAGTATTATATGTCAGATTAATCTTCTTACTATACTCATATAATAACTAGTATTATTCTCGTATTTCTCACGCATAATAACCCTAATGATTATACGTGATCATAAAATTCTCGGAACTCATTTTTCCTAACCCTAGGTTTTGAGTCTGCACGCGAAAACTTCATTTTTTGCCATAACGGAAATATTATTGAATATTCCATCACGTCTCAAAATAAAACGTGATCTATAACTTCTCGGAATTTCAAAATAAATCTCTGAGCAGAAATAGATGAATAGTGCCTATTTTGTCTTTTTCCCCGAAAATATTTTGTTCTTGGAAAACTTCTATTTTCGTCTTGAAAATTCTTACTCACTCAGACTAGCTCGTAGCCAGAATACTCCCAACTTATAATCATCCTAGGTTCTAGAACGATTAATAAACACATAGCATAGAATAGTATTAATAAAAATTAGTTTTATTAATAACTAATTCTTTAAACCTAAACTCTGGATGATCCAAATTTTCGGGTCGTCACATTCTTCCCTCCTTATAAAAATTCCGTCCTCGGAATTTCTTAAACCACACCCTTACCCGGGTCATCACATTCACCCCTTCTTTACAGAATTTCGTGCTCGAAATTTTAGCCTACCTTTCTTCTCAACTTCACTTCAACAGAGTTCTTATCTTTCCCTCATTCCTAACCCCCATAACCTATCAAGAATCATGAAGCAGAAGGAATAACGAGGAATATAAAATTCTCTTTTAAAACATTTCATACTTTTGCTGATGGGTCAAATCGACCATGAACTCTTACTCGGTTATACAACATTTCACCGTAAGCCCTTCTTTAACGATCAGTTTACAATCACCAAGAAAATAAACTACCTCTTCCATGTTCTCCTCAGACTTGATCATTAGATTCCGCAACAAAACAATTTTGTTTGGCACAAGTTCTCAAAGAAAGCTCGATGACATACCATTTGTCTAGCCGAATCAAGTAGCTTAGACCATACCAATAAATTGGGTATCAACGTGAAACCTTCATCTAGTCAACTCAATTGACGTCAACTACTTCTTTAAATTCTTTTTGCAATATATCAAAACGGTTTATGACGTCATGGTATCGTACTTTTTACAGTACGTTGAGGACTTCGTCAGTTTGTGACTTCGTCATTATACATCATACCATAGCGGGTTGTTGACCCTAAGATCAGATCCAACACCAGGTTCAATGGTATTAACAACTCCATCGTTTTACCACCCTTGCATCGAATGCACAGATGATATAAAATTCATTTTGAATATTTTAAATCAATTTCGCTTCAGTCAAGCAATTAGCATAGACATATCAAGAATAGCTCTTTTAAAATACGTTGGTTCCAAAAGTTGAACCAATCCTTTCCTTTTCAAAATGTACATATCAGCACAAGTTCAATAAACTTCAAAATCTTAGCATATCTAGATGACTTGGAATATCCTATTCTCCACCTTACTTCATTGTCTTACTGCGACAATACTTAATCTTCTCTAGCACCTTCAATACTAATCAGAAAGTGACCCGAATCCGGGTCCGAAATCACCATGGATTCTAGATTACATTATTTTTATAATCATGCGTAAGATATAAACATAGATTGTTTATACAGTACACTTTACACACTATTCCCAAAATCGAATAACCTTAATTTATACACAATTCATAAACTATCTAACACATAACAATACTAATCAAAACTACTTTTACAAATTAGCTGCATATTCTATCCCAAGCTGAACTTGGCATTATCCTTTTCCTGTATTCGAACGCATTCGCCTTATCTGCAATGTTTATCATGATATAGCAAGGGTGAGCATGAAAGTTGCCCAGCAAGTTTTAAAACAATTTAAAGATATATCTGAAAGTAATATGCACACAAGCCAATCATGTTTGATGATAAAGCATATACTTTGTAACAATCTTATTCATTTATTAATAAAAATATTAATTTATTAAAGGCTTTTAATTATCTACACGATGATCTTTGTTTTATAATATGTGATAAACCCATAATTTTAAGCAATGCTTTTAGAATAATGATGATGATCATTCTAATGAGATCTAAATTCTTAGAAAGCTTAAAACTAAAATAGTTCCCAATCATTGGATTACTAAATTGGGGATTAGTGATTTAGGATAGATTGGTACATACGTTTTGCTTGCTTATTGGATGAGGATGATTGATCTCATGATCATTTGTGTGGAGACACTAAAGCAAGTATGTAGGTGCTTATTAGAGAATAAGTTCATCGAACGTGGCTCGCTAAGGAATACCTAATGGAGTTTTATTTCACTGTCAATAGGAATTCTCAGAGTGATAGTAGTACAAGTAATCCTTGGACTTGAGATCATCATAGTATCTTGTGTATGATGAGTTATACTTTGACTTATTCCTTAAGACCCTTAGGGGATATCAAAGGGTATGCTTGGGTATAATAAGTTGTACATGGAGATAATGTATGATCAATAAAGAATCTACCACTTCTAATAAAAGAAGAGAAATGTCCTATGTGATTCGATAAATGACAACCCAATAGTCCTTGGTTAGGCGAGAATGAAATTAGAAAGGAGTTTCTAATTTGCATTATTTGGAGTTGTGCATTTAAGGATCGAAATACATATAATTAAATAAAATAAGACTTGTGATAATTTCATGTCTTATATTTAATTGGGACATTGTATGGTGGAAGGATTGAATGTATACAGTAACTATTTACTCAAAGGTTCTTTAATGATTAATGTTGAAATCTATATTATCCGGAAAGTCGTTGATCGCTAGTGGGAGGCTTATCCCTATTGTAGAATAAATATTATTTATTTAAATAAATTAATTGTTTAATTTATTTATTTAAATAAGATTAGAATTGTTCTAATTGATTTATTCACAACCGGTTTAATATGGAGAACCTAAAGGGTCACAACATAAAAGGAAGAATAATTATTTAAGAAGTTAATGGCATAATCGTAATAATATGTTATGTATATTTAATTTAATCTATGGTGATAGGATAAATTAAATAGCTTAATATTTATTATTTAATATTTTAGAAATATTAAATATAAATTAATAAGAGAGTCTTATTAATATTATTACAATTATTATTATTATTTTAATTTCTAAAAGAGTTTAGGAATTAATTTAATATATGTACTCTCATTTATTCCTAATTGGATTAGGAAGGAAAATTAGTTAAAGGAGTTTAATTAATTATCCCTAATAAGATTAGGAAGCTTAATTAATTAAAAGAATTTAATTAATTAAATAAATCCCAATTCCTTAATTGTTAAGGTGGGTTGCCCACATCTATAAATAAGAGGAGTCTTATTATGGGTGGTGGGAGTTGTTGACTTTTACAACATACGACATAATTCCAATTTGTTGGAGAGTACGCCCTTTCTTTAGAGATAGAAAACTAGGGTTGAGCCAATACCCCTTCTTCTTGAATCTTTATTTTTCCTTGGTGGATTACCTCTAGAGGCCAAACATATGGGTGGCTAACGTTGATCAAAGGAAGGAACCAAACCCGGTGGATTCAAGTGAACGCGAAAGGATTTGGAGGTGAACTTGTACCTGAGGAAGCTCGATCTTCGAGGGTATGATTTTATTCTTTATCTTTTCGTTTAATTAATAATTATGCATAAAGGGTGATCCAGGTATATGGTTTGTAAATTTTTTTAAACTCTGATTTTTTACGTTTCCGCACTTTTATGCAATTTGATTGCGCACTTGAATATTACAAACCTAACAGTGGCATCAGAGCCAAACCTTTATGCAAATTATTAATTATTTTAATTTGATATTTATATTGATATGTGTTTAGAACAATTTAATTGGGTATAATTTGTTTGTATAAAATTTTAAAAAAAAAAAATAAAAAATAATCGCGAAACTGTTTGCGAATTTTTTTTTTATATACCGGATTCGCATGGCTATCTTGTTGGCTGAATAACAAAAGTTCTTCACGAAAAATCAAAGGGAAGCTGATCCCATGTGCCACGTGACGGTTAATCTGATGAATTCTTTTAAAAACGCAATCCAAGTTCACTTAGAACAATAATAGTTATAAAAACCTTTAAGTTAGTCCACGTGCTAGGCTCACGTCCACGTCCATGTTATTGATTCTCGCGAACTGGAAAGAAAATTTTGTTTCCCTTGTATTATATTTTAGTTGCCGTATATATATATTTTAATTATATACGGATATAATATATATATATTATACGGTTAATATATATATATATATATATATATATATATTAATTTCTAAAATGGGACGGTTATTATATATTAATAATATATAATATTCTTAATTATTTTATTATTAAAATAAAAGTTTATTTTAATTTTAAAATAAAAAGGTTATTTTAATTTTAAAATTAAATTTCATGCTAACTAATTAGAGTTGGAATTGGATTCCATGATAACTAATTAGAGTTGAAATTGGATTCCATATTTCCTTAAATAAAGGAGTTTATTTAAATATGAAATAAGATTTCATATTATTCAAAATAAAAGGAGTTTATTTGTGAATAGGGAAGTAAATCCATCTTTCCTTAAATAAAGGAGTTTATTTAGATATGAAATAAGATTTCATATTATTAAAAATAAAGGAGTTTATTTGTGAATAGGAAAGAAAATCCGAATTTCCTTAAATAAAGGAGTTTATTTAGATATGAAATAAGATTTCATATTATTCAAAATAAAGGAGTTTATTTGTGAATAGGAAAGATAATCCGTGTTTCCTTTAATAATTTTTTTTACATGGAATTAGATTCCATAATTAATTAAAATAAAGGAGTTTATTTTGATTAAGATTTTGATTAAAATAAAATAGTTTATTTTATTCAAAATAGGATAAATTAAAATAAAATAGTTTTATTTTGATTTAAATTTGGATTAAAATAAAAGAGTTTATTTTGATTCAAAAATAGATTTTATACTAACTAAATTTGCCCATTAAATGATATCAATATATATATATATATTAAATGTTTATTATTCATAAGATGAATGTTATTTATTGATGCATATGATGATGTGTATGATAATAAATGGGATTGATTATGGACTATTGACCAATATGATTGGATTTTATTTTAGTTGGATACATGAATGTATGGGTTTTATTAAATGGGGTTTGCGTACCTCGTCTTCTCTAATTTTTTTCGAATGTAAATTCTATCTCCTCCTATGTACTTCCTTTTTCAACGATCAAGGTTTCTATTTATTTTAAATAGTTTTGTAATAGGAATAGTTAGAATTAATTTTGAAAATTGAGATCAAGGAGCAAGGAGGCGCTTGAAGACCCATTTGTAATGGAGCCCAGGGTTTAAATGTAATAGTTATATTTAAATATTATTTCTTGCACCCCCTAGAGGTTTGACCTTTTGGTTCACTTGGTGGCTCTAGTGAACCAAACTAGAATAAAAGTCCATAATCAATCCGGGTAGAATATAGTATTCTATATGTGCATGCTTATACTATATATATTATATATTATGCAAACATGCTTCAGCATGTTCATTAATATGACGCGATTTATATATATATATAATGCATGCCAAACAAGATGAGACAAATTAATAACAAACCCTCAATTTTTATATTAAGTCCTAAGCGTTCAAAGGTATTTGGAATATCGAACGTCATGCCTTCTAGCATGATAAAATTAATAGAGTATTAAATATTTAATATGAGTTTGTTGTGTCACCACAAGGCAAGTATTAAGTATTTAAGATGTTAATTTATCACATTTGATGCTTATAAAGAAAATTGAACAATATTATTTTGTTGTGTCACCACAAGGATGATATTTTTCTTTTTTGAATATATGGAGTGCTAGATTGGACTTCACTTGGATAATTTTGATTCGGATGTGCCACCACTTGATCAAAATAATTAAGAGGCAAAATACAAGGAGTTGCATAGTTGATGTAATTGACAAAAGTTGTCTACCTATTTATTTATATAGAGTTTGTTGTGTCACCACAAGGCTATATACATTTGAAATGAGATCCTTATTCTCACTAGCAAATATTTAATTAGATTTTGCCGAACTATATATATTGAGGGTAATATAGTTTGAAGAAAATAGTGGGAGATACCAATTTAAAACAAGACCTAAATTATTTTGGTAATTAATAAAAGAATGTATGTTAAAATGTTGTTAATTACAAATTCATTTACAGAATTTTACAATGTCTAAAATTACTATCACTGCGAAGCATATTAGATGCTAAATTAATTGAACCGAATTAAACGGATTGGTTAAGGAATTTGAGAATAGTTTTCATGGTGAAAAGTTATCTTATGTCCTTAATACGTCTATCCCTGCAATGGTTGCAGACAATGCCTCTGAGGAAGAGATTGCTACTTTTAGAAAGTGGCAAGATTATGCACAGTTGGCTCAATGCATCATGCTCGCATCTATGAGTAACGAGCTTCAGCGTCAGCATGAAACTATGGATGCTTCTACTATATTCCTGCACATCATGTAGTTGATGGTGAGGAAAGTAGGACTGATAGATATCAGATATCTAAGGAGCTCTTCCGATCTAGAATGGCCAATGGCACTATAGTGCAGACAAAAAAAATTCTTAACATAATCAATTTGATTGATCAATTAGGACAACAGGTTTTGTCATGGATGGAGAGTTGAGCCAAGATTTGATCTTGTACTCACTCCCGGACTCCTTTCACAATTGTTGTGAATTTTTCATATAAACAAGCTAGATATCAGCCTCGCTGCTTTGCTTAACATATTGAAAAATGATGAGAGTCACTTTTCAACCAAGAAAGACCGAGTCTTACTGGTAAGGGCCAAAGGATCTTCTGAAAAGAAGAACGATTCAAAGAAGGTAAATAGAAAGGAATAAACAAAGGATAATAAGAACAAAACTGATACGGATAGCAAAGGAGTTTGCTTCCACTACAATAAGCCCGGACAACTCGGAGAGAAGCTGAGAAACATCTTGCAAGAGGCTAACCAAAGAAGCTTAGTGAAGTTTCGATTACAATACAGTTTTGTTCATGATTGAAATAATTTTTTTTTTAAGTCAAGGTTCTACTTGGGTATTGGATACCGACTTTGGTTATCATAAATATAGATTTATGAAGGGACCAAGCAGAAGTAGAAAGCTAAACAAATATAAGTAATCCTATGTGTGGGAAATGAAGTAAAGGTTGCATATTAGCCATAGAAACTTATAGTTTAGCAATGCCTACGGGCAAATCTATTAAGTCAATAAGTTGTTATTGTATTCCAGTTCTTGTTAAAAATATTATTTCCATTTTATTGTTGGACAATGAAATCTTTGGTATTATAATTAAGAACAATTGTTGTTCTATTTATAATAATAATGTTTTGTATAGAACTGGAATATTACTTAATGGATTTTGTATACTTGACTTACGTGAAAAATATATTTTACAAATTGAACAAACTAGTATAAGAAAAGGAGATGATCATTCAAAGAGTTGAATGTGTGTATTTGCAGAAATACAAGTGTGAATTATTTGAAAGGTTCAAAGAATTCAAAAAGTGAAACAAATTGACAAAGTATTAAGATTCTTTGATTAGACCAAGGAATAAATACTTGAGCAATAAGTTTCTTGATCATCTCAAATGGTTTTCTCATAATGGACACATCCTGATACGCAATAATTGATTGATGTATCTGAATGAAAAATCATACCTTGTTGGACATGGTACGGTCCATAATGATTTTACCGACATTCCAGTATCCTTCTAGGATCATGTCCTAGAAATGGTTGCATATCTACGAAAATGATAACCTCAAAATTCGGCCCAAGACTCCATAAAAGTTATGGACAGGGAGGATTCCTAATCTTAAGTATATTAAGATAAAGGGTTGTCCAACTTATGTGAAAAGGTTTCAAAGGATAAGCTTGGGATAAGATTTGACAATTACAGATTTGTTGGACATCCTAAAGTAAGTTTAGGGTAAATGTTCTATAATCCTACTTAGCAAAAGGTGTTTGTTACGAAACACGCTTCCTTCTAAGATAAAGGTGTTTATCATTAAAAGGGGCTAGTGGGAGGATAATAGATCTTGAAGAGTTCAAGAACCACAAAACACTATAAGTCAAATAAGAGGAACCTGTAGATAGACCTACTATATACCAATCGAATCGTAAATCTGGAATAGTACCAAAGATACCTAGGAGGTATGGATTCATCATGGATGATGATGATGAGGTACGCATCATAGAAGATGATGATCCAGAGTTATATACGATGAGGTAAGAGTTCTAGTGTGTACAAAAGGGTCAGTGGGAGCGTCGTGAAATTTCTAGTATTATATGTTGATATACTACGGATAAGGAATGACATACTAATGCTACAATCAGTAATGATAAAGTTGTCGAAACATTCCTCCATGAATGGTTTGGGAAGAGTATCTTAATTGGGGATAAAATCTATATAGATAGATTTAAGAGGATGCTCGACTTAACCCAAGGAACGTATATTCATTTGATGCTAAAGTCGTTTAGCATGGCAAACTCCAAGAGATGTCTCATGTCGATGAGCTATGGAGTGTATCTCTCTTAATAGTCCCCAAAGACTCCAAAAGAGAGATCACATGAGTAACTATCATGTATGCAATGAAATATACGAGACCTGATGTTGATCAGTCATATTATGGAGAAGTTCACTATGAGTCAATGAAAAACATCTTAAAATGCTTAACCGACACTAAGGATGTGATCATATTCATGGTGGGTCTTAATTAAAACTAGAGGGCTTAACAGACTCAAGTTTTTCAGACAGACCAAGACGACCGAAAATCCACTTTAAGGTAAAGTGTTACCTTGAACAGTGGTGTAGTGAATTGAAAAGGTTTCAAACAGCAAAGAGTTGCTGGTTTAGTGATAAAGACAAAGTAAATAGCTATAAATGCAGCTACAAGTTGATTGTTTGGATTAAAAGTTTATTACAGAACTAGGAATAGTTCTTAAGTCTCATCTTGGATCTAAACATGTGTTGTGGCACTTTCATTTGATTATTAGAATCATTGAAAGATGGGAAATCACTATAGAGATAGTGGACTCTCATGAACAACATTACATATCCATTAACTAAAGCTTATCCAACAGAAGGATAATCGTCACTTAGAGAAGAAGAGTATAAGATACAATGGCGATTGGCTTTAGTGCAAGTGGGAGATTGAAAGTAATATGCACACAAGCCAATCATGTTTGATGATAAAGCATATACTTTGTAACAATCTTATTCATTTATTAATAAAAAAAATATTAATTTATTAAAGGCTTTTAATTATCTACATGATGCTGTTTTATAATATGTGATAAACCCATAATTTTAAGCAATGCTTTTAGAATAATGATGATGATCATTCTAATGAGATCTAAATTCTTAGAAAGCTTAAAACTAAAATAGTTCCCAATCATTGGATTACTAAATTGGGGATTAGTGAATCCGGATAGATTGGTACATACGTTGCTTGCTCATTGGATGAGGATGATTGATCTCATGATCATTTGTGTGGAGACACTAAAGCAAGTATGTAGGTGCTTATTAGAGAATAAGTTCATCGAACGTGGCTCGCTAAGGAATACCTAATGGAGTTTTATTTGCTGTCAATAGGAATTTCAGTAGTGATAGTAGTACAAGTAATCCTTGGACTTGAGATCATCATAGTATCTTGTGTATGATGAGTTATGCTTTGACTTATTCCTTAAGACCCTTAGGGTATATCAAAAGGTATGCTTGGGTATAATAAGTTGTACATGGAGATAATGTATGATCAATAAAGAATCTACCACTTCTAATAAAAGAAGAGAAATGTCCTATGTGATTCGATAAATGACAACCCAATAGTCCTTGGTTAAGCGAGAATGAAATTAGAAAAGGAGTTTCTAATTTGCATTATTTGAGTTGTGCATTTAAGGATCGAAAATATATATAATTAAATAAAATAAGACTTGATGAGTAATTTCATGTCTTATATTTAATTGGGACATTGTATGGTGGAAGGATTGAATTGTACGGTAACTATTTACTCAAAGGTTCTTTAATGATTAATGTTGAAATCTATATTATCCGGAAAAGTCGTTGATCGCTAGGGGAGGCTTATCCCTATTGTAGAATAAATATTATTTATTTAAATAAATTAATTGTTTAATTTATTTATTTAAATAAGATTAGAATTGTTCTAATTGATTTATTCACAACCGGTTTAATATGGAGAACCTAAAGGGTCACACCATAAAAGGAAGAATAATTATTTAAGAAGTTAATGGCATAATCGTAATAATATGTTATGTATATTTAATTTAATCTATGGTGATAGGATAAATTAAATAGCTTAATATTTATTATTTAATATTTTAGAAATATTAAATATAAATTAATAAGAGGAGTCTTATTAATATTATTATAATTATTATTATTATTTTAATTTCTAAAAGAGTTTAGGAATTAATTTAATATATGTACTCTCATTTATTCCTAATTGGATTAGGAAAGAAAATTAGTTAAAGGAGTTTAATTAATTATCCCTAATAAGATTAGGGAGCTTAATTAATTAAAAGAATTTAATTAATTAAATAAATCCCAATTCCTTAATTGTTAAGGTGGGTTGCCCACATCTATAAATAAGAGGAGTCTTATTATGGGTGGTGGGAGTTGTTGACTTTTACAACATACGACATAATTCCAATTTGTTGGAGTCGCCCTTTCTATAGAGATAGAAAACTAGGGTTGAGCCAATACCCTTCTTCTTGAATCTTTATTTTTCCTTGGTGGATCACCTCAGAGGCCAAACATATGGGTGGCTAACGTTGATCAAAGGAAGGAACCAAACCGGTGGATTCAAGTTGAGCGAAAGGATTTGGAGGTGAACTTGTACACGAGGAAGCTCGATCTTCGAGGGTATGATTTTATTCTTTATCTTTTCGTTTAATTAATAATTATGCATAAAGGGTGATCCGGGTATATGGTTTGTAAATTTTTTTAAACTCTGATTTTTTACGTTTCCGCACTTTTATGCAATTTGATTGCGCACTTGAATATTACAAACCTAACAATATCATGATTGAAAGAGTCTGAATAATAAGTTGGCTATCCTTCACAATGTATTTGTGAATTAGCATGAACAACATTTTAACTGAACAAGTATTGAACAGGATTAATAATATATGTGGACCAACTGGTAATGAAGGTGATCAGCCTTTCATACCTGACTTATACATGTAATATATACAGAGTACAATTCAACATGGCAATCAGAAATGATTAACCATAAGCATAACCGAATGAAAGCACTCTTAGTAGAGTTAAGTAAAAAGAAACTTTTGAACCGTTGATTACTTAGTAACGCATGATATAATAAGCTTCATACGAGACCTAATATTAATAATATAGATCTCCAATATTAGAATAATATCATCACAGTATAATACTGTTATATATATACATAGAATAACCTAAACACATAATATATAATCCTATTAGTCTATTATACACATAAGACATAGCATCAAGTCAAACTATTGCAAAATCGAGTTGAAAGCAAATAATGATTATTCTATCATTAAATGATCACTAGTCGGACAATTCACGAGTTTAAGTTCAATTAAACTCTGGCTAAACACTAAATAATTATCACGGATAATTTTCTTATTAGTCAAGATAATTTTCATAGACTTGGAATAATTTTCAAATAATTATTACCATTTATCTCAATTTTTCGATCATTAATAACGTATTTAAATGAATTAAATACCACATAATTCCTTAATCATTAATATTTATTTAATACCAAATATTAATGAAATACATATCATGATATTATAATATATTTATAATATATCAAAGTATTTTTAATACTTTAAAATCACATTTATATGATTTTTAAACGATTAAATTCATTAATCGATAATTGATATTAATATTAAAATATTAATATTTTCATGATAAAACATCAAAAGTTATAGTTTATAACTTAAAATATTTTTATACAAAGTGAAATCATTTTTATATGATTTTTAAAGCATTATTTATATTTTTCTATAATTTATCTAATATATTCATTAAATAAATTATTTACCATTAATAATAAATTATTAATTAAATTCATCACAAAATATTAAAAGTCATCAAAAATAACTTAAAATATTTTCTAACACCATAATTTGATTTTCATGAATTAAAACCATTTTAAATAATTTATTTAATATTATAATTAAATAAATAAATACCTTTTATATTCCAAAAATACTAAATATTTTTGAAATATACTCAAAAAAATTAAAAACTAATTAAAAACCACTTTAAAATAATTTTTTATAATTTATTATGTATTTTAATAATTAAAAACTATTTTTTTCTATTTATTAAATAAAATAAATTATTTTCCAAAAAATAAGTGTCATTAAAAGGCCCTATAGCTTATTTAAACCCATCTCTATAGGTGTTCTTGAGCCAAAACCCGTAAACCCCCACAGCCGGGTGGCTAAGGTAGGTAGTTTGATCGTATGTAGATCTGTGTGTAAGGTTTTTAAATTGGGCTGAAATTCATCTTAAAATTGTAGTAAAAGTGCATGACTACCACCAAAAACTAATTTCTTGGCCATAACATATCACAACAATAAGATCTAAGCTCTGAAAAGTATTGTCAGAGAGACATTGTTCTTAGAATTCAGGTTTACAGATTCAAGGTACTACTTTGATGCTTTATACTTTGGAATCTATGAGTCGTTTATGTGACCTAAAGGCTCATTCTTGTAGAGGAGATATTCGGCTACAATAAAATATCAACATCGAGATCTAATAACAATATATAAAAGAAATCTTGGCTGGTCAATGTAGTGATCAAGAACAGGATCTTGAACTTTACGGGTTTTCGGAAAGTTCATATGGTCGATCGGTCAACGCTTATTTAAGTAGTAAATTTCTAAGATCCTGATGCAGATCCGGGTAATATAATTACTTGGAAGTGTAACTCTCATGTGTCGAATACAATATTAAAGCAACAACATGATCAAATAACATATGTGAAGCAAGATTAAAGGCCTCAAAAGTCGTTTGTCGGAATCTGAAATTCGGGTTTGCTTGCAAGCTTGATCTCTCACGGCTTCGATCACAACCATGTTTGACCATCTATAACTTTTGATCTAGAACTGATATAGGTCTGATTCAAGTTCTAGAATGAAGAAAACATAGCATACTACAAATTCATTACATAAAACAACACTAACACGTAACATACAATGATCTATGGCCTCTGACATATGGTTGTCAGGCCATGTTTTCAAAAAATTTCCAGAAATTTTAAAAATTCATTTTCTTGTACTTTGATGTTATGGATCCATGTTATTACAACCCAGATCACTCAATAGCATCATAATACACAACTTTAAACAATGAATTACAACAAATAACATAAGATCAAAGGATTTCTAAGAATTAGGGTTTTTACCACTTTTAGGTTTTGATTTTGATTCTGACTTCTTGAATCTGTTCTTGACTTGCTAGATATGATATTATCTGAGCTTCACACTCCTTTTCACCCTCATACCCGAATTTTAGAGAGTGAGGATGGCTAGGGAGAAAATGAGAGTAAAGTGACTCTTTCTCTCTCTTTAATTATTGATAATAATTGATGCAAATTGGAAATGGCTGGCATTTAGGGGCTGATGTGCTGATGTTATAGCCAATATCTAAGTTGCAATTATTGACTTGCAAGATATGGTAGGATTCTCTAGCAATAATTCACCAAATGGGACAAAAAGGGCATTTTGGTAATTTCACTTTTAATTTCAAGGGCATTCTAGACATTGGGTACAACCCTTAGGGTTTGACTATTAGGGTTTGACCATTAGGGTTTAACCCTTATGGTTAAAACTTAAGGTTCCCAAAAATCAATTTTCTGATATTTTCAAATTTAGGTTTTCTAAATAGAAAATTAATATCTATAAATTATAATTAGGATTTTCAAATTATATTCTAATTTCCCAATTATTAATCATTATTGACAATTAGGATTAAATAATTCCTAATTAAAATTACTAATTTAGCAATTAATTCCAAAACCGTACATTTGGGTTCCTGACATAACAATTAGGGTTTTAAACCATAAAATTAGGGTTTCTTATAAATTGCAAGAATTTTCTAACTGAACGTTGACGTTTTAATAATGTTAGGGTTCAACTTTGATAAAATTTATCTGGTCAACCCTTGACCCTTAACCACATTGTGTACACATAAATGACCATATAGACAGATCATATTCACATATAGACTTAATCCTGAATAATTCACCAAAATCCTTCACAGAATTTTGAAATCCTCAAAATTCCTTCCCAAAAATATCAAACGCATACACTTATTTTCTGTCTAGGTTTATTATTTAACCTTTATTCAATAATTTAAGATTTAAATAATTTTTCTAAAATCTTGGGTCGTCACACTAAGCCTACTGAAAACAACGTGTTTTTAGTCTAAACGTCCTTATACCTTAGTACAATCCATCAACTTTTCACACATTATGAGTTCAGGAACTTTCCACAATAATACGAGTTTAAGAACTGTCCAGACAGACCATAGGCGTCCATTCGTTGAGAAGTTCGAAAACATATCATATTATTATGAGTCACGAACTTACCATAAGTATGAGTTTCAAGAACTCGCACCTACCTTATCGTTCTCTACCTATCAAGTATATACATGAGAAAAGATTCACCTTCTCGTCATATACATCTTGATAGCGTGACCAATCCCAATGATTATCACTACCGGAAGCTAAGTGATTGTAGAACCAAACACAATTCCCTGCCCATACAGAAAATTGGTCAACTCAGCTTCTGACCGATATAAGAAGCTAAGCGGTTGTTACACCAAGAACAATTCTTCGCCCATACAAAGAATTGTTCAACTTAACAACTATATCGCATAAGAAGCTAAGTGGTTTTAAAACCACGTACAATTTCCCTGCCCATACAAGAAATCATACAACTTAGCTGCTGATATGAGTCCTCAATTGAAATTTTACAACTTCTAAATCTCTCTCTACTTAATACGAATTTTCTTTAATTCATATACTATCCTTCATAACTCAATCTAAGTTCTTCTTCCCGTACTACTTCATAGTACCTTTCATTCATAGCACTCGCTATAAATCATTCATTGTTTAACAACCCATCTGTTACTACGAGTCACTATGATCACGTGGTGATCTTCTTATCCTTTTCTCTACGATTATAGTCTTAGGTACTCCTACCTAAGGTTTATAACCTATCAGCTTCGATACCAACTTGTAACGCCCCAAAATCCGGTCTATCTTCACACCCGGATTCCGTACGTCACGAGTACATCCTTCATCCAACATACATCATTATATACCGAAATATAACAACATACACTCTCAAATCCCAGGTTCTGCAAACCTTATATCCTTTTCATTATAAATAATAATAAATACATTGTTCATTTCATCTTACAAGAGTGACTTTTATCTGCCACCAAGGATACATAACAGTTCCTTAAACTAGTCTAGAGTTCAATTCATCTTTCTAAATTACAAGTCTTCACTTGATCTTCTCGCTACCTTCACACTCTGAATGACAATCATCTGGAGACCGTCAGCTTGATCTTTACGGGATCCTTAAGTTCTTCTAACCTCGTTCACTAAAAATTGTTTTTCATTTAAAGCAAGTGTGAGCATTCAATTGCCCAGCAAGTCATAACAGTTGAACAAACAACTTCAGAATTAAAATATTTCTTTAAAACTTCTATAATCGAACAAAGGTTATAAAGCAGCTTGAATAATAGGAATAGTCTCGATTCCTATCATCTTAAAACATTATTCATTTTCACTTTGAAATACTTTCATGCTTCTACCTTTTCCATACACATCCTATCTGGCTAGAATCATTAGCACAGACTTAACAATAACGGTTCATGTATAAACAGAACATACTTGTATTGAACAACTCAATTACATAACAATGCATATCATAGAAACACCGAAGTGTTCAAATTGTGGCTCAAGGCCTCATACATTCTACCACCTTGTACATACATCGCACATATGCACATAGACAAGAGTTCTCAAGTACAACATCTGAGAAGTTTAAAAAACTAACATTCATGTAATATGAATGAAGTTAGGAAACTTGCTTTACGCCCAGCTACAGCTTACGTCGAACTGTTCATTTCAATTCCTATATAACACATAAGGAGAAAACATAAACACCAATTAGTCATATATTGAACTTACGCATTGGTTTACTTAGCTTTACTTCTTAGGGTTCGCGTTCTTGTAATATAAGTTTACGCTACTAACTTCATTTACCAGTTTACGATTTTATGACATACGGAGATGTCTTACTCAAAACGTTCATCATCCTGGATGATTTATATTCTTATCTTATCCGAACCATTAAACTTAATGTTCGTTAAAGTCAATTTCGTATTTCTTACGGCTTTCTGACAACTAAATGTCATACAATAGGATTCATTCCTTATCGACTCAAATTCGGCTTACATTAATCTTATTACCGTTTGTTACGGCTTTCGTTATAATTTCTATTTTATTGATACTTTCGTTATCCATTATACGCACCCCATGTTCATTACCCTCGTCACTTAATGTCTAAGGAATCACAACCATAGCAATCCCTCACGTTCGTTCATCGCGACTACGGTCCCCGGACATCGGTTACGTAACCTGCGTTTAAATTCTTTATCAATTAATCTTCCTTAATCTTTACGTTTAACCTTTAATAAAGATTTACATTACTTGATTAAGTGTTACATTAGTTGAATATTATATTCTTTATCTTCCCTTACATTTCCCCCAAGAGCTGAGCAGTTAAAAGCTCATCTCTAGCTTTTTCCCAACATCAGTATTTGTATTTCACTCCCTTCTTTATCTCTCACATTTGTGGCACCACTCTCCGAAGTTTATGGCCGAAGCTCATTGCATTGCTTGCCGCTGCCTCCCAAGGCTCAAATTTGGCGGCTGCGAGGTTGAAAGCCTAAACACTAGAAAAATTCTTTAAGTGTTAAATCCAATTTGAGATGCTTACTTCCCGATCTCATAACTCCTTCATTATAACTCAGAACGAGGTCGTTCCAAAGCCATTCCCTTCCTTATCTTACGTACTTTAATACCCCTTAAGCAGAAATTCATTCTAAATCCGTTAACGTGCCATTCAATTGGCTTGATTTTCACCCTTTGTTCATTTTACGTTTTTAACGTTCTTCGTTCGTTCGTCCGTAATTCGGTCATCCAAACTCGGAACTCATTCGTACTTGAGTCCACGACTCACGTTTTCTATGTTCTCTTACTTTCTTATGAAACCCTACCCACTCGGGTTCATTTACTAACTTTCAAATTCTCGTTTGTCTTTTATAAATTTTTTACCATAACTTCATTATAGCTAAGTTTTAATCCGTTCTTCATGAACGTTTCTACCATTCCTAACCAAGCAATAAACATCTAACTTATACGTGATTGGTTTTAAACTTGTCCATCAACAACAATTATCCTACGATGGTTTTAAATTTGTCCATCAACAACTTCCGTTCTTCGTTTTAAACTTATCACGTAGCATGCTTTGTTTAAATAAGTTCCCATTTGAGAATATTGAATAACTAGGTGCTTGTTCGTCCATTGAGTCTATGATTAGATTGGGGATTTTAGGCTTGGCAAGCACAACGGGCTCTTCATCTTCTATCTTCTCCTCCTCATCCCACCATGGCTTTACATTTGTACTAGCACTCATGTCATAAGAGCCTTGCTGACGACATGACTACCAAGCGGGCACGGTTTTGCAAATCTAACTGGACCGTTGATCTTTTGCGGAGAAAGAACTTGGGGCACTAATAACATCGGCTCATCCTCATTGGTACTCATAGTTAGTTCTTTACCGACCTTATTTTCATTATCCCTACTTGTCTCACACCCCCAAATCCCGGTACTTCATTACCTCAAGATTTGGTGTTTTCACGTAATCAAAACATTCATTTCTAACTACCCAATCATAGTAGAATTGAATAATAAAAGAAAACTTGTCCATACAGGATTAAACTTAAATAAAAATCTCCCAGGTTATCTAACCTTTAACAACAATCATTCAAATGCGGAAAATTAAATAACTTCATTACAATCTTTAAATCAAATTTTGAAAGTAAACTATCAAAACTATTACAAGTCTTCAGTATTTATTCATCTTTCCTTTTCCCTTACTAGTACTAGGTACGTCACCCGTTTCAACTTTAGCTGTAAGAAATTTTACAGGCAAGAGTGAGCAAACAAGGCCCACTTGAAATAACAATAAGTAAATCTTTAAACTTTTACATCAATTGCCAATATTAGGCTCAATAGAACTGAACAATATATTCTATTAACTTTACGAAAATTATAACATTCACTTTGAGGGTCTAATGACCACGAATCATGTCCACGATTATAAGTAATCTTTCAACTTTAACTTTAACAAATATAAGACTATAAGGACTCCACGTACTTGGGGATCAACCCTTCGTATAAATGTATTGTGCACAACCATTTCAACGCTAAGCGTAAACCTCTATTAAAAGAGTTGTTCATCTCAGTATTTAGAATACAAGTCTGCACCAAAGTAGGTTTGGTTTGGATAAGCTTTCAAGGAAATTTGGAATTCAACGAACATCAACTAAGGAGTAGTTGAATAAAACCAATAACACTATACTATAGAATAATCGTGATTGAATCAATCATAGTAAACTAAAGTCATGCTTTAGAAATAATCTAATAGCATACCATTTGAATAACTGTAGCATACCTTGCTTGAACAATACTAAGCCAAGGTTAATTAGAATTGAATACTAAGCATGCATAGTAACTTGAACGATAGAAATGTTCGACATTAGTATATATATATAGTTGTGCATGCTAAACAATAAGTTAAATACAAGAATAACTTGCTCCAGAATAACTTACATTATTATATTATAATCGAATTGAAAAGCAGTGCTTGAATTAACAAGATAATATA